>CM061154.1:16624857-16804857 GCA_030710495.1 Labroides dimidiatus
GGTAAATTTATCTCCCTGATCCAAATGTAGACCTGAGTTCCAACGTCTTATTTCTGCTCTCAAAGAAGTTTCTGCTTTCAAACTTACGAGTACAGCACCCTGTAGCTGTCTGTAAAGACAGTCTGTAAGAAGCTGAAGGCCCGACTCTTTCCCTCACTCTAACTCAGACAAAGATAGGTTGAGGTAAAGGCAGTGTTGGTACCTGCCACCAATTGACCTGGTGAGCATGCTGGAGTACCTGGAGAGAACCCATACACACGGAGAACATGCAAACTCCACACAGAAAGATCCACTGGACAAACCGGGATTTCGATCTGATGACCTTCTTGCTGTGAGGCTGCAGCACTAATCGTTGTGCCACCATGCAGCCCCTGAGGAGGAATGTTTTTAATCAATGCAGTCTTTGAGTTTCCAAAAAAAAAAAAAAAAAAAAAAAAAAGTAGGTAGATGTCTGAAACTAACACTCTCAGTGAAGTATTTCAGATTTAATCAAACAGAAGGTGACAGCCTGCTTCTGGGGAGGATTTGACTATTTTGGTGCTTAAAAACAAACTTCTTAGTCATCATGGAGGATTTTCTGTTTTTATTCATCAGCAGGAACTGTGGATGAGGCAGCGTGTGATTAATAAGAACAGGCCTGCAGGGAGAGCCCTCACAAACTTGTGTCTATTCTGGATGTGATTTGAATAACAGCCAGGCCTGCTGTGCCTCCTACACCAGAGTCACTGTGGACCCAGGCTGTCAGTCTGAATGTGATAGAACCACAGACCACAGACAGGGAGATGCAGGCGCCAAACACCCCCACCTGCTCACACACATGAACACACAAGAACACAAAATCTCTGTTGTCTCATTAGGTTGTCCTTGGGTTCCTCCGTTGCCATATTTGGAGGATTCATATCTTAATGTTTAATAATCGATCCATCATCAGAAAACAGCTTGAATCTTTGTTTTTAGTAATTTTTAAAATATAAATAAATGAATACAAATCGTAATGTTTTACTCATTTTTTACATGCATGGAGCTGAACAGGGAAAGAAATCTCTGACTGATGTCCACCTCCAGCGATTGTTCAGCTTATCCAGACATGATTACTAACCGTATCCTAATCGTGTTTTCTGTTTAGGTGGAACACGACCCTTTTCCGTCTGATTCATAACTTTGAAAACATTTCACTTTGGGGATTAATTCTATCGGATAACAAAAGCCTGTAAGTCTTGTTTTCTCCCTTTTGGCTACTTTCTGTAATCATGGCTGATCTGCTTGAGATGCTCTGAATCGATTTACGTTTTAAGCTCCATGGTTTAATAATTTATACAGGATTACTCTCTCATTGATCCCTGGCATGTTTGCGATTTATCAGGTTTAGCTATAAAGCTTTAATGGTAGGGATGAAGACAGAGTGGACAGAGAGAATTAGATATGATGGGAATGTGAGGAACAACATGGGTTACACAAACAATATGAAACACAACGGTGACTGCAAACATTTGAAGTCTGACTTATGATAATTTTTCCCCAGGCATAAAGTCTTAAAATGGATGTGGAGGTTTGGCTATGTCCCTGTTTATTTATTTGGGAGGGCTTCTATAGTGCTATTTACTTTGAGGATAAATGTGAAAGGAACAGAACCCAGGCAGCATCGTCTGTAATAATTAAGGAGGATTTGAGTGTTTGTTGTGGCGATGAAGAAAGCAGTTTTTTTTTCTCTGTTTAATCTCTGGAAACATATTTAAAGATAAATACTTTAAACATGCAGGGCTGAATGTGGAGCACTCTAAGTCTGGTGAGTTAAAAGGTCAATGAGGGCTGAGAGAAGTTTCAGGCTTTCATTGGCTCTTATTTTAAAAATTTACTGATTTATAGTCTCAAAAATATTGGACCTGCTGCAGCAAAGTTAGTCTCTGACAGAATCAGGTAGGAAGTCAAGCTGCTGAGGTCTGCTCGGTGAGAGTGTCTGCAGAGCAAATACTCTTCTCATGAAGTGCCCTGCTCAATGTTTTAGCTCTACATGTTGCACAACAGACGCACAGGTTGATTTTAAGCCAGAAAAGTCTAATTTATCTGAAACTTAGATTTTTATTGACCTTTTAACAATTTTGACAAAAATACTGCTACATCATTTTGCTGATGAAATATATATTTTTTGTATCACATTTGAAAAATTGGGCAGTTTTGGCAACTAATTAGAGATTTTAGTAAATATGCATAATTTTTCCACAGAAAACACTTATTTAAAAAAATAAGTAACAAATTCAGACCTCTTGAAAATTAGCAATGATTTTTTTCCCCTGAAAATAAATAAATAATAATTTTTAAAAATGTGGCTGGGTTCATGAGAACAGCCAATTTTGAAAGGGCCAAAATTTAACTTCAAGCTACGTGTAAGGTGTGCCGCTCTGGTTGAATGAGAAGGAATCTTGAGTGTAAGCACCAGAGATGCCTTACATACTACACATTAAGAGAGAAAATTCCGGACACCAATAATTTGTAAAATCTGATAACAGCCCTGGTTTGTTGGACTTTAGAAAGTGAATTGAAATATGCAGACATGTTTCCATTATCCACACTGGAACAAGAGATTATTTTCAGACTGAAAACTTCAGTCATTTTTTTGAACACACTCTTGAAAGCTGCGACTCTTGTGTCTGGTTGCTTTGATGGAGATGTCTGAGAAAGTCAGCCCAAGGTTAAAGTCACACAGAGTCAGAGGACTGGCCTCTGGTTTATGTGGATCCATCAGAGTTTGTGGGTGAGGAGTTCAGAGGATTTATCTTTGTCCTCCTTCCTGACTGTATTGAGCAGGGTTGTGCAGCCAAGTTCAACATTTTTCAACTCAAGGAAGCCCAACAACAAAAGCAGAATAAGCATTTCAAGGAAATAAAAGACTAATTTCCTTGCTACTGTTGGAATCTGAAGCTCACAGAACTCTGAAAACACATCAGCCTCCTGAAATCATTGTTTCTCTGTGTTTGAGTTGAGAGTTTGGGATGGATGTGCTGAAGAGAAAGATTCAGAGGATGAGAGCAAAGGTAGACAGAGGAAAGTTTGAATATGTGTGTGTGAGCGTCACTACTGTGAGATGTAATTTTGCAGTTAGAATTGTAAAATGACTCTAAAACAGAGAAGAACCTAAGGTGGAACTGTTAACACTGGAGTGGTTGTACTGGGGGTTATTTGTGGGGAGCACTTCTGCCCACATCTCAGACTGATTTTGGACAATAAATCGAGTTTCCTGCATCTTCTTATCACCTGAGTTTAACCTTTATTTTGCAGGTTAGTACTGTGTTGAAAATCCACAAATGTTAATCCTCAGAGTACTGAGATAACATTTAATTGTTTTCCATCTAATTTCTGAAGTTGTTTGGAGTGTTTAGTGAGAAATCGATAGTTATAAAGTCCTGCCACAGGTGCAGGCTGTGCTAGGCGGCCTGTCTGCCTCTCGCTGTAAAAAGGGTTTTGAGTACTTGAGTGTGTACTTGCAGACATGTCACTAGGTTTGTTAACACTGATAAATAAGGCTCCAATACATTTCATAGGTTCAAGTAAATACTATCAACCACTACAAAGGTAAAATATGTACGTTTTTATCTGGTTCATTTACTAAAGAATGTTATTATTGTTGAGATGAACGTGAGATTAACTTTCTGAGTTAAGAATATGATGTTTTATAGTAATAGTTGCTTCAGATGTGCATGTGTTTTATAGATTTTGCCCGAAAGTATATTTAGCTATATGTTACGTGTTTGAGATGTCCTGTATACAGCACTATAAAAATTTAGTAGCAATGAAGTGGCTTAAGCAAGTAATGTATTAATACAGTTTTGGGAATTGAACATCGTGAGACTGTATTGAATGTATTCAGTTGAAGTTTATGATGAGAATGTAAATTTCTGTCAACTGAGGGAAAACCTATATTGTTAAGCACTTTTCAACTGAAAGTGAAGCAGTTGTATGTTGGTATAACATGCGTTACATAAGCTTAAGACTTATTTTGGACAATGAACAGAGTTTCCTGCATCTTCATATCTTCGTATTATCGCCTGAGTTTTACCTGTATTTTGCAGGATTCATTTTGTTGTAGTGGTACCATTCCTGGGACAAGTTCCCGTTACGTTCCTGTAACAGTAACAGTGTGAGCATTTGAGATCGTGTGTAAGTGTGTGTCCATCTATTTAATGTGTATCATCTCCTGGCAAGGGGGGATCTGTATTGTGGCTCAGTCCATTTCTGAAGGATTTAGATGCTCCCATCGGCATCCTGTTGTGTCTGATATAAGTGTGTGTGTGTGTGTGTGTGTGTGTGTGTGTGTGTGTGTGTGTGTGTGTGTGTGTGTGTGTGTGTGTGTGTGTGTGTAATGGGATTATTTGGCTGGATAGGATAGCGTCTGTCATCTCTGAGGATCCAAACCGAGGCTGCGACTGAAATACATAAATTGTAAAGAGGGTGAATCACCTGGGATTGCACAATCATATTTCACAGACAGACACACAGACACACACACGCACGTGCACGCACACACACACACACACACACACACACACACACACACACACACACACACACACACACACACACACACACACACACACACACACGCACACTTGCAGAGAAACAGGTGCACATCCTTTACACTACTCTGTAGGTGCATGAAAACAAAATGCCTCTGAACTTTTTTCTCTTCCACACATTAAACACATTGCTCCTTTCTTCTCTTAATATGGTTTCTTTCTCACACACAAAGCCTCTCTCTTACACACACACACACACACACACACACACACACACACACACACACACACACACACACACACACACACACACACACACACACACACACACACACACATTTCAGAGGACCCAGTATCTTTGTGCATTGAACCAAAGTATTTTCTGGTCCCAACTGAATCACAAAGCGTAATAGAAACGAAACTGTCAAGTACAAAAAGATGCCTCAATGTTGTCTGAAGATTTCATAACATTCACCTCAAATTCAGAGTTTCTGGGTTTTAGAAGAAACCTGACAGTCTGGAGTGGAGGGTTAATGACACAGCCTCAGCCCACCAAACATCTTCTAGTCCCTCACATAGTGATTTAGAAGCTGCTGGTTTGATAACCTCGCTCAGATCTTTCATATTTAATCATTTACTGCTTTTACCTAAAAGAAGTAAAATGTTGATTTAGTGTTGTGATGTTGAGTGATGCGAGTCTGCACAGATACACAGTAAATTCGGACCTTGAGAATAAACACTCTGAGAGTCAAATTTATCTCAATTTGGGTGTACATGTGAGACCATTGAATGAACTCGCAGATTGAGTTAAAGTTACTCTTTTCCAGTAGTTGATATTTTAACTCTTCACAGGGGTTAAAATTTAACTCTTGTGGGGGTTAAAATGCTACTCCCATTTGTAGTAAAATAAAAAAACTCTCATATTTAGTAAAAAATCATGTCAACACTTATACTGTATTACTTTTAACTCTTATATGGTGTAAATATTTAACACACACACACAAAGTGCTTTTCTTCATGCATGACGCACAGAAAGTCGGTCCATGGCAGTATAGATGGCCTTTGGCCACCGCACAAGTGTACAGCAGGGTCTATATCCACTGTGTTCTCTCCTCACTCAGGATTACAAAACGCTGTCACAGCAAAATTTACTTTTCTAAAAACATTTTTTTTTAAATGTAAAGGAGTCATTCCTTCACATTTGGTTACACAGAATATTTAATTGAAAAGTATGAAAAGCTAACATAGAAGTTGTGAGCTCACTGAGGAAGTTGATGTCATCCTGTCAGAGGGAGGGTGTGGCTTCGTCATCAGTGACAGTCAGTATGCCCTGGCACAGTTGTCTGGTGTTTCTGGGGTCATGGAAGAAGCCTTTGATCTTCAGGCTGTGGGCATGCTTGGCTACCCTGATGGCTCAGTTCAGACTGGCTCTTGCTAATCTGAGTATCACTGTGTCACCAGATTTGTATGCAGCATTACACTCCCTCAGTCTTGCACGCAGCTCCTTGGTCATCCAAGGTTTCTGCTTGGCTCATGTGACGATTATCCCGTTGGTTGTGACCTGCTCCATGCACCACTGGATGTATTCATACACAGATGCAGCATACTCCTCCATGTTGGTGTGATGAATGTCTGTTGCAGCCTCTCTGAACATGTTCCAGTCAATGATCTTAAAACAGTCCTGCAGTGCAGACATAGTTCCTTCATGCCACATTCTCACCTGCATCACAGTTGGTTTTTCTCTGATGAGCCAGGGCTGGTATGCAGGAATTAGCACAACAGAGAGATGGTCTGAGGAGCTGAAGTGGGGACAGGGGCTGCTCTGCTCTGCTCTGAAGGCCTTCTTGATGTTTGTATGCTCTCTGCTCTCCACCTGACCCCTGGGCTTCAATGCCCACCTGCCTAACTAGCTACTAGCTAGACTTCCTCACTAACAGAACCTAGTCTGTACGGGTGGGAAACAACATCTCCAGAGTCATCTCCTGAAACACTGGCTCCCCCAGGGCTGCATCCTGAGCCCCCTGCTGTTCACCCTGATGACCCATGTCTGTCATCCCAGATTCAGCACCAACAACATCCTGAAGTATGTGGACGACAACAGAAGTGGGCCTCATTCAGGATGACAATGAACAAACCTTCAGGGAGGAGGTGAGACAAGTGTGAAGAGAACAACCTGCTCCTGAATGTCGGCAAAACAAAGTGGTCATCATTGACTTCAGGAGAACCCAACCAAGCCACACACCAGTCCTCATCAATGACACAGTGGTGGAGGTTGTCACTAGCACCAAGTTCTTGGGGATGCACACTACAGACAACCTCAGCTGGTCACTTCCTTGGCATCACACTACTTCCTTGGTAAAGAAAGCACAGCAGCGTCTGCACTTCCTGAGAGAAGCTTCCCTTCCCATCCTCTCCACCTTAAACAGAGGGACCATCAAGAGCCTGCTGTCCAGCTGCATCTCTGTCTGGTCTGAAAACTGCAAGAGTTCAGACGGGAAATCTCTGCAGAAAGTGGTGTGGACAGCGGAGAGATCACAGTGCATACATCTGCACATAGACAGGTTTTTGGATTATTTTTGTTACGACATGCAGTACATAGAAATTACTTCAACATTTCACTGCATTTCATACTGTCTTATTCTCTTTCTTTGGTTTCTGTTCAATGCAATATTTTCTGAATTGCTGCCACCTACGTCAGTATAACAATATTTAAGTATTTTTGTCAATAGTCACAGGTCACTTTATAATCGATAGCCATATTTCAATTACATCTGTCTATGCAAAGTGCTTTGTCTTTATTCAAAGCTCTTATATTCATACTTATATTTATACTGTTTACAGTATTTAGCAAGGAAATCAATTACTACAATTTCAGTTTTCTGAAGATAGGCTCAAGAAATACTTGTTTATTCCATGCCAATTCATAATAGATGTTGTCCTGACACACTTTACGAAAAAGTTATTATTATGATCATAACAATAATGATTAAAGCCACAAGTTGCAATGAATGGGCTCTCATATCCATGTGCCCATCGGGACATGTTGCAGCTGCAGCACATGCAGCAGGATCTGTCTCAAGAGCCACGATCAGCAGTCCTTTACTTCCAAATCACCTGGCGTGTCTGCCACCAGTTTGTTTTTCTTTGCTGTGGAACCATCAAAGAAACTCCTGACAACTATCCATCAAGAAGAGCTACCCGCTGCCAACCGAAGCCCATCATTCAGTCGGTCCACTTGTTGGATCTCTGGTTACCTTAAAACTATAGCACCACTCAGCAACAAAAGCCACTCTTAAAATATGATGCTGATATAGGCTGTGTCCCAATTCAGGGGCTGCAGCCTACAAAGGCTGAATTTGAGGAATGATTACATCAGAGTGATGTGTCAAAGGCTGTCCGGCCCCACTTTTGGGTGCCATGATGGATGGATTCACTGAATCCTTTATAGCTTCACATATCCCAAGATTCATTGCACATCAACACTGAACTCTAAGAGGACTCCTGTTTTAGCCAGTTGTGAAGGATTTCTAGCAACAACTATGTGATTTCATTCCTATAAAGATTGATGATGACTTTGTTTTGCTGTGTAAAAAATTATTAAAGGCTAAGTAATACAGAAGAAAAACACTTCTTATATTATAAATCTTCTCATTATGGCAAAATTCCATGTTCATAAATCTAAATTCCCTGGGAAAACAACAACAACAAAAACATTCTTTATTGTGTGAATTTAATCACTATATTCAATCATTTCAGTACTCTGAAAAAAAACAAACAAAAGCAATTAAATTCATAAAAGCTTGCTCTTTATACATTTTATTAAATAAATGCCCCCCTAGTGCTTGTTCAATTGTTGAAAATGTACATTTTGCCAAACTCTTTTATTACATATGAAGGTACATTGTGGTTTTACTTTATCAGTAATACTACTAATAATAAAAACCCTCTTGTATAAAATGCAAGGTTTTGGTTTACATGCGTTTGAAATACTTGCTGTATCAAATTTATTGAGGAAAGAGACATTAATTAACAAATTATAAATGTTAAAATAGTTATGATTTATTTAAGGTTAGTAATATAAGCCTGATAGGTGAGGGCGGCGCTGCGTAATATTGAGTGACAAACAGGAAATGCTCTTTAGACCAGACTGTCTCAGTTCAGTTTGGCCTTTGCAGTATACCCATGCTCCCCCAAAAGCTGCAGCCCCTGAACTGGGCTACAGCCATAAAGTGTTAAAACCTCCAGTTCAGGAAATGTCCTCTTGAGGCTGGCTGCAGAAGTGCTGGAAACTGTGAACACACCCATTTTAAAAAGACGCTCTTTTCAGCGGAAATAAACATTTATACAGTCTGGATAAACAGCTCATTTCTCTATCAGTGAAGTCTGCAGATAGTAAGATCCATTGATAATGCACATTAAGGGTTTAAAAAGTCTGCAGAAGAGACCTAATCCTACTGTCGTCCTCCCAGACTTAGCAAGAATGCATCTTTGCGAAGCGCAGATGGACTGGTGGTTGAGGTGGCACTCTATACAGCAAAGGCCCTTGCGCGGGCAGCCTGGGTTCGAGTCTGGCCTGTGGCGACTTTCCCGCATGCTGCTCCTCAATCTCACCCTCCAACTCTATCCACTGTCCTATCCTCTCGCAAGAAAGGCATAAAAAGCCTGAAAAAAATAACTTCAATAAAGAATGCATCTTTGCATCCATGAGTATGGATGAAAATGAGGCCTTTAGACAAACTTGGGACATGGAACACATTGAACTACACTTTGGATCAGTAGGCAAAGTGAAGAAACTAAAGGAAAGGATGACAAGCTAAAAAAGTGTGTGTTGAATCAATGAGGAGCAGCATGATGGAGGGATGAATAAAAGAGCAGAGAGGAGAAGAGAGAAGAGAGAAGAGAGAAGGGAGAGATCATTTGTGATGTTGTACAGAAAAGTGGCCAGGTGTTGCTGTCTCCTCGCTCTGTGGAACTGGACCCTCCAGCACATCCCCACTGTTTGTGCTCTTGTGTGTGTGTGTGTGTGTGTGTGTGTTCCTATGAGAGTGTGTGTGTGTGTGTACATGTACGCGCTGAGGCCACTTCTAGCTCTGCTCATTACTCTCTTAATGGAACAGAGACATCTGCTTCATCCCTCTTTCTCTCTGTTCCTCTTTCCAAATCATTCTTTCTCTCTCTCCCTCTCTCTCTCTCCTTCCATCCCTCCCTGGAAACTCTGGAATGAGGGAGTGTGGAGAAGAAGAGAGAGAGAACATGTTTGCCAGAGTGCAAATGAAGGAAGGAGAAAGACGGATGATGGTGCCAAGAGTTGAGCAGGGACAGTGGTGAAGGGGGGGGGGGGGGGGGGGGGGGCAGGATACCAGAGAGGATGGCAAATGAGTAGAAGAGGAGAAGAAGAGCGGAGTAGAAGTGCCAGCTCTCTGCCCCAGGCTGGGTAATAATGATGCTAATGAGTTAGATCAACACAAGGTTTGAGTGCCACACATTAAGATATTCTCTGGCATACGGCCTGTGCTGCCACGCTGTAAAAAATGAGACACTTTGAAAACAAGGATCTGCAGTTTAAAACCAGAAACAGAGCACTTTAAAAACATCCCTCCCAAACACCCATAGAGAATGGCGATATTCAAAGTCATGCATCTGATACAGTGATCACATTTCTCACTGTAAAGGTCATACATTGTTTAAAGTATTTTGGACATCTGCTCAGTGCTTCTTTCTGCACAAGCTGCATATTGACTCAAAGCTGTTTTTTCAGATGTACTCTCTCTTTGATTTTTCTTGATATTCCACCTAAACAGACAGTATCAGTCCCATCATCACATCAAACTTTCTGCTGGATGGCTTCAGCAGCTTTGTTTACTGTGGAGTACAGTAAAAAGATGGGTCACATGTACCCTAAAGGCTTCTAAAATCCCCCCAACTTGGGTTATAAACATTAAACTCAGACTCTAACAGCTGTTGTCTGATGACAGTGAAGCCTCTGTGTGTCATGAACGATCTTTAAGAGCTTCCAGTGCAGCAAACTGTTAGCAGTAAAGGACCCCTGGTCCAGACTCACTCTCCTCAGTGTTGGGAGTGTTTGTAATCTGACTACCAACTAGAGAACCCAACTGGCCGAAGGTGCACAACAATATGAGCTTCTAGAGACTAAACATTGGTCTCTGTTGGTGTATTGACTGATGTGCTCTGCATCTGTTGTTCTTCACATTGACTGTTTAAAGATACCACTGTGATTGAAAAATACAAAACAAAACATGGCATACAGTACCAAAATATATCCTGAACCATCCCACAGATTCTGAAGATCATCTGAGACATGACCAGATTTACTAAAGACACCTAAAAGGAAGTGAAGTACACCGATCAGTTATACAGGGCAGACGTTTATCACAACAAACTGTCATTAACAGAATCTGTTCAAAGACAAAAATAAGTAACAACAATAAAAAAAAAACAAGATTTTCTTTTTTTTTTAAAGAGTGAGAAAATGCAAAAAGAGAAAATAGAACTCAACAACCAAAAATGATAACAAAAATAAGACAAAAAAGGACAGCAAAAATGAAAATACACCAAAAAAAAATCAAAATCAGACAACAAAAATAAAAACTCAACAACACAAAAAACAAAATTACAACAAAAACAAAAGAAAACACAGAAAAAGAAAATGAGACAGCAAAAATAACCAAAACAAAACAAAACAAAACAAACAAACAAAAAAGAGAATGCAAAAGCAGAAAAGAAAACAACAACAAAGAAAAAGAAGACATGAAGCTAGGTACCTGCTCCCACAGGTATAAATGATGATTGGACAGATGTGATTTTTGTCTTCGGGGAAAGACAATTCAATCCATACTAGATGTTCAAGTCACCAGCAGACCATCTTCAAGTAATTTTCCAAATTAAGCTTTTTTTTTTTTTGGTAGCTGTTGAGTCTGTGGTCTGCAGAGCAAGCTAGTGGTTTGTGGTTTCGTTTGTGCTCGCCATCCCACCCTCCATTTATATCCTGTCTAAAAATGGTAACACACATCGGTTGCTTCGACACTGACTTCACTACACCGGCTATGGTCTGTATATTAGCAGTTATGATTGCTGTATGTGGATGTGGTGGAGCTGAGGACATCACATCAGATTTAACAAACAGAACATACATATAAGGTTAAGTGACAAAGTTGAATGAAGAGAGTGTGTCTGTTGCTGTTTAAGCTTAAACGGTAAGATAACCTCCTGTAGAATGCCATGTTTAAGATGCTGAGCAAAGGTATCTTCTTGAGGAAGCTGCTGTGATGTTGGCTTCACTTCTTTTTTAAAAAAAATATTTTCATTCGTTAATTTTCGACATAATGTTTTAGTTTAATATTAGCCACGTCAGCTGATTTTCCATTCAAGCAATCTCCTCTGAAATACATTTCTTGCTCTGGTTTAGTGGTCATGATGGATTTCTCTTCTGCATGACTGCAAACTTTCCTGTTATGCACCCTGCATGGATTGTTTTTCCACCTGGCTGACACCGGAGGAAATCCGATTCCTCTTCAGGTCACTTCCTGACAGATTCACTCCCGTTTTCATCCCTGAGGACACTATTAGCCATTAGACCTCAGCCAGAGGAGATGGCAAATTTCATTTCAATTGTGAATATAAATGTAGACAACTGTTGCAGATAAACAGTGACAAAGTGTGTGATGGATAATAGGGGCTGTGACAGTTAACATGACACAGGAAATGAAGTAAAGCTGGGAAGTCTGGGAGAGAGAGAGAGAGAGAGAGAGAGAGAGAGAGAGAGAGAACAACACAGGCAGAAGGTTTTTAATATGGGAACAAGAGCAGAAATAATGTTTAAAATTATTCATGCAGACTTTCCAAAACAAATGAGTAAAGGGGGGTCACTTTTACATATTTCAGGAGACAAATGAAGCAAATAAAATCAAACATGATGGTTTAAAAATTAGCATCAATACAAGAGCACTCTGCTTTGGAAGCGTAGGAAAGATGTTACAGATGCTGCAAAAAATCGAAAATCGCAGAGGGACAAAAAAAGCTAAATTAAACCAGAGATAGGATGGAGAGATGTAATAAAAAGATGGCAACATTAGACCTGAGGGAGGGAGGGGGAGAAACGGGCACAGTGAACAGGTGTTGGATGGACAGATCGAGAGACGGAGAGAGAGAAGGAGTCATCGGGGAAGCTGAGAGTGACGGGGAAGATGAAGGAGAGAGAGAGGTAAAACTGAAACAGAAAAACAGGGAACCAAGAGAGATAGAGATTCAGAATAAGAATGAGCTGGATGATGGACAGCCACTCTGACACAAACAGAGCAGAAAACGAGGGAACAGAAATGAGAGTGATGAGGGAGAGCTGGTGCTTTAGTCATGTACATCTTATATAATCTGTATAATAGGAAAGCCATCATCTGCTCTTCAATACATCATAAATATGCACATGTATAATTATCTCTACTTGCATCACTAATAATTAGACATTATGGTTTGTTTGAAGGGAAATGAGGAAGGAATGAAATGTCTTCAGCTCTGTGATTCATAGTTTCTGTGGTGTAGCTCATACTCAGGGTACATTTGTAGATTAATTTGGTCTGTTTAATGCCAAAAGATCCAATTCACCCTGTGTGTTCTGTCCTCACCGAGGTGTGGTAACTCCACCTAGACAGTCAGTTAAACTCTCTCTATTCATGAACATGAAGAATGCCATATTTTCACTCTTCACATTGCACTGAATCCATACAAGACAGATGAGATAATACAGAGTGAAACTAGGAAAAAGAAACAGAAAATATTGCAGTAAGTTAAATTACCTAGCTTTATATACATTAGGCTACTTAAAGCTGTAAATCACTCAAAAGCTTAGCCAATCGGTAATGCTTACATGTCCATGAGCTAATAAAAGCATTCAAAGCTTTAACAATACCACAGTGGTTTTTCACTTATAAACTTTGTTTTTACAATATGAAATTAACATACTTATGAATTAACTTATCTAAAGAAGAAATATAATACATATACAAGCAATGTCTCTGCTGGAGAATCAACAGATTGATGCTTTTTTTTTTTCTGGTGTAATGAACTGCGCTGATACCAGCCTGCTGTTTCTCACATGCTTTCTAGCGATCTTTCTTCCTGTTTTCAAAATAAGAGTCTGCACAAACTGAAAGTATACACTGTTAACTGCATAAAAAATTCAGGTTAAATGCCTGAAAGGTAGAACACTGCATATGGGTTTATCCTCTGTGCCCCTCCAGCTTTTATGAGCTAATAAACTTGGTGAAAATCCTAAGTATAGACCTTTTTGTGCCGCATATTACCAACAGAGGTCAGCTGCAGTTTACACCTCAGGAGCACGAGTCTTTGGATTTAGTTAATTGGTTTCGGTGCTTTCCTCAGACAGCCTGGCTGAAAATCCTGTGTTATAGTGATTTTAATTAACTCTGATGGCCCAGGGTTCAGTCTGAGCCCCCTCTGGGATGACTTCTGTGGTTTCTGACATAAATAATCAGGAGCATAAACATGGAGCAGATATAGATAAGCCTTGTGTTTACAAATGGAAGTTATAGGGGCTCTCTTTCTCACGGATAAACCACCATCTGCTTCAGAAACAGAACTTCCTCACACCTTTTGAGGAGTTTCTGTCTTTGTTGAACTCTCACAGCCTGTTAACCTTTAAATGACATTTATGGACTGATGGCAACACTTCTTTTATCACTTGTGGAACAGTGATTTGAAAGGTGTGGTAGCATTTGTGTAACAGTGTCTTCATTTTTACATCCATTGTGTAGATTTTTTTTTTTTTTGCACGGCACTTCAAAAGCTGAAATCTGAACTTCTTATTACGTTTCAAATTAGCTACATTCTTGAGCGGTCCAGAAAAATGTTAAAATATATTAAAAGACAAAAATGACACATGAAACGCTTGTAGAAACCTGTCGATGGAGAAAGAAAATGTACTAGTTTAGTATCTTGAATAAAGACATTCTTCTTATTTCAAGCTAAATGTTTTCTTTCCTGTTTCTTTAATGCATGAATTCAAGGGATGAAATGTTTCACCTGATTCATGGTTTGGATCTAATCACGGGTTTGTGGTCATAGTTTTCAGCCTTTTTTTTTTTGGTGTACTTTGTTGTTGTTTTTAACATCCCAGAGTATAATGTGTCCCAATAATTTCTAATCAATTACGTCATGCAATTTTTTAACATTCACACAGTTATTAATATCAAAGAAAGCGATGTCAGCAGCCTAAATGGTTGCTTGCAACACAGTTTGAGAACAACTTTGTTTGTGTGCTGTAATCCCTGCTTTCTCTTGGGATAACAGCACGTAGCACCGCTTCTCACATTTAACACTTGTAAGCACAAAGAGAGGTAAGGACTCATTGATAAGTTCAGCAATGTTCTCCCATGTCTGCCTCTTCCCTTGTGCTGTGATCCTGGGACTCAGTGTCCCTCTGACTCTTATTCTCCTCCACAAGTTGTGACAACAGCAGACACTGCTATTGTGTCCAGTTGGGCTTCTATTTCTTCTTCTTCTTCTTTTTTTTTTTTAAAATGCATTTTGTTAAAATCTAACTACTTTTTATAAGGACTCCAGCAATCACATGAAGTGCCGACAGTTGAGTCTGCATCAACCATTAATATCAAATACATGAAGCCAAAATCATTATCATTTAGGGAAATCACCAGCATGGACAGTAAACATAACAATAAGAAAATTAATATAATTGACATGAATGGGGTAAGTTTGAACAATTAGAAGCTGTGTCACAATTTGCTGAGTTTCATCATCATGAGATAAGATTAATGTCACAATCACACATTTCTTATACAGTCTAAATTATATGATCAGTTGATTTTACTGTTCATTCATTACTCAGAGAACAGAGTGTATTTTTTTTCTCACTTTTTGTAACAACCAATCACGGCTTCTTAAGAATTGCATCATACCTAGCAATGGGATCAACCACACCTCCTCAAACAGATACAAGTTTCTGTCACAGGTTCAGAGTTGCTCCTGACTCACTCTTGAGCTAAGACTCCTAGCGAGGAATTTTTAGGCTAAGTTACGCACTCTCTAAGAGGACTCTAAGAAGCATTGCAAATATGGGCCCAGGTCTTCAGTGATGGCTGCTTTAGCATCTTTGACGGTGGAGCTGTCCTCCCTGCATGGGTCATGGATTTTATTATCATCCTCTGCAGTGGGATGATCATGGACACTCAGGGGGATGCCTCTGTGCTCATGAGGTCTGTAACGGTCTTCAGAGGTTTAAGAATCTTTATTACATCCTCTGCCAGGTTGGATTCCCTGTCAGTCAAAACAGCAATGTCCTTGACATTATTTTTAACATCCTTGTCCATAAGGACAGAATAGATGGCCGCCTGCTGTTCCACATAACGCTCCAACATGTCATAGGTTGTGTTCGAGCGAGTGGTGACATCATGTATAGTTTGTGAACTGGCCATTTCCGCATCCCCTGTTTGGTTTTTAGGGTTTGGGTGGCTGTTGTGTGTTGATGGAAAAAAATGTTATCACCTTCCTAATCTTCCTCTGCGCCTGGGATACCTGACTTATTGAGGCTGCAATCTTGGCAGCAAGATTTACAGTTTGTGCAAAGCAGCCAATTTGTGGCCCCAGTCCAGCTGCTGCATTGACTACATTCACCATGTTTTTAGCATTGTCCGTGCACAATGTTTGCATACAGTCACAATTTTATTCACAACTTTCTTACCCTTGTTATCATAGCTCACACTAAATCCAAAGTGCTCCCATAAAGCAGACCAATGCAATACCACAGGTACATTCTATAACTGTTTGTCTTCTCTGCCTGCCATGTCCATAAACATACGCTTCCCTCCATAACTACCCCTGCTATACTGCTTCGCCTTGCGCTGCTCATGCAAAAAATCGCTCAAAACTGAGTGATACATGATAAAAAGTGATCCAAACGACACATGTACTCTGAATCAATCAATTCAGATTTTTTTATAAACTTTTCTCTCTCTAAGGAACTGATTTGATTGATTTATAACCCCCCCCCCCCCCCCCCCCCCCCGAAAACAAACAAAAAAATAAATAAATAATAAAAAACTGTGTTAACAGTGTCAATGAAGTTAATGAATGCTAACACACACACTCACAGTGATCACACTGAGGGGTTGATGCATTTGTCTAGTGTCCCCCTTGAGACAGTGACTACAAACTAATAACAGGAACACACACACACACACACACACACACACACACACACACACACACACACACACACACACACACACACACACACACACACACACACAGAGGTGCTGGAGGAGGTCAATGGAAAAGACAAGCCCACCAACGAGTCTTACAGCCGTGAACACTGCAGCTGCAGTCAAAGACAAGGATATGTTTGCGTGCGAGGCAAAATGGGGACACAAGATGAAATATTGACTCAAGAAATGAGGAGTCGGAGTGAGGGAGGATATGCTTGCTAGATAATTTTGACTGACAGGAAAGAAAAGCAGAGAAAAACAAACAGAAAAAGAGAAATGAGACGCAGAAAATGATGGAAGAGTGCTCCAGCTGCTGATGAGACACAAAGACGAGCAGGAAGAGGAGCTAGAGCGAGAGAGGGAGAGAGGGAGAGAGAGGGAGACAGAGCGAGAGTACGTTCATTAGTCAACGTCTGCAGCTAATGACAGGCATATCTTGTTGAGCGCGCAGAGATTAATTAAATAAATCAAATTAAGAACCCACAATAGGTTTGGATGTAAAGGTCACACTCTGAGTTTGAACCTGTTCTATCAAATCAACGTCTGAGCCAAATTTATTAACCCGTGTGTTGATTACATGTTCAGGATGGCGCAGGAGCTCACACTGCTTACACACTGCTTACACACCAGATCTGTGTGATGAGCTTTTTCTGCTCCTCTTTTGCTCTGAGACATCACAAGAGACGATTTACAGGATTGAAAACACCACACAACCTTTTCTGTTGTCTTCATGCAGCACAATACTGATCACTCAACAAGATTATTTTGCTCTTCTCTGAGCGAGAGCAGAGGCAATCTTTGACGCCTCTGTCAACAAAACATGGGACAAACATGCTATCTAAAAACAAAACATGATCACGGGTTTATCAAGCTTTACCACCAGACTTGCTGCTCTTTGCATGTTTTCTAAAAACTGCTCTTGATTTCTGCTTCTGTGATGGCTCTATCTCAGTAATACTATGATATTAGCTCATTTGTATGTTACATATACGGGTATACATAAACAACAGCACAGCCTTTATACACAGCAGGCTCGTTTCTCTTACTTTAAGGAAAAACAAATCACACATGAGTAAATGAAGATAAAGACTTGTGCCTGTAGGAAGTGAGGGGGCTGATGCTGCTACAGCATCTCCTTCAAACAAACATGATCAAATTCCACTTTTTCAAAGAAGATCCAACTTATTTGAAAATAAATAAATAACCAAATACATAAATAAATACCGCATGATCTTCTAATGTGTCTGCAAGTAGGTACTGCTTACTGATCACCGATTGTAATCCACAATTAAAAATGAGATTATCAACACCAACACAGGATATTTCTAAATGCTATTTCTTAGTTCCCCGATCGGGGTGGTTAGAGTTGATTTATGGCACGTTGAAATCTCTATGACAACACCATGCTGGCTGACAAAGTTCAGTGGTGAGAAGAGACATCTGTGTTTTTCTCTTCTGAAAACGATTTATGGGATTCATTTCGTAAAAGACAGAAGAGCAGAGGACAGCTAAATGGGAGAGCGATAGCACAGGCTAAAGGCTAAAACACAAGCTAAAGGCTAAAATGTGAGCTAAAAGCCAGAGCACAAGCTAAACTATTTGTGATAATGTTCATTTCAACCCACATGCAGCAGTTATACCGCAGTGATCTGATCAAACTTGAGAGTCTGTCATTAAAATGAAGAGTAAGGTTACGTTAGCTTAGCTTGGCAGATGAGAAGGACATAAGTTAGCCTAAGGATACATCTCAGACCACCAGGCTGCAAGTAGCACTGAAACAGCCAGCTACAAAACTACAGTGCAAACCAACAAAGTTTTCTTGTTATATTTCAAAGAACAGTGTGTAGCTGTTGATAAATACCTTACCTCATTGCATTCCAATAAAAAGTTGTCTTGAACAAAAAAAAAAAAAAAAAACCAGTGGCCCTGAGAGCTCACAGCACTGCAGCTTAAGAGAAGACAACAAAAAGAGAACAAAAGCAAATTCAGAAAATATCTTTGTAAATTTGACATCACATTCATAGCATTAAGAAAACACGCTACAAAGACCACAACACATTAGAAAAACACACTGCAAGTAGACCACAACACAACGGAAGGTTTGCAGGAGGAAAATATTTGTAAAACAAAACAAAACAAACACAAAAGGTCTGCAGCTTATCATACAGACAGTCAGCTTATCATGTTTACCTTCCACCAAAATGAGTGAAGCAATTACACCTATCAGAAACTTCCATGGACCTTCAGTGGCTCACTTCTCTTCCATAACATTGTATTCTATCTCTCTTCATAACTTTATTTCCTCCTTTGTCTAAGCCAGTTATCTCTCACTGCTGGCCCTCTATGGTCCCCAAATCCCCAATCTCTCTGCGTCATTTTCAGCTCAATTTAATGCTCCCTGCTCCCTCTCTCTCTCCCTCTCTCTCTCTCTCTCTCTCTCACTGTCTCTCTCTCTCTCTCTCTCTCTCTCTCTCTCTCTCTCTCTCTCTCTCTGTCTCGCTCGCTCTCTCTCTCTCTCTTTAATAGAGTGTGAATGAGTGAGGCAATGTAATAAAGTTTGAGAAGAGCCAGCCAGCCACGTCTCCCACCTCAACAGTCACGCTCACCTCCATAACCTGGTTACTGTTTGTGTGTGAGAATGTCTGTGAGTGTGTGTGTGCATGTGCACACTTTGTGCTTGTTGTGGCTCAATTACCTTCAGTTTAGTGTGTGTTAGAAAGTGTGAAGTGTCTCTCTGCTTTGGTTCGATAATCAAACTACACACACTCACACACACATGCTGCAGCAGGCTGCACTTCCTAACTAGGTTAGTGTGTGTGTGTGTGTGTGTGTGTGTGTGTGTGTGTGTGTGTGTGTGTGTGTGTGTGTGTGTGTGTGTGTGATGTCTGGCTCCTGCCTCCTGACAGTCACACAACACAGCATAACACACACACACACACACACACACACACACACACACACACACACACACACACACACACACACACACACCACACACAATCACTAAACTCACTGTACAACCAGATTAGTGACTCTGTGTATATGTATGTACACAGACTCTCTGCAATAACATGATTAATGTCTGTCTGTTATGTAATAAAACACACACATAATAAAAGCTGGGCAGGATTTTTCTTCATTCATCTGCTCTGACTTTGTTTGACAAATACTGAGTATGTGCAGGAAATACCAGCATGAGTACATAAAAACGGGTTGGAAAGCAGCACTTAAGGAACATTGTACTTATTCCTTCTGAGTTATGTCCTACTTGATAACTTCTGGTGATGACAAATGAAGCCAATTAAAACAGAACAAAAAACTGCAGTTCCTCTAGAGACCACTTGAGGCTGTCTTGACAAGCTAGAGGCTGCATTATATGAATGTAGTCTTCATGACATCTCCCATCTCTTTCTGATACAAGTTTTCAAGGCCTTTGTCAACAGGGGTCTTAATGGAAATGCTCAAACACAGTCATACAGCTGCAGCACATACCTAAGCAGTTTGGGGTTTCAGATTCAGATTCCTTATTGTCATCCAGCATAACATCAGAAATGCACTACAGATGTTATGCTGAATGACAATAAAGAATCTGAGGCACCTCACCTTGGAGCACCTCAGCGGTGCTCAGGAAATTGGTCTAGCACCTCTGCACCTACCAACTCAATTTTCCAATCCTGATTTATCCCAGTACTTGAACTAGTGACCCTTTGGTTGCCAAGCCAAATACCAATGGACTGATCTACTTCCGACCCAGTAAGGTGATGTAAAGAGGCGGGCCTTCACACCAGGGATATGCCAGATGTGCCCCGTCCAGCTTCACTTGGTGCCTGGTCCAGCTTTGCTCTGTTGTGTTGACCTCAACTCACACTGCCTGTGTTGGCATGTATCAGAGCCTCCAAACAGCTGGAGTCACAGACCGAGGGGTTCCCCTGATTCTCACTCCAATGGGCTGTAAAACCTCAAACCTGTTGACTCCTGGTCAGTTTGTTGTTGCAGTCAAGATAAATACAATAAATCTGGTTTGGACACAGTTTGTTTTATTTTGAAAGTCACTGGGTGTTTTATGGTGGTTCCAGTGCATGACCTCCTGTCCTGCTCAATCTTCCCTATGGTGAACTGAAACATCACAGCTCCAGCATCTAGCATCTAGCATTGTTGCTGTAACTTGCTGGAGAAGGCAGACTGCAATAGAGCAGATCCAGTGTGAGTTGACACACTGACTTGAATAGTAACCTATTGGATCCAGTGCCATGAAAGAGTGGAGCCGGAACAGAGACACCATCTGGTTTGTTTTGGCCATCAGCCCCTTTGCAGATGTCGACAGGGTGCTCACCTGTCGGTCAAATCAGCCATGCCCTTACATGGACAAAACCTGTAAGTTTAATAACTTCATAAAAATGAGTTATGAAAATCTCCCCTGTACAGTGTGTGATGATAAAGAAATTAGATATTCAGACTAAAACTGGTTTTATAACCAGTCTGGGAAATATGTTTATTTCTTTTGTAAATTTCTTTTTCTTTTTTTTTTTAATGGATATGTATATGGTTTGTGATGTTTCTTCAGCAAGCCTCAAGTGGGCACTTGGCAGACCTTTATTTAACTTTTACAAGTACATTTGTAGCCACAGTCCAAAAAGTGCTTGTTTACAGGCCTGGGGTCAAGTGTTACGATGTGTACTTTGCATCTGATTGTGTTGGTTTCATATATTTAGAATGGAAATTGCACCTTATCAAAACCAGAGATTCTCTTTTAAAAATACTTGTTTTGATAGAAGCAATTAATGTGTGCAGGAAACCATTCTGGTCTCACTCTTTCAAACATAGTATGAAAGGTAAAATATTTATAACATTTGTTTTGATTAAATTGAGTCTGAGTCATAAATATATATTTGCATAATTAGGAGTGTTGAAAGGCTCCTGCAGGTAAACATGCTGTTGCTGTTTGTAAGGAGGTATAAACTCTGCCACCGCTCCACCTTTCAGTTTATGGCTTGATAAAAACTATGCTGGAGTAAGAATTTCATCCCAGAAACTCTGTCAGAGTCAGAGGTAGTGGTGTGCGATACTGCAAAATTTGGTTTCAACCCCATACCAAGTAAAGACAGGGCCAGTATCACCAATATCAATACTGATATGGATACTTTTTACATAGAAAAGCATCTTGTCAAAATTAATCAAGACTAACCACTAAAACTAATGTTTACGGTCATGAATGAAAGTAAATAACTTAATTTCTCAATAAGAAAACATGCTTTAGTTTTTTCTGCTTTGTTGTAAAATAATATATTTAGATATTCAAGGATAACAATGATAATCATATTTTAGCACTAAAGATATAATTTTGATTAAAGAGCTTGCACATTCTGATGGATTAGCTATCACAGAAACAAAAAATATCATGTAGCATCATATTTTCAGTTACCGTACACTAATCAGTTCAGATTTATTTTAACTGGCTGAATTTCTGATATGACTGTCTCAGTTTTCTAAAATTACAACTATGAAGACCAATTAGTATGCAGTATTTTGGTCTTCAGCTGTAAAATAACCCCAAATAATGATCCTCTCTGCCATTATGCTGCCAGCAGTGTGCGTCTGAGTGACGTTACTGAACGGCTACACTCACAGTCGACGGGGGGGGGGGGGGGGCATGAATGAAGTGAAAGAGAGGAGCACACAGAGAGAAGACAAAATGAAACTTAAGTATCAATATTATTATGCAAGTATTGATCAATACTGACACCAATGTTGGTATCGATGTTGATATATCGGATAAATCTGCCCACCTCTAGTTAGAAGCAGTCTTTGATCTTGTGCAAATAAATGGGAAACCTTGTGCTTACAAATTTGAGAAATGATGCCCTCCCTCTATCATATGGTTATTGAAGCTCTGAGCACAACTACAGATGTTGCATCATCGTCTCTGGTTCTTTTAAGCACACTGCTTTAACTAATTTTAGTGCACTAAGGTCACCAACAACTGCTTTATTGTCTACTTACCAACTTCAACAACCTTGATTCTCAGAGAGACACAGCAATAGAATTTACAGTTTGAAAGTATTAAATATGCTGCTGAATCACAGAGACTGGGGTCAGTGTAAAATTTTGAAGAAATGATAAATAAAACCACTGATCACAAACTCCCAGACTCAATAATTTTCCCTCCCCAGCTCTGTGAGTTATTGAGTGTGTGATATATTTCATTTGGCCCCTCGTCTGAGAGCTCCAGGCAAGTAGATACAGTGAATTCTCAGATGAGCATAAATCAGCACTTATCCAACTTCATCAGCAAAACAGGCAAACACAACAGTAACTTGGCACGGCCGCTTGTTTGTCTTTGCCTTCAGCTCATTTTCATGGCAGCAGCAGCGGTAGTAAGAGGGAAGCCTGTTAGTGTGCTGCAAAAAATGAAAGGCTTTTTAAATTAGAGATCTGCTAAGCAGATATTTACGAACATGAGGTAGACTGCTACTGTAGAGGTTTACACAGGAGAGGTTCAATTTAGAGAACAGGCTGCTTGCTTCTGATGGATTCCAATGATCAGAAATATAGAGAAAAGTGATGACTCAAGGAGAGAATCTGACTGTTATCTTGTGTTTCAGAGCGTTGATAATAAGGTAAATGGAGCTCTGTAATATGACGGTGCAGGTCTCAAAATGAGTCTTTAAATGAGCCATTAACACTTGTCCTGAACAAAGCAGATAGAGAAAAGTTCTCATGTATGACAACGTGAAGATTGTGACCTCCTGTAGTTAGCATGCAGCAAATAGATTTAATGTCACAACCACCACAAAAAAATAAAAATAAAAAGCTTTTTCAAGTGATTCACGGGCATCTCTGTAAAAATGGCAACACTCGCCCTCCTACTAGTAGCGTATCACCATAATTCCCATCTTTTTTTTCTATTTAAAATAAAATTTACCTGTCTGCTCTTTATTTTTTTTCCACACACAGTGAACATGTTGCTCTGCATTTGCCAGGGTTCACCATAACATCTTTAAAAACAAACCACACAACCCATGGTGTGCAGAGTTCGAGTCCAAGAGTGTAATCACAAGTCCAACATATCCGCTAGCTATACATATTAGCTAGCTAGCTTGCTACCTCTAACTTGCAGAGGTAGCTACGCTTTGGGATTAGCTTGATGAAACATTTCCCTGTGCTGTAAAAGCCTTTCACACCTGTTGTTCAGACTTCTTGAAAAAAAAATGATGGACCTTCGATCAACAAATGGAAATTTTAAACTCTTTATGAACCCTTACATGATGACATTTTGACTCAAGACTTACTGTCAGTGGATCAAAAGAAAGCCAACATACCTGACATAGATGAAAGGGCTCAATACTGAGGAATGTGATAGACAAATATTAATAAATATATAATAACTGTTTACATAGCAGACCTAAACATGGCACAGAAAAGGAAGACTGGGCTGGAAGTCACTAGCTACATCATAAATGTTTGCTTCTGCTGCTGGTGGAAATAAATGTTTGGCAAACCCCTGGTAAAATCCTTTACCAGGGGTTTGCTAAATCTATCTTGGAGGTTCAAGATCAGTATGGCGATCAATTCCTTTGCTTAAGAAACATCTCTGTTTGGCAATGTTTCCAACTGAAGCCTTTCACAAATCCCACAGCCTACACTTCGGCTTGAAAACCTTGCTCATACAGAAACAGTCCACCCTCCTTCATATACCATCATGCTTTATTTTTCCTCCATGATCCAAATAAAACCCTCATCTGAACTACAAGCTTCTTTCAACCCTCTCATCCTAGCTGATATTCTGAGCAGATGGTTCTTATTCTGCTGATAAATTGCCAGGGTGACGCCAGCCGTGCCATCTTTTGCAGCGTAATGGGATTATTAGAGGGGTACAATCATCAGCATTCAAGCCTGCTTCTTTCTTATTAACAGAGAGGAAGATATGAGTAGGCCTTAAAAAAAGAGAGAACATGTTCTGATGAAAACAAGCTGCAGCTTCCTTTCATGTCTCTTTTTTATCAAAGAAGAGGAAAGACTGAACACAGATTATTAAAGGGCATCAGGAGAGGACGGTGCACCATTGGCTTCAATCTAAACTTGAAATACAGCTGAAGCTACGGCCCATTTGGAAAAGCCACAGAGACTCAAGGTGCTTTATTTCTGCAGCACAGACTCAGATGTTGTATCTGTGTTGCACAAACGTGCTGGAGGATGTGCAGAGCATATATATATATATATATATATATATATATATATATATATATATATATATATATATATATATATATATATATATATGAGAGAGAGAGAGAGAGAGAGAGAGAGAGAGAGAGAGAGAGAGAGAGAGAGAACACAACACCCCAAACTGAAATTCAGATCTTCTCAGAATTTAACACATTCTGAGGCGTGCAAATCAAATAACTTTGAAACTAACCAGTAGAAAATATGAAGAAAAAAATGTCACAGTTAAGAGGAGGACAGAGCGAGAGGGTGGAAAACAGGCTGCTTGAAGGAATTACAATTTAAATTTATGCTGCCTTTCTACATTTTAATGAAATGAAGAAGCCTCTCAGAAGAGAGAAAAACCATCTTCAAGAGCTTCAACCAAGTCCAGTTGCTTTTTGGATTAAACTTATAATTTTTAATGAGCTGAGTTACATTTTGGTCGTCATTAGAAATCTTGCCAAGTGTTGTTATTTACGGCTGCTGCTCCTTACAGGTTGGATCTGTGTTGGATGACCATCTGTAGACAAAGTTAGCACCACAATCATTTTTACATTGGTGTAAACAACACTTTACATGAGACAAAGAATAACAGATGATCATACTGTGATGTTAGAAATTATCTATGGAGCAGAATGGTTTTGTGTACTTCATGCACAGGCTGCTAAGAAGACCTGACAAAGCTGCTTCCGTTTGCAGCGCTGAAGTTACATTGATGTGGGAGCACACAGCAGGTGACAGTATAAGCAAAGCTATAGCTCCAAATTCTGCCAGATGGGCTGAAGCACACCACGTCGCTGCTGCATTCATCCTGTCCTATGAGCCAAAATGTACACCGTTCTTAATTACACGCGAGTGTTTACATGTTTACGGGACCCACGCTGACTTCTAATGCAAATTGTGTGCAGTGTCTCTGTACACTCTGTGGCATCTTTATTCAAACTAAAAACCACACTTGATGATAAATGCACAATATTGGAAGATATTACTGAAAACTGGCTCTATGGTTTCTGTTAGTCTCATTTTTAACTCTACATCAGAACCTTTGTGTGGGAAGTGACCATCATTACTGTGGTATATGCCACATAGAAATCATAGGTATTTATACAGTACTTCTTAGTCTTTGCACTGTTTCTTTGGAACAAATATGCATTTGCATTACTGCAGACACAATGAATCTCCTCCTTCTTTTTTTCCCATCCCTCGCAACACAACACTCAAGAATGACCCCAAACTGAGGGTGACTGATGTTTTGTTTGATAGCTTCCTCTTTTACTGAGTTTGTGACTCAGACTAATGATGTATTTCCTTTTCTCAAAATAAAAAATAACATCACATTCGTACCCCCTGTGGAGAGAGGTGTGAGACATCTGGAAATCCAAACTGATCTGATAACTAACAAAGGAGTGTTGACAGCCGATCTCAAATGAACTAATCAGATTTGCCTGCAGTCTAAATAAAGCCTTTAAATACAAATATGTTGTGTTAGAACAAGTCCTGGGGAGTTTGTTTACAAGACAGGGATGGGAAATGTTCAAACTACTTTCTTCATCTTTAAATACTCAAAGTAAAATGTGACAGCAGTGACTTGTGGGATATCTGGATATCATCAAACAAGCCCCTCAGCCTTTGCTCCCTGTCAGCTCAATGAGGCTGAGTGACTGTAATGGTTTCTGGCACAAAGGAGCACCTGAAGCTTGATGTTTGTCACTTTGGGTGTTGATGCAGATGCTTTAGATGCTTGGGGAAGTGGGATCAGGTGTTGGCCCACAGTTCAGGTGAGGCCACAAACCCTGAAGAGAACAGTGGCAAGTGAAGATTTCCAGACAAGTGAATAATGATGTCTGATTTGCATTCCTGACTTTGAAGCCGCTGCTTGTCTGATGCTGTGTCCCATGTGTTCAGATGTTACACAAAAAGAAACCTGCTTTTATTTCATCAAAAAGTTCTGATATGAGAGAAACTTCTTGATAATGTCTGAATAAAAGTTATTCTAAGAGTCTTTCTCTCTCTCTCTTGCTCTCTGTCTCTCTGTCTGTCTGTCTGTCTGTGTGGATGAGCTGGATTAAGCT
The DNA here is from genome assembly GCA_030710495.1 of Labroides dimidiatus. Classification (NCBI taxonomy): domain Eukaryota; kingdom Metazoa; phylum Chordata; class Actinopteri; order Labriformes; family Labridae; genus Labroides; species Labroides dimidiatus. Next base: position 16,651,900 of record CM061154.1, read on the forward strand.
CAAATCAATAGCTGAGGAACACTGAAGTGATCACACAGCAGATAACTCCGCTTGAGCCATGATGGCAAAAGTATTGCACAAGTCTTAACTTATCTGATTTTCCCTCAAACCTGCCAGATTTTCCTTCCATGGCTATGATTAGTTAAGTCTTTTTTTTTTTTTTGACTGATGTCTGCAGAAAAGCTCTTCCAAAATTGGCGATGCAGAAGTAATTATGTAACAGCTTATTCATATTGCACCTTTCAACAGTAAGATGTAAGAGAGTGCTTCAAAATGAAAAAAAAAAAGATAAACTGATCAAAATGCAGCCTTAAAAGAAGAAAAATAACATGACATTAAAAAGTTACATCAGCTTAAAGTCAACGTTTATTAGTGTAAAACAGACAAGTGACGTTTTTGTGAGCACAATGACCTCTAAGAACATTTGAGAAGAAGGCTAAAGCCACTTTATGGAGCTCAGCGATATCTAAAGAGATATGACTTTCTGGGTTCATAAAAAAAGTTGTCTCTTCCTTTTTAAGAGAGTTACATCAAGCAGAAATCACAGTAAGGCGTGATGGAACTGGATAACTGAGGTAGCAACAATGAAACACAGTATCTAACTGGAAAACTAAAATTAAAATGTTAAAAATACTCAAGCAGGAAGTGAAGTGGCCTGAAACAAGAGAAGAGGCATTACTATAACATAAAACTGGACATAATGGAACTAAGGAGATATGACAAGTATGTGATGGAATTGCTCTATAGATAAAAGGTTGTATCTCAGCAGTTTTATGTAGTTTAGCAGGGCTGTTATGGGAATCGAGTTCCTTTTCTCTGATTTTGGGCATATACCGGTGAACCACCTTACAAAGACGAAACAAACTTGTATCTAACTGTAGCGTCATCTTGGTTAACACTTTGCGTGTCTCTCTGCTTTGTGTTTTTAAAGTCATTTCTCCTTCATCCAGTCTAAAAAATGCTTTTAAGCTTAAGCCATCAGCATCTCTTAGTGTTGTGTGCCCACAGTCAGTCATTGATGAACCCCACCCATAAAGTAGGTGCAGGGTTTTCAAGAGAGTGCCTCCCTTTACTTATTCTTTTTGTTCAGTTATACCAACAAAACCTTAGTGAGACCTCACCCCTCTCACCCAGCTAAACCCTCACACCAAAATGGAAATGAGGAAAAAAACTGAGTATACAGAGAGTGTCCGGGAAAAAAAAAGGCAGAGATGGGGAAGGTTGTTTTGTGATGGACTTACCCCTGTTAAATTGGGCAGTGCGCTCGACTTCCCCTTTCTCCTCTTCTTTAATGAGGGAAGACAGAAAAAAAGAGAAGAGTTTAATAGCATTCAGCATTAAATTGTGCACAGCTATTGCTCTAAGTCTAACTGTATTGAGATGCTTCAGAGACTTTTCTCAGCTGTGACTGTAAATGACCAGCCCCTGTCAATCACTACCACATGTACAGTACTGAGCAGCTTGTGAACAGCTTCTGCTTCATGACTGCATCCATGAGCTATTTTTAGCTCTGAGCATGTGCCCATCAGCCTAGCAGGAAAACAGCCAAGTCTGAAAAGTTATCCCAATTTTTATACTCTTGGTAATAAAGTGAGGTGTGTTATATTTGGTGCTATCTTCTCAGAAGGAAATTGAGGCTATAAAATGCTCATTGTGTGGCGATGGAGGCTAGCAAGACAGCTCTGTAACAATTGCTGTCTGAACTGTCTTATTTGCACAGCATTTAACTGTTAAATGGTCTTTTTTTAAACTCTGATCAGTAAAAAGGATAACTTTCCTGCAGAGGTAATGCTGCCAGGAGAACAGAATGATTGTGCCCATTAGAGACTTTCTGCAGCACTAATTTATACCAGGGGCTGCTACACTGACCTTTCCTTCAGACGGACAAGATAATAATTCAAATGTTCGCTTCGGGTTCTCTTAAGGTTAGCGGAAAGGTAAATTCCCCGGTTTTAAAATTCCAGAACCAACAGTTTTGTGGTTTCATGGACTCCTGATACCCCAGGACTGTCACGGGATGGATGGAAACCTTGATGGTTCTTGCTATTCATCATGAAACTAAGGAAAAGAAATCACTGTGCCCATTAGAATCACCGATCCCACAGGCCGCTACACTGACCTTTCTCCCAGACACAAGATAATACTTCACAGAGGCTCTTCAGGTCCTCTTAAGGTTATCATAAAGGCTCTCTTCTCTCAAACCCAGGGCGTATTTTTCCAGCATCTGGCTCAAACTGACCCCTGCAGGAGAATTTTGTTCAGATTTTTATTCAGAGTCACATCTTAAAGGTATCCCTAAAGAAATTCACCTGCTTCTTTATCAACCCTGATTAACCTTTTATAATTTTTTATTTATTTATTTATTTTAATAAAGGTACCAGACTCAATTGACTTTAAAGTCTACCGGCATGACCAAGGTGCGAACGTAATTATGTGCATGTTTAAATTTTCTGTCAAAGTCACAAACCAAAGTCTATTTAGTAAGGACTCGCTTAATTACATTTGGACTGTGTATAGGCTACCTGTCTAAACCTAAAGCTCTGCACATTATGCAGAAACTCAACAACTTTTAGATCTGACGTCTTCAAATGAATGGATTCAGCATGATGTGTAGAAGTGAGAGTTCAAAAAACACATTAGAGGATGCAATATTAAACTAAAGTTATGAAATGGTGCAGAAAAAAACAAAAATTGGTGCATAAGAAATAGGAATATTTGGTGCTAAAATGTTGTTTGCAGGTCAAAATGGTCTGAATATGAAACAACAATCCTGGTAAAATCCAGATCCTGATCCTGCCATAAAAACATCCTGACATATTTTGCTCATATTGCCCCCTAATGGAGAACATTTTCTTTGGTCAGAAGCGGAGCTTGCTGATGTTTACGCAGAACGTTACACTGCAGAAAATGACCACTTATCATCTGATATCAAGAGACAACTGAGGGACAGGTGAAGTTTGATTTCATCAGTCTGTAATGATGGAATAATATGTTTGACCACACTTAGTGATGATAAATCACCTCAAGAAATCTGAGCAACTCCCACACTCTGCAAGGGAAAAATTCTGCTCCTGTCAATAAAATCTAGTAGTTTAAAAAGTAAATGATGCACATAGCAAACAGCTTTGCATAGTTAAAAATATTTTGTCACAACAAAAAGGTCTTTTTCTGCAGCAATCATTTCTAGTTGTCGGATTTGATAAACGCCCGAGCCTGTCAAATTCCCCCTAAACAGAATAAGGTAAGAAGGCACAGGTTTGTTGATATTCTTGATAAGATAATTTTATTTTCATCTATGTGAAGACAGAACCTTTTCTATTTCAAATTTCTCTGTCCACATCCCCAAACCTGACAGCTAGGTTGTCATCTATTCTCGTTTGTATCCTTTTGAGGCTGCGGCTCCACCCATGTGAGCTGCCCCGTGCTGAGATTGAAACAGTCCCATTTTTCCAGCCCGAGAGTAGGGGCGGTGGAGATGCAGAGGAGGCTTCCCTGGTAGGAGAGCTGTGCATATATTAGAGCATAATTAATCTGCAGGAGATGGTGGGATGAGAGAGAGGCAAGTAGAGAGAGAGAGAGGAGTAAAAGAAGGATGATGGGAGAGAAACAAAGAGAAAGGGATGGATAAAAGTGAGGAGTGGATGGATCAGAGAGAGGAATGGGAAAACAAGAGAAGAGGGGGGCATAACATGGAGGAAAAAGAAGCCTAACTCGAAGTATGTGTGTGTGACAGAGACAGAAAAGGCTGACAGAGAGTGATAGGGCGAGCTAAAGGAACACAGAGAGAGAAAGAGAGAGAGAGTATAATTACAGAGGTTGAGCCACAGGGCTCCTCTATGGATCATTAGCTAGCTTAAAGAGCCAGGGCTCGGCTCTGTGTGGAGACACTCAGCAGAAAAGGTCACAACTTCTCTGGATGAATACTCGCCGGTCTGTTCAAGCTAGTTTGCTTTATTTATCTTGGCAGTTAGGAGACGCTGGCCTGGAGATAAGGAGCTGCTAAACTGCAGTGAACAAGAAGAAAATCTGCAGTCAAAACAGGCAATTTAAAGAGCATGTTTGGATCCATGAATGCTGCTTCTCCAGCAGAGCTAGGCCTTGTTGTATGACACAACAGCACAGTAAAAGGTCAGTGTGAAGTGCTTGGACTTTCTCTGGTATTTACAAACAGCTCAGAACACATGCTGCCCGCACCTCTTCTTTTCCAGCAGGAAATGTTGGATTTGCAGTTTTGTTGTGTTTACTCTGTGAATACATCTTCACAGGGCTGTTAAAATAAAGAGCGAAAAAACAGCAACACACAGCTCTGTGAGCTATGAGACACTGACATTAAGAGTGAATGATGCCAGTCAACTGCAAATTAAAACCCAATACAGTGGAAACCACTTACACGCAATGCTTTTTTCAACCCAACAGAGTTAAAAAAAAAAAAAAAAAAACCTTTTCTTAGTATTTTCACCTCATATTCTTGTGTGTCTGGCATATTCTCTTACACAAAACATGTGAAATAACCAACCCAGCTATTTTTTTGTGTCTGATAGTAAGTCTAAAGCTCAAAATCTGCTTACTTTGTGACATCACAAGTTGAGTAATTCTGATTGTACCTGCAACCTCTTCTGATATCTCCACCGTCCTCTTTATAAAAGCCTGTCATGGATTGATAATAATAATAATAATAATAATAATAATAATAATAATAATAATAATAATAATAATAACAACACATTTTATTTATCTGTGCTAAAAGCAGTGGACCCCATGGTGGTCGGTCGAGTAAAATGTGTAATAAGGGTGGATGGGAGAAGAGGACTTGAGAGAGGGGTGAATGTGTTATGGAGGTATGGAGGAGTGAGATTCTGGATGGCTTTAAAATGAGATAAATCTAGAAATCAATGCAATATTTGACTGGGAGTTGGTGAAACTGCTAAAAGACAGGAGTGACGTTTTAGTGATAATGCAAGTGGAAAAGTTCTGAACCATTTGAAGTTTATAGAGGGACTTGAGAGGGAGACCAAAGAGAAGAGGATTGCCATGGCTAATGCAGGTTGTGACCAGGGTAGGAACATGAATAGAGGTACTGTTGGGAGTGAGGGACAGGTGGAGGAAGTACATCGATGGAAGTATACAAACTGATGAAAGCTTGGAATGACAGTGTGCTGTCAAGGATGACACCCAGACTCTTAGACGTTAACATGAGGAGTTATCAATGGTTCTGGAAAAACTTTTTGATTTTGAAAGTGTGGATTTGATACCAATGAGGAGAACCTCAGTTTTATTGCTGTTGAGTTTGAGAAAGTTGGAGGACCATGATTTTATTTTTTGGAAGTGGAAGAGAGTGGAGGAGGGTTTGGAGAAGATGTAGAGCTGGGTGAAAATTGATGTTAAATTAACTGATAACTGATTGCCAATGGTAAGTTGATAAATTATGAATAGAAGAGGCCCTAAAACAGAACTCTGGGGAACACCGGTTGTGACTGGGAAGGATTAATATTGGGTGATTTTGAGTTTGATGCATTGTGTGCTGCCAGAGAGATGTGATCTGATTTACTCTAATGAGGAGGAACTGTAGGATGTAGAGATTTAATGTTTCCATGTAGCTAGATGTTATATATTTTTGCTTACAGGATGTTGCCTGCAGTAATTTAAATGTGATACCATCAATTATAACTAATAAGGCAGATAAACACATCATACAGACCTTTTCACACAGTCAAATCTAGAGGTTGATCTCTAAATGATGAAAACTGTTCTCATTACCGTAATGCTTCAACTATTTGATCAAGAGAAAAAAATCAAACAGTTCCTGAAAGAATTAAAGATGAACTCTACAACAGCAAAAAGAAGTCCAGGTGGCCTGTGTAATACTTGGATGATAAAGGGCTATTAAAGACTTGAAGAACCTCTTCTGGTGTTTTATTTATGGACTGTTTAGATTGAAACACAGTGAGAATTTTTCATTTAAAAACAGGGACTGTGTTAGAGAGTTAAAAATGTTATAATAAGTAACCTTTTTATCTTTCTGGTGGTGAAAATGTGATTTTCAACAGTTTGTGGTAAAGTACTGAGTAAGCTAGAAGAAAGAAGAGGTACTAGCTCCAGACAAAAAGTATCACCTTCAGAGACTCATACGTTCTTCACACAACATGGCGGCAAATCACTTCCCTTACTGTAAGTCAAGCTTATGGGTAGACACTTCAAAGCAGAGAGCACTTGGCATCACAATAATAAAACTGAAATGAAGATGAAACCTTGAGGATTTGCATCCTACATGTGCAACACATGCTGTTTATATATGCAACAGGGGGCTTGGAAGGTGTCCATTAAACAGCTTATGTTGCAGTTCTTATGTGCAGAAACCACGGAGTCCATGCCAGATGAAAGAGGAGCCGTGTGACGGCTACATCAGCATGTCTCAGAGCGTCTGTAATGATATGGTGCCTGGCACTGCTTTTGCCTCTTTAAGCAGGGGATTACAGCATTAAAGAGGCTTGTCAGGGCTCTGTATTACCAGGCTAAAAATCAGGTTTGAAGTCACACTGGCTGCAGCTCTTGTTAAGCTATAGCAAGCTTCTCAACAACGGTCTATATCAGGAGAAACTCCTGCTGATCTGCACTGCGATCACACACACGCACACATTTGCACAAATGACTCATAAATGGACACCATTAAGGATTTACTGAAACAATTGGAACCAATGGACACTGGTTAAATCCAACCATTAGTGAGTCATTGTGCAGAACTCTCCGTTAATTGCCTGTTTGGCAAAGACTCCCCGAAGAAACACTAGTGCTGCTAAATTACCACTGAGGTCACTTTTCATGTTTGTTCTTGTTCTTTAACCAGAAAAACAAACCATTACCTCCACACATAAACCCACCAAGACAGAATATGGAGTAGTATCAAAGCTAGAAAGTGTAAAGTATTTCCTCATAACATCATTAGATACAATTAACAACAACAAGACAATCCAAGATTACATTCTGGATCCATTTGGACCACATGGACCATTTCTCTAGTGTTTGGTGTTGCTACCATTAGAGCTTTATCTGTTTTGGATGGGCCTCGTAGAGGACCATATAGAAGCTGTTACAGTCCTTAAGTGTGTGCAATTGTTCAACCCCAAGTCAAAAACATTTGGAAGATGTGTTAAATGTTGATTAAAACCGATTTTGATGGTTTGCAAACTGTACAAGCACCATATTTTGTTGTGCAAGGAGGACATACCCCCTCTTCTTTTGACAACACTCTATTAACAATTGTAAACCAGGAGTCCAGTCCATTTCTTGCCTAATAATGGGCTTCAGCTGCTCAACAGTTCAGGGTCTGTTTTTGTCCTATTTTTCATTTCATGATGCTCCAAATGTTTTCAGTGTCAGGTCAGTTTAGCATCTGGACTCTTCTACTACGGAGCCATCTTGTTGTACTCCATTGTTTGTTGTTGTCACTCTGAAATATGTAAGGTCTTCCTGAAGAAGTCATTAACTGGATGGAAGCATGTGTTGCTTCTAGACCTGTAGCTATTGGTCAGCATTAATGGAGCCTCCACAGATGTGTAAGCTCCTCATGCCATGGCGCTTCTGATCCCCAGACTATCAGCGATGCTGGCTTTGAATTGTAAGGACACAAAATCTATGATTTCCAAAGAGAATGTCAGATTTTGATTCATCAGACCACAGGATGCTTTTGAACTTTGTTTTAATCCATCTTGAATGGGCTATGAGATGAGGCCAGATTGTCTGGATCATGTTCATATCTGGTTTCCTCTTAGCATGATAAAGTCTGAACCTGCACGTTGATGGAGCAACAAATTGTGTTCATGGACAGGCTTTTGGAATTGGTTTTGAGCCCTTCAGTGATTTCCAGTACAACGTCACATCTTTTATAAAAGTTTGATTAACAATTTACCCAGAATCCATAGTTTTTGTTTTTGGGATGGGGTTATGAAAAAAAGAGAATGAAATTACAATAAATAGATTAAAAGTAAAATGCAATTTAAAGGCTCAGTAAAGGAAGTACATTGCTGCAAAGACAACAACATGTAATACTGATAATAAACTTTATTTATATAGCACTTTTTAAAACAGGGTTCCAATGGTGCTTTATAAAATGATAATAAAAAAGACAGTGACAGTGACAGCTTGACAGTGAGCAGAACTTTGGCTGAGCACCTCAAGTTATGACAGGGCACATATGGACTGAGGAGATCAGAAATGTACTTCAGAGCAAGTCCAGAGAAAATCAGTTCTAACATTTATCGGGAAATACCACTTGGTGATAAAAAAAAAAAAAAAAAAAAAAAAAAAAAAAAATCAAATAAACTACAGAAATCATGACATTTCCAGCTTATTGAGTCTGCATGGAGTCAAATATCGAAAACAACAGCGATTGAGGTATAATATTGAACAGTAAACTACCCCAACATGAGGATAAAAAACAGATATGCAACCAAGTGTTGACAGGTCATGGTTTTTTGATCTGTATTCTGTTTGCAGGCCATCCAGTTACACAACAGCCTTACGCTGTTATCTGCAAACTAGTGTGAGAAAAGAAACCTTATCATTAACACAGAGTGAGGGACTGTTTTTCCATTGAAAAGCTGACCAGTTTCACAAAAAGGACATCTTCTTTGAAGTCAAACTCAGGGTGAAAAGCATGAAAACCAAATATCAGCATTCAAGCTTTGCAACTGCACAAGACATCAAAACAGAAAGACAAGACAGTTTTATCTACTTTAACTATTAGATCAGAGATAAGGCCGAGTGTACCCAGATTAACAAGGGTCACGGGTCAGGCTTCAGTTCTAAAGAGCCAGTATGACCTGTGGAGACCTCTGAAGAAGGACTGATCCGTTCGAAAATTAGAGATTCTAGAAAGAAACATCCCATTTCTTTGCATTCTTCTCCAGCAGGCCTCATATTTCCTCAAATTGCTAGGCACAGTTATTCATGAACAAACAAGTAAGAAAGACTCTCTCTAATAAGCTAGAGTAGAGAAAGGTGAGGTGACTGATGATGAGTAAACAGCCCAGGTATATTTAACAGCAGTTCTCACCCAGGTACTGTTTCCTGAGACAGGTTGCAGCACAGTATTACTAGATTCAAAACTACTCCGACCACTTTAGATGGCTGCTGCAGATAATTAGTGTGTGACGACCTAATTGGTGAGTCATGCTGAGTCATCTTCTCAAAGTTTGCTTCCTGAGGCTGGAGGGAAACAAAGTTGTCCGAGTCTTTGGGGAAGTGTTTAGAACCTCCAGCAACATCTTTGATGCCGACTGCAAACATGAACGCACAGAAACTGATGAGCTGTATGTGCTGAATACTGAAGACCTGCGTGAACACATTTCAGAATGTTTAACAGGAGACAGCAGCACTGGGCTGGACTTGGACACGTGTTGGTTTAGATTTTTTTGTTTGTGCATCTCTCAATATTGATGCCTTGTCATTTATCATCACCCAGATAATCAAACAACAGACCCATCTACAGCAAAATTTCAGACTTCTCCGCAAGTCAGGAGTTCTGTTAAAAGAACACAAGAAAAGAAGGATGAAAGCAGCAGCTGCAGTTTCGTTGTCACTAAAATACAACACAAACACACTACAAGAAACATTTGAGCAAGGGGGGGGATTTGTGATCAAAACAGTAAAAATGAGCAGAGAGCCAGAAATAAAAGACAAAAAAATGACATCAAAAGTTCTGCAAACTTACACTTTAAGCCAGGAGGTGTGCTGAAGCTAGAACACAGGATTCCAGCTGACATCAATCTGTAATTCTTCAGTCAATTTCTGAAATATAATCTATAAACATTAATTGTGCTGTACATAAAATCTGTTGTTGACAAATAGCTCCCAAACTGCAAACCACTCATTTAAACCCTTAAATGTCTGAATAAGAAAGCACAGCCTACCTCTGGCACCGCAGTGACTGGAAAGATGATTTTAAGTGATTTTTCGCATAAACTTGACAATAAAACTTAAGGTCAGTGTCTTGATGTGAAAGTAAGCAAAACTTTCCCACTGTCATAAAGTTGAGACACTTTGTATGTGTGTGTGTGTGTGTGTGTGTGTGTGTGTGTGCGTGTGCGTGCGTGCGTGCGTGTGTGTGTGTGTGTGTGTGTGTGTGTGTGTGTGTGTGTGTGTGTGTGTGTGTGAACAGCAGCTCTGTGGCCCTGTGCAGCTAAAGGCAGTGGCAGCCTCTGCATGCTGCTGATTGACGGCAAAGAGGATGAGAGCTGAGTGTTGGCACAGCGGTGGGGGGTGTAAAGAGAGAGAGAGAGAGAGAGAGAGAGAGAGAGAGAGAGAGAGAGAGAGAGCAAGCACAGGGCTCTGAGTGTGTGATCTTTCCAGTTTCACTTTCAGTTTCAAAGGGTTGTTATTGGCTGTGCTCAAGGTCAGAGACCCTGTTATGCAGAGACTTTGAAGTCAGAGGGAGAGAGCAGAGATAGCTGAGAGGGGAAAGGTACAGAAACTGACGTGTAGAAATAAATTAAGAGAGTTGGTGTAAAAGGAATTGCAAATCCATAATGACCAACACGGTAATTTGCTGAATAAAAGTGAGCCTTTAAAGGAACAGCTGTTGAGTAATTGGTTGACTAAACGCCATCAATGCTCATTGAGACGATTAACAATTGAATGTGTCGGAACTTATTAAAGCTTGTTTTCTCATCTTGTTATGGGTTACGTATAATGAGCAGACACTAATATAAAGCAAATGTAATAAATTAACACATTTATAGCAAACAATCATACAGGAGCAACTGTTCCAAATCAACCACTCAACATTTTCATTTGGAAATCTTTTGGCAGGATTCTTTCCTGGGGCTAAAAGTAATGTGCAGATCTACAGGTTGAGAGAGGTTATGGCTAAAAGTGCTACCTGAACATAGAGGCCCATGAAAGAGTAATGCGTATAGGACTGCTGGGCTTGGGTGATAGAAAAGCGAAGCAAATGCATTTGGGTGCAGATGGTCTTGTGGTTTACAGGGTTTCAAGTTCTCCATTGCTATGGTGTATTTCTGTCAATTCAGAATTCTTATATTTTTAGTTGGTGTAAATCAGACAATATATATATATATATATATATATATATATATATATATATATATATATATATATATATATATATATATATATATATATATATATATATATTCAGATTGTGAGTCATTCAGTTATGAAGCTGATGGGACTTTCAGGGACTATTTTCCCTCAACCTCTCCCTGTCTTTCCATCTTGACCTTCTTTTTTGTCTCCCTTCTGTTCTCAGTTTTCTTTCAATGTGAGTTTGTGGTGATCAGCTTCACCACTGTGTGGACTCGCCTCATTCTCCCCTGTTGTGCGCTGCACAGCACTCACTTCTAGTGATTTCATGTTTGACCGCTCGACTTATAATCTGTGTCTTCTCCTTTTTCCTCCAGTGCCTCCTCAAGTTTCTTGCTTCTCTACCCAGCTTCAACCACACTACCTCAGCTCTCTCAACTGCCTCACCAGCGCACACCACAGCCTCGAGCTCACCATGGGATTTACGGATCACCTTCACTAACCAGATTCTGGATTGCACATTCTCTCACTGGTGTCAATAAAACCCAGTAAAACTGCTTCGCTGCCTCAGTCTCTTTTTGGGTCTTGGATTTACAAACCAGTTAAAAACCATAAAAGAGTTTTTGGTTTGTTTTTGTTAATAAGTCAAAAAAGATCCTTGCTTTTTTAATGTTTTTATTCTGTCAAATAAATGTGTTTACATTACATCGTTTAATATTAGTTATTTGAGCACAGCATTCTCTGAAGTTTGTGTTCCTGTTTCCTGTTTTTTTTTTTCTTTCTTTTTTTCTGTAAATAAGCTTCAAAAACAGCTCAGAGAGAAACCATACCACTGTCACTAAAGAGATACTGTATGTCCCCACTCTGCCTTTTATATGAAGATGTTTTTGAAAAGTCTTGACTCTGAGATGAATAAATTTTGTGCTTTAAATAAAAACTAAGCCACATCAGGGCATTTCAGAAATATTTCAGAAATAAACTTCTGAACTTTCCTTCTTGTGTTTGTCCTCAGACAACTTATCTCATGACACAAACAGATTGCAGCTTTTGAAATGATGAAGTCAACACAGGCAGCAGCCGGTGTTTGTCTTAAGATTAAACCTGAGTTGTGTTTCTTTTTACTGAATCTCTTCCTTCCCTTGGGAATATCTGTAAAAAAAAAAAGTAATGTCTTCTTTTGACAAACTGTGTTTTTATTGATTCGGCTGCTCTCCAGGAGAAAACAGATTATGCTCCTCAGCCTTGGTTAAAGGGACTCTGTAATGATGCACAGCTATTAAGGTGTGATCATAGCTCAAAACTGAAGCAATTGTTTGTCATGCATCACACTTCAGACAGGAAAGTCAGGGGCTGTATTCACAAAGCATCATAGGGCTAAAAGTAGCTTTCAGAATTCCTCGAATTCTACGATTTTTCTAAGAATTTTCCCTTTGTAAGATAAAAGTTATTCACAAAGCATCTTAGGCCTTAAGAGAGCTCCTAAGGTGGAAAACTGTTAGGCAACGCTGACGACTATCATTTCTGTAATAGGTGACCCAACACTCATCAGTGAACAGGACGGTAGACCACTGCTACATTGTCCAGGTCACATGGTCAACTCACACCCGCTGCGTGTTTAGTCCAATAAGCCACAGGACTAATGGACAGCGGGAATTCCTGTGCTTTCCTCTCCATTAATAAACCTCTCCTTATTTATGTTGTGCTGTTAAACCTCAAACCTGTGGATTCCTGACTTGGTCTTCGCTCATTGTGACGTTTTCCGTGCATTGGTAAAGCTAAATACGATTTAGTTTTGACACGGTTTGTTTTATTTTGAAAGTCTCTGGCTCTTTTTAGGTAGTTTCCGTGCACGTCATTCTGTGACGTGTCACAGCTCCAACATCTTGCAAAAGTAAGATGGCTGCGGATTAGCTGCAACCTGTCAAACCAGCCATGCAGCTGAACTGCAACGGATCCAGTGTAAGTTGACACATAGACTTGAATGGAAACCTATCTGATCCGGCATCGTGACGGAGCGGAGCTGCAACGCAGAGGCAGCTGGTGTATTTCAGCCGTGAGTGCATAGGTCCTTAGGTACTGGTCATCATTGCAGCCATCACTCGTGGTGCTCCACTCCTGGGTCCGTCACAAACACTGTCAGTAGTTCTGTGTCTTGCTGCAAATCTGCTGATGACACTTTGAGACACATCAAGTTCACAAGCAACATCTGACTGCCTGCTACCGACCTGAAGACACACTATGGCCAGGTGGCGCCGCTCCTCCATTAAGGGATATTGTGTGTTCATGGCTGCTTGAACAAAGAACTGGGAATGACTTACAGAGAATAGCAGCTTTTTACACCCAGAGAATGTTGGAATTGATGCCACATTGAAAAGGGTTGTCTTTTTGTATTTTCTTGGTATTGGCCCTGATTTGTAAGGCACACTGAACACAGTGAGACCATTTTGTGGGAATCACAAAATGAAGTGTGTCTTACACCCTAATACAATTGCCTCTCTATCTCAAAAATCACTGAAGTAAAACAAACAACTTATGTATGAAATCCACTGAGGACCTCACAATATCCCTAACTTATTGTGAATAGTGTACTTTTGAATCTCATCCACAAAATGTCACACGTAATGCATAATACAAACACATCTGAGACGAAACAAACCCCACAACTGACCTTTAGAGTGAGTAAATACTGTTGAAAGTCACGAAAGTATTATAAACTTGGTAAATATTGCCACTAGAGACAGAAATATGAATAAGTCAGGACATCATGCAAAACTGGAAGGTCATCCTGTGTGCATGTTTCTGATTTAATGATTTTTATTTGGAGGGCAGAGTGAGCCCTCTCAATGTTTCCTCAAAATAAACTGCATCTTAAATTGCCCCCTGTGCAGCTGCACACATCCCCATCTCTGTACAGAAACACCACCTGCCATTCCAAAGATGTTTCATTTGAAGTGCAGCAGCGAGGCTATTTATGTGTTTTAATATGAGCGAGCCAACAGAGGAAGAAACCTTTGACCCATCGAGTGCTGGTTCTGCAAACACGAACCATTGCTCTCCCTGTTGTAGTTACACTAACTCTGCTTGGACACGTGCAGACCCACAGAATCAGTATTAGAGTAAGCAACTGCCAAAGCATATAACTGTTGTAAAATCTGGAGTAGAGGTTCCATAGGTATTGATCTGTTTGGGTTTGTTTTGTAGTATGCTGCTCTGGTTTCCAGTTTCAGAAAACAGAAGTAAATATAATGGGGAAAAAAAACACATTTTCCATGGGTGGCATTGACCGAATGATAGATGATGGATGTAATCAATGACTAACAGAAGAACACCTGTGAATGGTTGTGAAATGTGATTGTAGTTTCTGGAAAGTGTGAAACAGCAGTGTGTAATTTGGGACAACACGACCCTGTAAGAATTAGTGCAGTATTATTTAGTGCAGAGAGTACACAGTGCACTTTATGTGAGTGTACTTACAAAAGTGCGTGATTTGGGACAGCATATGAGTCAGCACAGGCTCACCTGGAGCTCAGCTGTATATATAAGCCTCACACACCTGCACCACAACAGGGTTATCAGCAGTGTTGGGCCCATTACAAAAAAAAAGTAACATATTACTTATTACCCGTCACTCTTTTTAAAAGTAATGCTATTACTTTACTTATTACTCCCTGTTAGATTCAGATCTATTTTTCACTATCATTAAACTCAGGTGATGAGAAGTTTTAAAGAAGTCTGAGCCACTGCAGCGTCCAATCAGTTAGTGAGTGAAGGCTGCTCTCGTGCTTCTTCGCTCATCACTCCTCCGATCAGTCTTCTCCCTCGTCTCGCCTCGAAGCACAATTATCACTTCGGGACGCCACTCAGTACAGTGGTTCAGATATGACTTCCAGTGCTGCGGAGGAGAGAAAGGATACTGCAGTTTAATGCATTGAGATTCCCCCAGAGTGGATTAAATGAATCCTCCTGACACAATTATTGTTTGGGTGGGTTTTCATAATCTAACAATTTTTTCTTTGTGGGACTTTCCAAGTGTTCAAGTTAATTAAAAGAAAACTTATTGAAAACTGACAAAAAGTGATCACAGTCAAAGACGTAAGAGTGACAAAAATACAGACCAGACGAAGACGAGACAGAGCAAAACATCCTCCCTATCTAAAGAAAGCGCCTTTATTTATAAGGTTTGAAACACACTGTCGTCACAAAGACAGACACATAAGAGCACACACTTACAACACAGTCAAGGAGTTCACTTTCAATGCCTCAAGTGAATAGAAGTTGACTGGAAGCTGATTTGTGTACAAACGCTCGACTAGGCCTGCCTCACTGACTTAAAGGAAGGATAACGAAAGGAGCACAATCAGCCTGAAAGCTCCCAACACTGGATCCCTCCTAAGAGAGAGAGAGAGGGGTGGGGGGGTGGGGGGGGGCATGAAAGTCTGAGGTGTTTGAATTGTGAGCGGAAACATTTGTACATTAAATTTTAATAGCTTATGGATCTCTTTGCACAGCTTGACAGCAGACAGATGGAAGAACTGGATAAAAACCGAAGAAGTTAGAAAAGTTGAAACAAGTTGTGTTTCTGTACTGTGAGGGTTGAAACACGCAGGAAGAGAGGGAAACTTTTCCCAAACGCTGTCACAAGCATGGCCCTCTTATCAGGTTCATCTTGCTAGAACCTGGTTGCACCCTCTTTTGCATTCAGAACTCTTAATTCTTGGTGGCATAGATTCAATAAGCTGCTGGAAACATCCATCAGAGACTTTGCTCCATATTGACATGATGGCATCCAAAAGGAGTTCTGCTGGATTGAGATCTGGTGACTGCAGAGGCCATTGAAGTACAATGAACTCACCAGCTGCGTTCCCATTAGAGATGCACGATGCATTATTTCAATATTGTCATTGTGATGTGTGCATGCGCAATATTCACATCGCAAGTTATTCAATGTGAAGAAAAAAAAAAACTCCATCTAGAGCCAAAAAATATTATATCATATATTTGAGCATTTCAATTAAGTTTATGCAACCTGTACAGCCAGTCACTTTACTAATAGATCTAAATGAGCACCTACTTATAAATTTGATCAGATTACATGCAACAACTTGTACAGTTAGAGCCCCTTCTCAGTGCATCTCACCTGTTATTATCAGGGTTGGGCAGAGAATTTGACAATCAGTTTGTTTTATAGTTAATACCACATAAGGTGCTTTATTAAAGGCAGTGGCTACCAGATCTGTGTGTTCAACTTTGTCTTCTATTAGAACAGACTCACCTGCAGAAATCGCCCTATTCCTCTTTCCAAGGCATACCAGCTTCACTAAATGCATCATGCTTGTTTTAGAAATGTCTCGAAACATTACTTTTCATTGATTCACACCAACCATACCAAGTTCAAAGCCCCTTAAATTACCTTACTTCTCCATTCTGTTGCTCGTTTTGAACCTCAGCAGGTCTACAAGAAAAATAAGTCCTCACACTCAAGACCTTTATGAAACCACAACTTTTTAACCTGCTGATCTCAGTGAGGTGATTATTTAAAGCAAAAACCCGAGGGAGACCTGAAGGTTAAGTGTTACAATTTGATGTATTAATTACTTCTTGCAGCATTGGGGGACTTGCCCTCTTTTCTTTCCCTTTCAAAGGACCAACAGGTGTGTTCTCTGAATCGGCTGCCTGCCACTGGTAGACATAATACATCAAATGATATTCAAGTTCAGCACTTAAAAAATAACAAGTAGTCTCAGCTGGCTGTTGATTTCCGTCCGGGTTTTACTTCGGTCTCCGTAATATAAAAGTCTCAGGCTAATTCCATTGCTTTATAAGTTGTGATACCCGACTCCAGCAAAATAGTTCATATGAATATGGACCTTAAAAAGCTACTGTGAGTAATTATGAGTCAAAAGTTAAACTGTACCTCTAATTTTCTATGTCATGTTGCTTGTTAAGTTAACTATATTTTCAATCCCCCTCATGTCATTATTTGGTCTTTGGCCAAAGAGCTTTTCCTTTAAATTCACCCCAAATTTAGCTGGATCAGAGTTTTGTCAGTTTTGAATATTAGTGGTGAGCTTAACAATTTAGTGACAATTTGTTTAAATTATCTAAAAGAGGTGAAAATAGCTCCCTTTACTGTCCCATTTTAAAGTACCTTAGGACTGTGACTCTACATTCAGCCGGATTGAAATTACTCAGTGTTATGATCCAAGAAATGAGAAATTGAACTCAACTGCAGACAAGCAGAAGAGCAAAGATTTCATTGGTTTATGGGAGAGAAATACTTACAGGGAGTTGGCAGAGAGGCAGGTATCAATACAGGTAGGGAAG
Source organism: Labroides dimidiatus (assembly GCA_030710495.1). NCBI lineage: Eukaryota > Metazoa > Chordata > Actinopteri > Labriformes > Labridae > Labroides > Labroides dimidiatus. The sequence goes on from CM061154.1 coordinate 16,669,264, forward strand.
CAGGCGGGCAGGGTCAGGCTGGTTTAGGTGACAGAAGTTTCAAGCGAAACTCAAGGCAAGATTGCAAAAAGGGGGAGCTGACAGTGTGAGTTTAAAAGTGCAGGTAGAATGTTTGCAGGACTGATGAGAAAAGTTTGAACAGGTAGGTTAAAGGGAGGTCAGGTGACTGAGAGTGAAGGGATGGGTTATTGCAGGACATGATGCTGCGGTGGTTTGAGGTACCCGGTTTCAGAGATGCTGTTGAAAGAAAGCAGAAGATAAATGCTCGGGGCTGAAGTATTGTTGTCCTCTTATTTCAGGTTGATACTCATGAGTGCCATGAGCTGTGTCCAAGTTTTGTGCTTTAAATAACCAAGTGGGCTGACTTTCTAAGAAGGAAGGAGTGATGTGCACCGAGCGAGGCATCACTCACTGTCAGGTACTGAGACGAAAATCCTATTTGTCGGGGTTCTGCTGGGTCAGAGATGGACTGATGAAGGCTTTCCTTCGGCAAAATATGTCATAAACAAAGGAACATGTGCTCTGATATCAGGCATCTTCCACCTGTCCCCCAAACAACACCAACAGACTCTGAACATCTAAAAATATCTGCCAACATGTCAAAATCAAATGTCAGTTCAAATCTAATCCATTCTTACATATTCTCTAGTGTTTTGGCTTCTTTCTCTGCTTTAATGCAGAGGTTTCAGATTCACTCAGTAAAAACTCTGTCATCATGCAGTCGAATGTCCTACTTAAAGAAAAGTATCTGCTCAATGACACAACTCTTCAAGCGTAAAATTGATAATGGATATTGACAGATTCACAGAAGAGTGCTTCGAATTCCAACACTTCATCCCAGGTGTGAAACATTTCTCATTACAGTTTGAGATAGCTGGGATGTGGAGTGGCTCATTTCTTCTCTCCTCATGTCCACGTTTGGTCTCTGAGGAGAAAAGAGTTTTATCTGTGACTCCCAGAGTGAATGAATTATCCTTAGAAGGATAACATGTAGGATAAGAAATGAGAGGTGATATTGGAGCTGAATAAAAGTGAAGAAGGCACATTGCTGTCTCTGTTGTTCAGAGAACTTGGGTGAAGAAAAGAGGACTGATAAGATTAATGTCATTTATTTACTCTTTTAGCCAGCGGGTTCCCCAGAGACAACAAAGCTCTTTTCGGAGGTGAATTCACAAATAAAAAAAGGAGGCTGAGTGTCCACAGGACAGTGTGCTTTAACATGTCACCTTTCCGCTTGTTATGTTTGCTTCAGACAGACATGTAATACTTAATTTCAACCACGCAAGACTGATAGTGTCCGCTTTTTGCCCCCTGAAGCCTAGAGTCTGTTTTCCATCTGATCAAAGAGGTAATGAAGAATGAAGAACCTCTGCATACCAGCGGAAAGGAAACCTCTGGTCCTCTTTGCTTTTGGCACCAATCATAATAACCCAATCTAGTGATAGTTAGTCTGATCCAAATCATTTCATTGTCAAAATATCAAAGATTTAAGACCACATAGTGAAGGGGTGTCAACATTTCCCATGACCCCCATCCAAGATTCTTCCTAGAATGCTTATTGGCATCAGACAAAACTGAAGCTTCAGAGAATCTTGATTTTAAAGGTGTTTGCCATGCTAGCACCTTTAAATTAGCTCAATAAGTTAACCTGATGAATACTTGAGGCAAAGTTAAGAGATCATTGGCAGTTTCATCTGCTTGTACTGAGAAAATTGTATGTTTAAGGAAACAAACAAACAAACAAACAAACAAAAAAAGAAAAAGAAAAAAGAAAAGAAAGAAAAATATATCTGCTTATGTGTCCTGCTTTGTATGGATACAGCTGGGATTGCTCCTGCCATCCCAAGAGCTGGATGCAGCAGGTTCAGAGGAGGACGGTAGTTTGAGGAGGTGGGCATCATGTTCACATTAGCTAATGATTAAAAGCCTAATTATCTTCTTTTATCCAATTAGTGAGTGCTAATGAAATCTTGTAGACAGGGCTGCGTCTGCACTGACGTGACACCATTAAAGAGAAAATCACTGCAACCCCGTTTGCTCATTTTTCTTTAGGACTTTATGATCTGTCTATGAGTCTCCCATGGACACATTCACACTCTAACATTCACTTGTAACATACTGGCTGTTCATTAGTGCCTAGTAGGGCGGCAAGTACCAAACATTAAAGAGAGAGAGAGAGAGTGAGAGAGAGAGAGAGAGAGAGAGAGAGAGAGAGAGAGAGAGATATTTCGAAATCACCTGTGATCCAAGAGAACTGACCTTCTTTATGGAATAATAAGAGCTGCCTGCTCCACAAAGAAAGATATGTCCATTAGTGCATGGAGGAAAGCAGGGTTATTAGCATCATTTAAACCGATTAGTGACTAATCTCTAATGTTCAGATGGGAGGCTAAAAAAAAAATCATACATTGAAGTAAAAGAACAGAGTTAAGAGAGAGAGAGAGAGAGAGAGAGAGAGAGAGAGAGAGAGAGAGAGAGAGAGAGAGAGAGAGAGAGAGAGAGAGATCTGTGTAGTTAAGGTTCAGAGGAGCGGCAGGAAGATGACTCAGCCAAGCCAAGCAGTTATTACAAATAAGATGTGCATATTCAAGAAAATGACGATAATGACGTAAAATATTGAAGAAGGACATCACTGTTGCAGGAAGAGGCTACACACCTGCATATAAACTGAATGTTGCTGGACGCAAAGTCTTTAAGCACATCAAATCAGTCATATGCATGATGTTGATCCTGCACCACACCAGGCTGCAGGTTCATAATTCAGTTTTACCATGAGCCCTGTGAAGATGATACAAGACTGTAGTGACTCATCCTCTCCTGAGTTGGAGGGTCTCCAAGTGTTCATTTGACGCACTGTGAGTTATCCATTTTACATTTCCATAAACTGTATAAAATGAATTAACAGCTGTGATAAATTATGTTAATAAAATGATAATTATTCACACTTTTTCTTTTCCACTGGAACTATGAAAAAAAATACTGCCTGAGGGAAGACATTACAGGAAGATGAAGCCCTGCACCAGTAAATTACAACATGTGTTAACGTGTGCCTTCATTAAAGATCATTTCCCCATTTTAATTGTCAGATTCATAATATCACATAAACTCGGCTGTGATTTTATTGCCTTATCAGAGACATACAATCAACATTCTTAAACAAACAGCATGTGTTGACAGACCCTTGATTTGAGAAACTACAGGTGCTTTTCTGTGGTGTTCATGAGCCACTTTCTGAGGACCTTATTTGATCAGCTATTTAAAAAAAGACTGAACGCAGAAGTCAAAGATGACCAGTGGCCCAGATAACAATAGTTTGACACTGAGACTGAGATATGTAAACGTAGGGATGTTGAGGCAACCTTGCAAGATTTTGACTCATAGAAACATTAAAAATAAATTGTGTACTTCTGCACTTACACTTACTATTTTGAGTGTATAAGTGTGTTCACACTGACAGTACAGAAAAACAGTGCACTTTGATTTCTTAGCTGGAGCACTCAAAACAGTCAAAAAGTCTAGTGTGGAACGCTGGACCCTTCACCCTCAACAGTCGCCATATTGGCTACACTGACGAAGGGGCAGGAACAGATCAAACAATGGCTGATGGATGTAATCAATCAATAGCAGAAGAACACCTGCGAATAGATGTTAAATTAATAAGTGTGAAGCTGCAGTGTTTGATTTGTGTCAACACTACCCTGTAAGATTTTGTGCACTGTTCCAGTAAGTACAGAGTGTACACAGTGCACTTCCTCTAAGTGTACTTACAAAAGTATGCACGTAAGAGGACTTATGGAAGTATGGGAATTGGGACAGCACGTTAAAATAATGCATCCAGTCTTCTTCTGTGTTGTTTAATGTGACGGTGTGATTACACATTATTACTACCTACTGGCCTGGCATGCTTATACAGACATGGTCAACCATTCTTGCATTGATGTGTAGACAATGAAGTATTCAAAAACACCTCTGGTGTGAAATGGATTGTTTCGAAAACAGAAAGAATACTTTTTTTTCAAAGTCTAGGGAAGCTGATTTGATTTTCTTGTAAACTTCTTTTCCATTCAAAAGTTGCTGGCTGAAGTGAAATAACTGGGGCTTTTTCCTCGGTGTGACGAAGTCTTGTTCCAACTTTGCATGCAGAGTTTGCAAGGGCATTATGGGAATAATTTGAGCAAAGGCTGCACTTGTTTCGTTGCTAGTAAAAACAAAACAAACAAACAAACAAAAAAAGGTTTGTGGCAGTCTGCAGCTGTTTCAGGTAAATTCACATGAAATTCACTCCAAAATAAAAGTCTAGCAGGTAAGCCCAGAACTTCTTTTCTTTAAAACACACTAAAAAAGGAATCACTTTGGTTTTGTCCCCACTCTGACTTCTAAATAAATAACAGATATTGTCTGTCTGCAGCCCCGGTTTGTGTCACCTACAAGAACTGCAGTCAACTTCCTGAATTCTTTGACATTCAGGGCTGACAAACAGGAAAATATGACGTGACAAAGAACACTGCTACAGCTACATACTGTCACTTTCCAGGATAAACAAACACACTCACTCAGACAAATGGTGGAGCCTGTCACGGTAAGTTTAACTGCACAGCTACCACACAGATACAGGAACTCAGTGAAAGACCCCAGAGGTGTTTCCAGCTCCAGTAGACTGCTCGTCTTTCAGCACAAAGTCTGACAGTAGCTTCTCATGGCTGGTTAGCTTTTCCATTGGCTCGATGTTCCTGTCTTAACCAGCCTCAGGAGTGGTCAGTCAGTCTCTCCAGTGACTCTCCCATCTCCTCAGACTTAACCATAATATTCTTTGATTATCTATGAGAATGTGTTTAGGAGGTTGTTGTCTTCACTATTTTCTTAACATTTCTGAACTTCAAATGGGTTAACTATGCACCATCCGTTTAGTAGCAAGAGTTGACTTGTTAGCACGCTACATGTTGGATGGATGAACTTTTTGAAGATTTGTCCCACAGCGAAATGCATCGTACTGTCACAAATTCTTTGTTTCAGTCACAGTCAAAAGTCAAGCAGCTTCAAGCCATAGATCTTAAGAGGGGAAATTGTTCTTTTTAAGGTTTTATACTGTCCCTCTGGTGCCCCTGTTGTAGCTTTACATGATTTACAGCTCCATTTTTTTCTTTCTTTTCTTTTAATGGAAAATCCTTATTTCAGTTTATGTCTGAAACGTTTCGTTTTAGCCACTGTATCTTTATGGCTCCTTTCTTCACAAACCACCTTCCCTCTGATTGGCCAGCCCTCTGAAAGCCTATCAGGGACAGTACTATGGACAGAGCTCAGTGCTCGGCAGAACTTGGTGTGAGGCCCTGGCACTCCAATGTGCCATGTACAAGTTAGGCTTGGTCATCACCCATATGTGATGACCTCAACATTTCAGCAAGTCTTGTGAAGATTTTGTGAAGGTTTCTTGAAGATGTTAACTAAAAGACTATAGCACAAAAGCTTCACATAGCCATTTTTTAAATTTCTGGTCCCCCTTATTCTTTGACTACACTGATGTGTCAAAGCACACTCCTTAACAAACAAACATTGTTTTAAAGCCGCAGAGTTTTACTTGCTGTCACTGTTATGAATGTCCTTAAAAAGAATGTGGTTAAGTAATGGAATGTGGTTGTTGTGGGCCACCAGAGCCTTCTTTGCTGGCATGTCAAAATTAAATCTTTTTTTTGTTCATAATTATCTTAATGTGTGTCTGAATTTCTTTAAATTATTTTCAGTACATTACAATAATGTTTCCAGGTTGTTTTGTGTGTTTTCAAGCTTGGATTTCCGTCATATCTGAAAGTCATTTAAAGGCATCACGGCTCCCGTGGGCCAGCTCAAGCAGTGTTGCTAGCCTTTCTTCTGTGCTTGAAGCTACCATTTGATCATGACTTTGATTGATTGTGTCATTAGTCAATCAGATTTTGACGTGTAGTGACAGAATGTGCCCTGGGCCCAGCGATGTGTCGTCATTCACCACTTTAGCTGGCTGTCAGTGAACTTAGCTATCTGCTGATGCTAAATGCTATGGCCACCAATCCTGTAGGATCCCAAAGGATAGATTTAATTTAAGTGATGAGTGAGTGTACATTTTTTATTATTTTGTGGAGATAAAGTTTTTGTGGTTTTTCAGTTTATTGTTATGGTCGCACAGGACTGGTTTTACTGGAGTTTGGGCAGCAGGTGCTGTTTCCCAGTGTTAATAGTACACAATGACAGGGATTGATGGTGCTCAGTAAGCATTTGAGGAAACTCACTGTCAAATACACCTAAGTTTAATATTCTGACTTGAATAGCTGATGTAACAGGTCTAACCTGCAAGGCGATGGCGATGTGCTATCATGGGCTATTCTACATAAATTTTGGAAGCTTTAATGCATGCATTATTCCTGTGGTGTGTGTGCATGCGTGCAGTTGGCGTGCGTGCGTGCGTGCATGTGTGCGTGCGTGCGTGAGTGAAGGACCTGACTGAAACCCCATGGTACATCACTATGTTTGTCAGATTAGGGTCTCAAGCAATCAGATAAGAGATACAGATTGGGATGAAGTTGAGCTAAATATGGAGAGAGCAGTGAGGCTGGAAAAGGGAGCAAGAAGATTGGACAGAAGAGGACAAGTCTCAGAAAAAGAAAGGACAATCAGGAGAAGGAAGAGAGGTCACTCAGGGAAAGCTCCTTGACACGGACATATCCCAGAGTTTGGAGTTACAGAATCTTAAAGCTCAGTCTTGAGCTTCAACCTCAGAAAACCTTTTTTTTTCATACCTTACTGACAGTTATATTGCAGGAAGACCATACATCCATATGCCAAGGTTCATCTCAGGTTGGTCAAAATGGTTTTCACACTGGATGAGATGATAACTCCCTTGTGTGTCCTTTGGAAATACTCAGTGACTCCAGATGGACCCAAACCATCTCTTTTTAAATCATTAAACAGACGGTTTGTATGTCTGACCTCAGTCTCATACCTCTGAGCCGAGCCCAGTACCCTGCTGGGAAATTCATTCTGGCTGCTTGAATTCATAAATTTATACATTGATCATTAGAGACACCTTGTGACCTTCGATAAAGGTTGTGACGTAACTTACATGTTGGCTTTCAGGCTCTCCTTCTTCAGTATCCACACTGCTTCGAATGTGTACCCTGTTTCAAAACCAGCATCTTCCCTCTGCCTTATAATATTCATGAAGTTTTCCTCTGGAGGTACTTTCATTGGTAAGACATGAGGTAGATGCCACAGACAAATCAAAACAAGAGCATCTGTAGGTATAGAATTTTCCAGTCACTAGATTGTTGGAATCTGTTCCTTCAGACGCTAAAAGCCTCAGACCTTTTTGAAGAGCTGGATTTACATACGAGATACCGTCCCTGGTTAGATATCCCAGCAGGGAGGCAAGTCCTTTTTTTCTCCGTCTCTGTCATCACTGGCTGCCCTCCACACGCTCTGCACAACATACATCTGAATCTCTCTCTGACTCACATTACATCCCTCACATTTGTTCAAAGAGTGCAGGCCTCTGAAACCACCCGCAGTACTCCCAATGTCTCTGTGGGTTTCTTTGTCCTTTTTGCAGTCTTCCATCAGCTGCTTGACCTGCATGCTGTTTATATCTCTATCTTAGCGTGTCTTCATAATGCATGCCATGTACATACTTTTCCCTTTGCTCCCTCTGAATATTACATATCCCCCTGTGCCTGCTTTCCTTTTCAAAGCATTATCACCCCTGTTCCTCAAAGCTGAAACCTGGAGCTCCATAAGGATTTTTTGACTTATATTTATGGTCTCTAGATATATATGTATTCATCTGGCACTTAAAGTGACAGCAGTTCCCTTTACCTCGTGGAGCATTTTAGCATTGTTCAGCTCCGTGTTTTGTTTTTATGGTCTGATCTTTTATTGTTTTGGTTCAGTTTTACAGCTCTCATGAGCATCGTTTCCAGCTGCAGACACATTTTCAGCAGAAATGTTCTGAATAACACACTGAATACCTGAACATACGGATAAAATCAGCAACAAGCTAAATAAAAATGATTATAGGAAAACATTTAGCATTTTAAGAACAGAATTTTTCTCTGTGGAGCTGGTGGAGACCAAAACTGTGCTGATAAAAATGGAGGTGGACCTATGTGCATTTAGTACAAGTAGCTGACAATGATTGTAAACGGAGCTTTCCCAAGGAACCAGGGACTTTTTGAGGCTTTGATCAGTGATGGCTTTGCCACTCGCACTTCTGTCCTTCAAGTGTCAACAAATCTATCTACAGTGTAAAAAAAGCACGATTAAAACCAGCACAGGCAAGAACATCCTCTTTGCTAACAGGCTAACTGTGGTGCACATAATGATGCCTGCCTGTCTTCACTTTGCATTGGATAATCTTTGCTGTACGGTCTTTCATTGTTGTCTTACTGTCTCCCTACTGGTCTGGTGGTGTATTGCAATTATTTTTACCTTTCCTCCAGATGTCAATGGTCTGATTTAAATAATATCCATGGGACTTTAGGCCTTGGTGAAAATGCACCAAGAAACAGGGACCATTCCTGGAAGAATATTTTCTCGTATATGAACCATCAAGACCACTTAGGTGACCACACAGGTATATATATATATATATATATATATATATATATATATATATATATATATATATATATATATATATATTTATATATATATATATATATATATATAAACTTGATAATATGGATTTTGTTGTACTGAGCAAGTCAGTGTGTCATGAACATCAATGTTTGTCTCTATTTTTGGCTCAGTTTGATAAAATCATTTTAAATTTTATTTTACAGTGCTGCAGACTGCTAAAATCATATTCATTATGAGAAACTTTACACCAACTGACATTTCTCAGTTTCACCAATTGACCATGTCTTTCCCCCGTAAGTTTAATGTCTTTTGCATTCAGTGTCCAGAGCATGAAAAACTGTCAGGGTCAACGGTTGTAAGATGTACTTGCAACCAAAAATAGTTCACCTTTAGAAAACCTACATTCACATAAATGCCAATTCTCCTTAACCAAATAAAAAGTGGAGACAGGCCCTCGTATAGACAGACAGACAGACAGACAGACAGACAGACAGACAGACAGACAGACAGACAGACAGACAGACATGTGATTTGAGTCGACTGTCAAACTTATCAATGTAATTAGCGCCTGCTGAAGATATTTGAGTTCTTCTCCTCTCACATACTCTCTCTCTCTCCATATTTTCTCAATACCACTCTCCCTTCTCTTTCTCCCTCTCCTCTTCGAAGCAGTAAAAAAAGGACCGAGAGCGTGGGCGTCGATCGCTGCTTCATGCTGCTGCTCAGCTGACAGGCAGGAGAGAGGAAGAAAAGAGGGAGAGGAGGAGGACAGAGGGAGACAGAAGGAGAGGCGAGGAGATGGCATCAGAGAGAGAGAGGGAGGAAAAAAGAGAGGGAGAGTAGGAGGGAAAGAGAGTGTTTTGTGTCTGCAGCTGCTCTGCTGACAGAGAGGATGGTGAACAGAACAGAATGTGCTCTCTGTGTATTTGAGTTGTCGTGTGTGTGTGCGTGTGTGTGTGCAGCCCGTGTGATCTTTGCATGCTGCTGAACGTTTGCATGAGCTCGTTAATGCATTTGCATGGCTGTGAGTGAAACAAAGAAGCCATGCAGGGAAATGAGGAGCTTTGTTTTTGTTGCTGAGATGGAGGTAGCATTGACCCAAATACTCAAAGCTTGTTTCACACAGAGGAGATGAGGCTCTTAAGCCTGATGATTTACAGCAACAGTGGCACAGCTACAGAGCTAACTAGAAGAGGTTTAATGACTCAACAGAATGAATTATGTATACTAATTTCATATTGTTTAAAAACAATGACATGTTCTATCACTGCAGCTCATTTGTCTCTAAGTGGACATCTTAAGTGAGCTACATGAGAGGGAGGCCAAGGAGGCTGCAGCTCCGTCTGATTACCATTAACAATACTTACTCTGTGAAACTTTTTATAAGAGACAACCTGACCTCTGTGGAAGTTAAACAGCAGCAGTTGTAGGGCATAAAAAGACACCGCTGATATGAGAACCCAATGACACAAATCGATGCCATTGGTCCAACTTACAGTAATATGATTATGATTTTCTCTTCCTTAGCACCAGCACAGTGTGTACCCGGGCACTTAATCTTCATCACACTCTCCTCCTCTTACCCTTTGTTGTCACCTTGTTGTGCAGCAGGTGTGAATGTGAATTGGAGTGTTGAACGGGAGCAGCATGCTCAGCAAAAGCCTCGCAGAGATAAATGGAGCTCAGAAAATGGGATAAACAAAGAGGTGAGCAGATTCTGTTCCAGTGACCTGTTCTGAGATCTCAGATACTGCTCCTGATCATACATCCTGGAAACAATTTGCTGGAGAACACAGCCTGGCACATCCGTCCTCATTTTACTGGAGGAATGAGAATGAAGTGTAGCATGAAGAAGTACAAACAGATTTACAGGAACAATACGTGCATTCATCACTTTATCCCACTGGTTGAAGCTTCCTACCAAACTTAGAATAATGGACTGAGTTGATGGCCGAACTCACCTCTGTTTCCTGTTTCCTCTCAGGAAGAGGTCTGTTTCTTATAAACAACAGAAGTGTGACTGAACTGTGGCTTCAACAAGTTTTCAGAGGTGATTCGAAATATATCAGACAAGTTCTTTGTTGTAAAAGTTTGTTACGATATTTAATGAGTTTGGTCTTAAAGCTTGGATCCATTTTTGCACAAATACACAAAACATTCTACATTCTGAGATACTGAGGGAGCTTTAGACCAGCAAATCCTACATTCTGCAGACTCTTTTTCTTGACGAGGAAATTTTCTGTCAACTGTAATTAAAAAAGAGGGATTTCACTTTAACTTAGCTATTCATCTGTCATGCTGTTGGACACTTAAAATAACAACCTGAGTCTGTCAGTGGCAGACTCTAGTGATGGGAAGTTTGGCTCTTTTCAGAGAGCTGGTTCTTTGGCATAGCTCCTGCACAACTTATAATTTAGTATTTTTGTTGGCCATATTTTAGACTAACCTGGCAGATATAAAGATTATTGATAAATTCTTTTGCATTCAGTGTTTTTATGAGAAGCCTCATTACTGCCCAGTTTTGTGTTCTCTTAGAAAAGTAAGCATTCTTGCCTTTGTTTAATATTTTAATCAAACTTTTTTACACAAAAAACAATCGAACAAAAGATGTGTATCCTGATGCTGCTTTGTTTGTGGGTGTCACTCATTAGCTACGTGTTTTTGTGATGCAACACTCTCCTCTTCACCACTGTCGGCTGTCTCAGAGTCTAGTATGTCCTACTAGTGCTCATCTACTAACTCCAGCCTCACCAAGAAGAGCTAACATAACCTCACTCTTCATTTTATTGACAGACTCTAAAGTTTAAACAAATCACTGCAGTATAACGGCTGCATGTGGGTTGAACAAACAGCTTAACCTGTTTTAGTCCATGTTCTATCACTCTTCTGTTTAGCTTTCTTCTGCTCTAACCTCACAACCCTGAACAGGATAAGCAGTTAGAAAATGAATGAATGAATGAATGAATGAATGAATGAATGAATGAATGAATGAATGAATGAATGAATGAAAATAAAAACAGGCTCCTCACCAGAGAGGGCTGGCCCTGGCCAGCCACCAATGCACAGCAATATCAACTTTTGTCTCTTTAGATCATTTAGACCTCTGGAAATGTTAACAATAAGGTTCTGTCGTACCTTTGCAGAGTTAAATGTGTTTGTAAAGGTCATGTTGATTCTAACTTGTGTGTTTGGTCTGATTTTGTGTTTCATCAAACCTGACTATGCCGTTATTTTGGACTGAAGTTTTCTCTGTTGCCTTATAGGGAAGTCATTATGGGTATCACTTCATTAAAAAAAACCCTCAGCTGATGGTGACTCTCCGAACATAAATACACTAAGGTCAGAAATATTAATGATGATACAGAGGCCATGGATGTTATCTAAAGCGCACATCCAGTGTTTTACGAAGTGTTGCTCTAAGAAGCAATGAACTGCAGTAACACTCTGTAACCTCAGGGATCACATGGAGCACAGGAAATGAATTTTATGATAAACAACAATAAATTATACACTTTTATTTGATGCACTTTGAATTCAATGTAAATAAATGCTGCAAGGTGCAAATATAATGAATAAAAACAAATAGGATGAGGCAGTACAGTGTGTGCCTGTGGACGGGATCGATGTGTGCATGTACATTAATCTGAGTTTGAGTACAGGTTGATGAGTCCCTGGGTGTGTGTGTGTGTGTGTGTGTGTGTGTGTGTGTGTGTGTGTGTGTGTGTGTGTGTGTGTGTGTGTGTGTGTGTGTGTGTTTGTGTGTGTGTGTGTGTGTGTGTGTGAGAGAGAGAGAGGTCCGCCCTTCTATAAAACCCACTTTATGTGCAGATTTATAGGAGCCAATGATTTTCTTATTTATGAGGAGCATCGTTACTTTGAGTGTGTCCTATCGTATGTATGTGTGTGTGTGTGTGTGTGTGTGTGTGTGTGTGTGTGTGTGTGTGTATGTGTGTGTGTCTACATACATGTGATTCATCTCAAGCTCTCAGCTCAGGTTTCCTATGCTGAATAAGGCTCACTTCAGGGCTCATTGATTGCTGCAGTCTGTCTTCATGTCTGTATTTATCTGCATACCCTCTTTTCACCACAGTATTGAAGATTCTCAGTATTTAAATGAGATAGATGAGATTTTATCAACACAGAAACAATCTGTGTCCCTTTTGGGCTCTGCATCCCTTTCCTACCTATCCTCCTTTCCATCTGAGATCTTAGTTCAGTCACTTTATGTTCTCAGCCTGCAGACATGAAGCACTAAACCGCAGACACATTCCTTTCTTACCCGCTATTCCAACCAACATTCACACCTCCAGAATAACACCTGGCCACATGCAAAGAGTGATATCAAATGTGTACACCTTCTTTTTTAGTCTTGAGATGACTAATTTGTCTCTTTTGAATGAGTCACCAAATGAAATACCTGAAGTGGCTCTGGGTCTATCAGAATTGGTCATGTGCTCCCTGCAGACTGGAGTATATTTGTCTGTAAACCTACTGTTCTCTGTTGAAACCTTCTCTCTGATGTACATTGACGTCTTTCTGCAGTTTCCTTTTTCCAAATGTCACCGGTGCAGCAGATTTCACATCAAGGTCTTCCTCCCACAGATCCATTTCTATTTGCGCAGACAAAAACGAGACCACTCCATCAATGTACAAGTCGCCCTGGATGCCAAATGCCACTTGTTAAACAATGCACCCACCGGCCAAGGAGGCCCACAAATCATTACAGCAGTCTGAACCAGAGGCGATGCTGGAGCTCAGTGCTAAATGATCATTGCTGAAAGTCACTTCTATTAATTTCAGACTTGATGAATAATGAACAGACTCTTTCCTGGTCGATATATGCAATGGAGGCCTGGCAGAATACTTGATTTAACTTTGCACAAATGTTTCCACTGTATCACCTGTGGCTGCTCATCATGTTTAGGATTTTAAGGTTTGGTAAGTATAATATTCATTTACTGCTCTCTAAACCGTACTGGCATAGCTTTAAGTTGAGTCTGCAGACGTTTTTGTAAGATGTATTTTTGCGTTTCCTCCCACGTTTCCTGGCAGAGCGGTGAGACTACAACCTGCTGCTTGAACTCCAGAGTCAATCAAACCAGGAAGAAAGCAAAAACCAGCATAGACATACACCACACCATATATAACATTTAAAATGCCCTCAAAAATGTGCCTGGCAGCAATCACGGGTTCAAGCCTAACTCGTGCTCCAGTATGAGGCCGAAGTCTTCTACAGCATGCGGTATACGAGACCACAAGTAATGCATAAACACACTTTAAACACATGTCATCTGGTCTAGCATCATTATCCACAAAGCTGCACACAGCTACAGGACCACAGAACAACCAAACAGGACATTCATGCTTCTCTCTTGTGTGGGTGCACGCGCACACATGCATACATGCACATATGCAAAATAAATATGAAGCACGGAAGGTCTATCACAGTGCAGTCAATCAAGTCTGAGTTTAATAGATCTTTTTTTCCCCTTAACTTTAGCAAGAGGACCCCCCCCCCCCAAAAAAAAAAAAAAAAAAAAAAAATTGCAATTGAGGCTTTCAGGAGATCTCATGTGTCAATTAAGGGGTCTCAGGCCCCCCCATACACCACGTATTTCACACAGTGGTCTTGAATAATGAAGATAATGTCAAACAAGTGCTAAAGCATGTACTGTATTGACCCCTCTCTTTTCAAGATCAATCTGCAGAAAAAGACTCTAATAACCAAAGTTTACTTTGTTTAAAGAAACTATTTTTCATTGAGATTCTGAGAAAATCATTGAAATAATAAAGACTGCTTTCATTTTTTGGCTGTAATACACTCACTAACATCTGTATTTCAAATGCAATACTAATGAGAGCTCTGGTAATGACGCCTTTCATTATGTTTCTCAGGAACAAGCTCACACACCCCCGTCAGTCTCTTAGAAACAGCCGCTTTGAGGATCACGATCGGCTTTTCTTTTGCAATTAGTATTTTTCAGACGGTCTTTAAAGACATGCCATCTTCATTTTTTTTTTTTTTTTTTTGGCATGAAGCACTACACCACAGACACACACCATCTTCAGACATAATACTCTGCTACTCCATATATTTTGGCTGCCTGAGTTTTTTACCATCTTTGCTGCTTTGATCATCATTATCTTAAATTTAACATCATAACTTCACCTCGGTCTGTTAATTTGCCCAAGATCACCGCAGCCTAAGTGAGGTCACTGGCTTTACAAAAAGCTGGCGCCCTCTGCTGTTATGCTATAATGCAGCGACTTCATTATTTTCAGTGAAAAAAAAAACAAAAACCTTGTCTTATATTTGGGTCAGTACGGTAGTTCAGTTCAGTATATTATGAACTTATGAAGTCTCTTCTGTCTCGGAAGAAGTCTAGTCAGCTGCTAAACAACAAAACAAAACAGAGAGGGAAGGAAGAAGAAACAGAATGGAAAAAACAAAAACAGAATGGAAACAAAACCAAATAAAACAGGAATCGACAGCAGAAAGTCCAAACCTATTTTCACTGTTTTTTATTCACTTTTTGTCTCTCGAACAACGTTATTCTTCTCTCCTGCAGCGTCCATGACAATTACAAGCAAATGGCTCACTATGCAAATTATGCAGTGATATCATTTAGCAACTTCTAGGACAGCCAATAGCTGCTTTTCTTACTGAGGAGTTGGCAACACTGGCTGTAGAACTTCAAACCTGTTGACTCCTTGCCTGGCTCTGCTCATTATGTCGGTTTGTTGTTGAAACAAAGTGAAATATGAACTTGTGATATTTTATTTTGAAAGTCATATTAATGTTTTAAAGTAGTTTCAGTGCACTACTTCCTTTCCGGCTTGATCTGCTCTGTGCAAATCAATACATAATTTCCCCGACATCCAGTAAAAATAGAGGTCTTGATCATCTGATCCAGAGGGCTCAAACCCCCAAGAGCTGACAGGCAGCTGTAACAGTACAGAGCTGAGCCAGACCAGAAATGGAGGACCTGGTGTGATTTCGCTGTTAGATGGCAAAGATAAAACAGGGTGGTTATCGCCCAAACACAACCCTCTACTCAGAGATGTAGGGAAGTGTTTGATTTGGTTTGTCACCTGCAGGCACCAAGAAAGCAAAGAAATGATGCTCAAATATAGTCACAAAATAAACATCTTAAAAAATGCAATTTGTCAGGCCTTATTCTGTCTCCTGAGGGTCATTTAATGTGCAGACAGGTCATGGACAGACAAGGGTACAGCTGAGATTAAACAGTAACACATTCTTCCTCCCACAGGACGATCAAAGTGTTCTGCTCCAGTCTGTGATCAGAGATAAGAAAGCAAGTAGACCAGAACAGACCAGAGCTTTGTGACTTTATTAGTTAAGTGACAACTCACCTACGCATGACGGGCACATGTATCTTATTCGCTTCTGCACATTCAGAGAATAAATTAAGGCTCTAATGGGAAGAGGCGTTCCCTGACCTCCCTCTGCGGGCTAATTTGTCTTTGACGGCGTCCTTCAGGAAAAGTTTCTGGATCTTTCAACGTGCTGTTCTTAAGCTCCTCTACTCATCTGTTCACAGCTCGTACTTTGCTATCGAACAGCTCAGAAACCAGGGCAGCACTGCATAATAAGTAGGATGGGACTGCTGTCCTGGTTTCGTTATTGCAGAATGTTTGTTTGGTGGAATCAGCACCCAGGTGGAGTCTGTAACGGGGAGCTGAGCACAGTGTTTCCCAAATTATCAACCCCAGAGGTTCCCAAAATACAGCTTGGCACACCCATGAGGTCTGCAGAGTCCCACGGAGTTCCCACAACAATGAAAATCTCATATCTTCACAGTTTACGCCAGCACAATAATCTGCATTTCTAGGTTATCCTCATCTGACATACATGCTCAGAGGGAGCGTATCCGCTTACACACATCTAGGGTTATTGGAAACAATAACTAAAAAGTATTCAATAAATATGGGATCCTCTGAGAGCTGAGTTACCGCTCTGTTTGCACAATCACAACATGCAAACATCAGAGAGCTCTTCATGTGTCCTGTGAGATATTTGAAAATAAGGCAATAACTCAGACTTATGCAGCTCAAAGTGACCAGAGAGTGTCTGCAGATGGTTTTCAGCTCTGATTAATAAACTAAAACAAAAATTGTCTCTTACCTTGGTTGACTCTCACATCCCTTCATCCCATCATGGAGCCGTTTCTCATGAAATCTGCAGATAATTTAAGTATGAGAGCAGCAAGAAAAAAAAGATAACCTATTTTGACAGTCTGCAAAACCATCTTCATCTTTGTCTCTGTTCTGAAAACTGCTGATTAGGTAAGAAAAATATTTCTACCAGTCCCAGAGGGGAAATTTGTTTTGGTATCAGGCAGCAACCTTCAACTGTGAGAATTGAAGCCCACGAGGAAGCCAAATTTGGCCCACAAGAGCTTTCCATCCAGCCCCCAGAATATTACTGAAAAATATCCTAGT
The DNA here is from genome assembly GCA_030710495.1 of Labroides dimidiatus. NCBI lineage: Eukaryota > Metazoa > Chordata > Actinopteri > Labriformes > Labridae > Labroides > Labroides dimidiatus. The sequence continues at coordinate 16,686,328 of CM061154.1, forward strand.
GAGGAGAAAAGACTGTTTCGTCATTTATTTCTGAAATGAAGTGAAACAAACGCCCTCTGAAAAGTATTTTGGATTGCCTGCCTTCAGTAAAAAATAACCACAGACTGGTTACATACAGAGACGCACTTGTCACCCTCTCTTGTTCAGTTGTTGTTTGGTTAATAATTCTTGACTGTTTCTCTGACTGAGGGGCCTCTGACTGTTCAGGATATGGCTCCTCTGTTTAAGGAGCCATCATTTAACATCAAGAAAAGCACTCCTCTGGTTCCAGGACAGACCTAGCACTGAGAAAATGTTTACAAAGTATTAGAATTAAAAATAACACCGAAGTCCAAAGGTAGAGATACCTGGAATAGTTTTAATCCCACACTGTTTTTTTGGTCTGCTATATGGTTTTGTTTTTGATGTTTTAAAATGATGGTGCACTCAAGCCTCTTGTGGTCGAAAAATTATCACATCTTCAGCATTTTTAAGCAGTTTTATCTGTTTATGTTGTTGTTCTTCAGTATGTTATATAAGAGCTTTTTCCAGGTTGCTCTTTTTAGATTAAAAATTTTCCTCACCTGTTTCAAAGATAATAATTTTTTAGGGCAAATGAAAAAAATAAATAAATTTGGAGGATCACTGTTTGAAGTGATTCTTGTCTTCATATTTTAGTTGTTCCTTGGTCCCCGAACAGCTCTATGTTGAAACCCTTTGGGTCCCTCTAACAGTCTGTTTGAGGCACATTTCTGCCAACTCTGAAGCTAACCCATCCATGTCAGTATTTAACAACTTTAAAGGTCGCTGACTCCAGTCTCCTGTGGTCAAAGTAAAGACTGAAGCACATTGCTGCATCACTGTCTTCACACGACCGAAAGCATCCCTGTTTCCTTCAGGACTGGAATGACACACTGTGACATAATGTTACATAACCTGCTCACATACAATAAACGGGATGTTGTGTTTAGTGTAAGTAGGGTTTGAGCTTCCCTGGAAGGCTCACGTGGTAAAGCAGTGTTTGTTTGTAGCTGAAAGTGTCACCTGGGTTCCTCTCATGCAGGTGTTAGAGCAGCTTGTTTCATAAATGACAGAGTACAGCTGTAAACTGACTGAGAGTCTCTCTGTTCATGTCTGCTCCACTCTTACACTCCGCTGAGTGTTGCTCCAGATATGACAGCTCCACACAACGTCTCATTTACAAAGACGCTCAACACAGCCTGCGAGTGAGTGTGTGTGTGTGTGTGTGTGTGTGTGTGTGTGTGTGTGTGTGTGTATACGAACACTGATGTATCTTCCATTAGAAACCATTTTTTACTCTAAATCATGTGAAGTTATTTACGTGTTACGAAGTCATGTCCTTAGAAACTCTGTGCTGTCTGTCAGTGTACAGTAAATATTCTGCTAAATCATTAATTCTCTATTTCACTGAGCGCCCCCTGCAGGCCTGAAGTTGCTGACTTATAATAATTGCATCTGCAGAACATTTCTCTTGCATTTTCTTTGCAAAAAAAGAAATATAATAACCAAGAGGGATCCAAGTACGCTGGAGAATGGCAGAAAACTACCTATACCCTGAAAACTAGTGATGTTGTGGAAACAATAACTATTTACTGAGGACTAGTTTTGAGTCTGTGGTTTTGAATCAGTCAGAATGATATAGTCGTGAATCAGCGACGCTCGTACATCTGAGTGGGTTGTTTTGGAGGAGCTCTGAGTGTTGGAGGGTGGGGCTTAACAGAGTCCTGAGGAGATGCTACATTCAAATTCATGCTAGTTTTCCATGACTACCAACTGTGCTTTTATGTCTGCAGACTCAGACTGTGCTGGCAGTGCCCTCCATGTTTTCAAGCTGACTGTCTTCTTCTTTATTCTTAAAGTAGCTTGGACTGATGTTTTGGATCATTATCTTGCTGAAGGATGAACCTCTTACCAACTCAGCTCATTCCAGGGGGTCCTGCATGGTGGGGCGCTGCAGAACACTGCGCGAGCTGTTTTTGGTTCAGGGTGCCTCTCACTCTGTACATACCACAGACCCTGGATCCAGAAAAACAGCCTCAGACCATCATGCTTTCTCCTCCATGTTTCCATTTGATGTCACTTGACGTACAGTGTACAAAAATCCTGATGATGAGACAAAGATTTCAAACTTTGATTCTTGGTCCATAGCACCATCTTCCTGTCTTCAGTAGTCCATTGGTGGTGTTTCTTGGCCCAGTCAAGCCTCTTTTTCTTCTTCTGACTCTGTCTTAGTGATGAATGTCTTTCTTTCTGCAGTCTGACCTGTCAAAGCTGCATCTCAAAGTCTTCTCTTCACAGTAACTGAGACTAAGACTGACACTATGACCTCTTTGAAGCTGTGAAGCTTGAAGCTGTTGTCCTGTGAGCAACTTCTCCAGAGTAAAGACCTATTTCTGTAAATGTTCTGATGCTCTTTCATTATGAATAGTCTTTTCCTGCTCAGTTTTAGAGCATTCCACGACTTTATACAGTACAATACCATTCAATATTGCTCACCCATGAGGGTCTGGTACCACAGTGTGCTCCAGCTTTACTTTTATACACAGAGATGGTTGAAAGGAATCAAGAAAACTTGGGACACCTGTAGGAATTGGCAGCACCAACTTTCAAGGCTTGATCAATCTCCATTGCTGCAGAACAGCAACTTTAAGGTGTTAAAGGGCCTTTTTGTAGAATCAAATTGCTTAAATTTCAATTAAAAAAAAAATGGTGTATTCAAAAACTTTTGACCAGCACTGTAAGACTGACTGTTTTAACTTGCACTGAAAAATCAAAACCATTTAGTGTTGCATCAAACAGCAGTGTGCATCAGCTGTTAGACCCTTCCCCTGTACCTTTAGACCTGCAGGCTGTGTCCTCTTCTTGCACTCTTTGAATTAAACCATCAGTTTCTCTCAGGCTGATGTAGTTTTAAAAAACAAACAGCTTTTGAAAGGAGTTGTTAATAACAAAGTCAAACAGATGTTCCTCTGAAGGAAACAAGAATAAACCAGTCATAGAGAGCAGCTGAGAACAGATCAACAGTCTTTCTCCAGATTCGGTTTGTAAAGCAAGTGAACTGCACATGTAACAGACTGAGTCTATTATCAGTGCTGCAGTCACAGCAACTGACACATCTGATCAGTGAGCTGCCCTAAAGAACACTCATCTGAATAATCACAGTCTGCACGGCCCACTGGGTGACACTGGATCAGCACAAACAGCTCAGCCTGTCGTCTAGACTTAATAACACACACCAACAACTCACATGCGCACACACACACACAGTCCCAGTGTCTGCGTCACTCCATCAATTTTAATCACAAATGTGCTTAATAAGCTATAAATTACTGGGGACAAAGTAGAAAAAAATACACATAAGATGAGTTAACATTAATGTTCCCTCAAGGAAATTTGTGTGGACTCTATCCTGCAGGCGCACGTGACAAACACTGATTTAGACACGATGGCGTGACACTGAAAGCAAATGCACTGAAAATAGATCAAAATCTGGACTATTTATCACATTTGTTGTTGAATCTTACTCAAATTTAAGTAAACGATCAGATGAGAAGGGTTCAGAGATGGTTTAGCCTTAAAGTGAAACTATAATTTGAACTATTTTTTCCAGATGTCAATCATGTTATGAACAAATCGACTTCTCTTTCCAATAACCTCAGATTTAGCCTGAAACCCCACCTACAGCCAAAGCCAATCATCATCTGTCTTCCGCAGGAAGTACCCACCAACCTCATTGAATTTCATCAGAATCATCTGATTAGCATTCCCCACTCTTCATCTGCTTCTAAACGATCTAAAACCAGCTCATGTTCGTAATCAGAGCTGTCACGGGTCTCTTGAAGCCTGTGAGCTGACAGCTCGTACCCCCTGAATCCTCCCCCACTCTGACTAAATTTAAACAGGAACATCTGAGGTGTGAACTACATGTGAGTCAGATATGATGTCTCTTTTCATGCCGACTCCGCAGTGCATTAATGAGAATTAGGTCACACAGGAATTTATAACAGCGCTGGGTTTAGGACTAAATTAAATCAGGAGTTTGCCAGAAAGATTCAGAGAGTTCCCTGCCAACAGAGTTTGAAAGATGAAGGCCCGAAGAGGGTTTGTCCGAAAACACATTCTGCTTTTTTTTATTTATTTATTTATTTATTTTTATTTATTTATTTATTTTTTTTGGGGGGGGGACAGTGATGAGATAGTTTAATGTTGGAAAAAGATCAACATAACACCAAGTTTGTTTACACTTCTGTGATCGAAAGCATTTCTTTTACTCTTTCTCTCTTGCTTTTTTTTTTTTTTTTTTTTCACCATCCAAGCATCGTCAGATTAAGATGCTAATGTTTTATGCCTTTTGTTGGAGTTATACAACATTACAATGTAACCCAGGTCACTAACGTAGAGAAATTGTCGTGTGGAATGTCCTCTAAGTTATCGCCACACAAAGATGGGGGACAATCATAATAACACAAAAAAAGCTTTCATCTGAGCATCACTCAATGAGTGTGTTAAATATTCATTGCAGTATTATTGGAAAAAGTCAAATCCGCCACCTCAACTTAAAATTTGACTAGCAAGTATGAGCCATAGACTGTATAATATATGGACGTAGTCTCCGCGACGTCGCCCTTCTGTTCCTGATGCAGCCATATGAAGCCAGTCAGTGGACAGGGCCATCTTGGATATGATGCAGACTTTGAGCTTCCTTTCTAAAAGCTAAAGGGCGCCCATCAGTCATGTGAGCTGAGTCTCTAACTGGAGACACTTATAATCCTAATATCATGTAAACCACAGAGTAAGAAAAAAAAATTCACTCACTGTACAGTTTGTGCCAATAGCAAAATCAGTGTTTCAGCCATTTTTTGAACCAGGTGGTAAATATGCTTTTCAATGCTGTAAAAGTCTGTTTTTTTTTACTTTGGTCTTTCTGTAGCCAGCCTCTTGCGGATTCTCAATGAACAGCATCTTTTAGCACTTCTGCATAGGCTTAATTTTTCTCTACCGCCCCTTGGTATGAGCACACGTTTGACTTCACCTCCAGGATTCAAAGATGTCTTCATCTTTGTCGCTTTTTTTTAAAATTTTTTTTTATTTGACTCTTGTTCTCTCTGTTTGTTAAATTAATGCAGCAACAGAGAATCTGATTCTCAACCCAACCCGACTCATCGCCTTACACGTCTCACTCCAATAAACAGATGAGATTTGGGTCACAGAGGAATTTTAAACAGTACTGCGTTTGGAAAATTAAGTCAGCAACAGCGATACCAGGGATGAGCTTGAGGGGCCCTCACTGTGGAAATGGGCCCACGAAAAAAAAAAAAAAAAAGAGACACTTTGAATGCTGCAATAATTATGAACACCTGCATAGACGTTATGGTGATAGTTTTAGTCTATAGTGAGGTCAGAGGTTATTTTTACAGCTGATTTGCTTTCACCAGTGTGCAGAGGAAAAAATACTCAGTCTGTCTTATTTTAGTTTTAAGAGAAGTCCAGACATAACTGGATTACTTTGATGCTAAAGATAATAAAATATATGGTTTGAAGCCAATTTTTGTTGTCATGAAAACATGTTTTCCAAATGGACTTTTGATATGCACAAACATGGAGAAAATGTTCTTCACTTAGTATAAATGACTCTTATTCAATGCATGACATGTATCATGTCTGTATGTTACAATATGACTGCACTGCAAAACTGTCCTAGAACAAATGCAATATATCAATCAGATACATCAAGAAAACTTTGCTGATAGCAGATATATTTACTCCTTAAAAAATTGGGACTTTTTGTGAGACAATATTTCCAAAGCTTGGGACTCTCATCAATGACACAACTGAAGAGAAATATGGACATTAGAACAGTGTTCAATGGATGGTTCAAACTTGTTGATGTTTTCTGGAAATGGGAGCAAAAAAACTGAGATTTCTGGTTGTCCAAGAGTGTAAGAGTTCCTTCTGAATCAGAGACAGGCTTGTCATAGTCAGTGTTGTGCCAGCTCACACAAAGAGTGAGCGAGCGCAGAGTTCAGCTCACTCCAGTTGATTTTTGAAAAATTTTAACTTAGTTCATAATCCCAAAAAATGAACCAGTTTCTGTTCATTTTTTTTTCTCTACAAATTTTCTTTTCAGTAGAGCCATCTATGCTTTAATCCCTATCCCTCAAGCCAGTTCCCAAAATAAATGAATCCCTGTATGCTGTTATCTCCTGTTAACCTGTGTTTATGATCTGTTCATAAAACAAACCCAATGTTCAAAACCAAAAAAGTCGCTAGATTTGCCACTAATGGAGCGACGCCTGCGAGCTAGTTCAGGCAGACAACTCGAGCTGAGCTGCTACTCACGTCACATGTCCCACTCGTCATAACCTTCTTCCAATCATGTTCTCTGCCTCTCAATTCTGCGGTCTATTTAAACTGGGGAAAATCTTCCATCTCTCCCTCTGCCTGTCTATGCCGCGCTGCCCGGTATTGCATTGCTGTGTGTTCTTTCGCCCCCACCACCACCCCAGCATCCACCTGCAGGCTCCGGGGGGGTATGTTATGTACGTTTTACTCATCACTCCTCAATGTTGCTATGTAAACCTTTCTGCAAGGAGTGATGAGATCGGAGCCTGGCGCCAAACATTAAAATTTATATGCATTGCAATAAACCATTTTAAACGTGAGTTGACTGACTGAAGTCGCTTTTTTGAAAAAAAAAAAAAAAAAAAAATTAAAAATTGTAAACTGGTCTGGAAAGTAGTAAATATAACTATATAAATATAGCAACAAAGTCTTATGTTGGAAACACTGCAGAATAGATCTGACTTCTGTTGCCGTATTAGTACTTAGTACTTATCTCTCAGCACCTCCTGTCACCTCTTGGATTGTGAGTGGCTGTTTACTGCCCCAGGAGTGAACTTCACTTACATTCCCGTTCATGAGTAACAGCTGAGAGGTTCAGTTCTACATTCATGAAAATGTGAATGCGTTCATTAAATGCTTTCATTTTTACTCGTTCACGCACAACACTGGATATAGTCCTGTTTTTTGGTCAATAATCTGAGCACATGACACGATGGTTAAATAACATTTTGAAAGAGAATTTGCAAACTAGGTCCGAGCTGAGACCTAGCTTAGTAAACAGGCAATCTGGCAACAAGTCAAGAGAGCTGGGCTTTTATTCTGTCAAGAGTGGGTGGCTTGGTTGCAGATGAGCAGCAGGTGAGCAGACTTGATGGCAGAAAGGTAAAATCATTCATGCCCAGCTCTAGGCAAACAGAGAAGACAAATGAGGGGACAGTGGTAACACGGGAGGAGAATGGGAAGCTCAGAGTTTGTTATGAGATACTTTGACTGCAAATCAAATAAATCCACTCGATGAGACTTTATTTTTCATAGTATAGGATGACATCTTCAAAGGAGGGTGATTTGACACAACTTGCTGTAAACATACTCTAAGATTTACCTTGATTGTCTTTAGGACACAGGCACGCATATGTTTTCAGTCAAATATCACTTAATCCAACGTGACAGGTGGGCTGTCAACCAGCAGGCATACGAATGATGTTTAAAAGTATCTGACATAGAAAACAAACTGAATATGAAGTGTAAAATAACGTGACATGAAACTTTCTATGTAGCAGCTGCAGAGAAGTTAAACGGAAAAAGTAAACTTATAAACACTTCACGCTTGTTATCCACAACAGAGACTGTTATATAGTGAAGTTTCCTCTTATATATGCAAAGTCTGGAGCTCTCAGCAGTTACAGGCGAGACACTGAGTAAAGGAAATGACTTGAAATGCACATCTCCTGTTGATAAAACCATACAATCTTCTCCCTGAGATGATACAGCAGTTCAAACAGCAGCTGGGGCTCAAAAGCAATCATGACAGTTGTTAATCTTATTTTCATATCTCGTTCAACCCTCCTGCTAAGTTACCCTGTCTGTTTTCCTGTTCTTGTTTTGAGTGTGTAAATGATTGGTCCATACAAATACTTTGAATTGCTGGTATTTGCTGCAACTTTTGTCTTGCAATTTACATTTTTCTCTTTGTTCATGAGTTTACTTGAAGAAGAGAGCAGTGTCTCAGAGAAATGTTATTCATCTCTTGTGTTGTGCAAACCACAAAAGAAACAAAGCGGAAAGAGAACAGCAAGGTTTGATCTCCAGGGGTTTAAAGGCTCGTAAACTCTGCAGGAAATACTTGGATTGCTCATGAACATAAAGGCTAATTCACAGCTCTTGTGTGTGTGCCACCACATGATAAATTACATTCAAATGTATTGTCATCAGATTCTCCTGATATAATTGCATCAAAACACTGGATTAAAAATAAGCTCCTCTGACACTCGGCGTAAGGGACACAAATCCTCCTCATCTGGTTTCCATCTTGTTAACACAATGCACCTTTAGCTCTTCTTTTACCTCCTCAAACACCGCAGGGGGGAAGTTTTCATCCTGTGATTTCCCAGAGGTGCTAAAGGACACGGGGTCTGGCCGAAACGCTTGATGTAAACACTGTGTTGCCTTAATAAGCCACCTCCCGACAGACTCCTGCTGGTGGAGGAAGGGAACAGGGGATGAGAGGAGTGGAGGGGAAGATAATGAAGAGACAACAGAGTCCAGAAAAAGAATAGAGGTGTGGATTGTCTTAAATCCCCTGATGTATTTGTGGCAATGACGCATAAACATAATTAATTATGAGTTTGTTTAATGAGATCTCAGCTCGCTGCCTCGTTAGAACATCAGCTGTTGTCATCTGTTCTGCAGATCTGCAGGAAAGGTGCCAAATGAAGCTGCAGCTGGATCGCACACTGTGAAAGACATGGACCTGGTGGGTTTTTTTTTTCTTTGTTGGTGTCTGTAGAGGGATTTAGAAGCAACTTTTAGAAGTGACTTTTGGAAACAATGATGCATGCTAACTTTGCATAATCCCAGTATCAGGCAAAAAGGTGGAGCTGAGGCAGACAGTCAGAGCCTAACTGCTTGTGATCTCAACTACAGCCCAAAACCTTTGCAAATGTGCACAATTTTTGTTTGTTTGTTTGTTTGTTTGTTTGTGTTATGTCCAATGTACACTAGATGTGTCTCTGGTCTGGCTCAGTCCTGTCATGGCACCAGATCAGACAGGTTTCTATTCAAGTCAATGTGTCACCTCGCACCAATCAACTCTGTTGCGGTCTGGCCGTGTCCCAGTTCCAGCAAGTTGGAGCCAGGTGCATCAGATAGGCATGCCTCCTATTTTTACTGAATGCCGGAGCAGTAACAATTTACAAAAAGCATATTGAGTGAAAAACAACAACAACAACAACAACAACAAAAAACACCTAAAAATGCCCAGTGACTTTCAAAATAAAACAAACCATATCCAAACCATGTGGTATTTATCTTGACCACAACAACAAACTGACATAATGAGCAGAGCCAGACCAGGAGTCACCAGGTTTGAGGTTTGAGGTTTTACAGCCCAACATCAACCAGGAGAGGATCATCATTGGGGTGGGAATCCAGAGAACTCCTCGGTCTGTGACTCCAGCTGTCTGGAGGTCCTGACATGTGCCACACTGAACACACAGCTGGTGTGAGTTGACTTATGAGAGAACATACAGTCAACACGCATCAGAGTGGAGCCGGACCGGCATTAACTATTGTTGTTCAACCAAAGAAACTGCAGTTTATCAAAAGTCCACGTGAAGCTGGTTTCAAAATCCATGGAATTCCTTTAGTCTCCATCAGTTACTACTTGAATTGACAAGTTACTGTAGCCCTGAAATTCAGGTCAGGGTTGTTTCTAAGCTGAAGTCCAGTTACTTGCCATGAGCTGTAGCACAACTTGGCTCATTCTGGTTAGAATAATAATGACAAAGTTGTATGAAGCCTGTGACTGGTTAACCTTATCGAAACCAAACCTGTCAAACAGAGGCATGTTTACGTTAAATTACAGGGGTCTGTTTTTTTCTATTTTTTTCTTCTTTTTTTCCAGATAATTTGTTTTTTACTTTTTTGACTAGTTGGCTATTCAGAGTTTACATTTCTGTTAAATCAAATTTCAAATAACTTGTTCTGGAAGATGTACAGTGAAAAGCTCATTTGGCCCATTTTGCTGTTTGTACATCCTATCCGTGATCTCAGCTCTGAGTAATAATTAGAGTTGCAAAGGGGTGGAAAAGTTCCAGTAAATTTCAGAAAAATCTCCATGGGAATTTCAATTCAGGAATATATATGAACTGGTAAATGCAGTTAATATGAATTGCCCCAAATTCCCAGAAATTCTGATTAATTTCTGTGAATTTCCAAAAATTCCAATGGGAAGTTTACAACTTTGAAAATTCCTGGGATTATGCAACGCCTCAAAATGATCCAAACCTTACAAGATTACTGGAACTGCAAATAAGCTATTATCGAACATAACTTCTGTGAAATGATTCAGTTAAGTGATGAATTCCATTATAAAAAATGAGAAAAGGTAGCACCAGATACACTGCTCAGAGGTTTTACATCAACATGCTTGAATTAAAGCTTGTTTCACAATCCCATCAAAGATCTTTTAGACCATTACAGCTGAACACAGTTTGTGAGCTCTATTGTACAATGATTGCTCCTTGAATTCATTTGCAGGTAAAAAACAGATGTGAAATGAGAATTCACAGCTTGTGTCTGAAGATTCATTTTACATTTACAACCTGCTGTTTATTAGCTTCATTCACCCAAGTGCTCGCTCTGTGGAGTATCAGGAGGACTGCATTCACGTGGACAGAATACCTCCATTGTTTGCGCTTTGCTTCGCTTACACTCTGGACAATTCTGTTAATTACGTTATTCATTGCAGCCTGGAGCCCGACATCTGAACACAGATTAAAGAGTTCAGAGACCGATGTGATGATGATGCCTCTTGGTGACCGCGTTGCGATGGCAACAGTGTTGAAGGAGGAAAGAATGAAAGGTGGATAAAATGGCTGCTTTGTAGGCAGAAAGAGGAATAGAAACATGGAGGAAAGTGTTTATGATGATGGATAAACTACAAACAGGAAGGGGGATGCTCCTACCTGCCAAATAAGCTGGTTAGATCCATTACACACCAAGCGGGGGTCACTAATTCATTAATCTGAAAATGGATTAAAAGGAGCAGAGTCTGTGCCAACCTACACACACTCAATAAAGTGGATGCTTTCCCAGAAATGTTTGTCACTAATAATACTAAGAAACTCGACCTAAGAAGAGATATTTGGCCTGTTTGTAACAGCACTGCTCTTTAGCCAATGGTAGACATGACTAACACATCAGTTTTAGGAATAAAAATGAACTGAAAGCTTTAAAAACAAACAAGAAAACATTGATAACACAATGATAATGTTGAAAATGATCCCATTTCGGTCCAGGTCTGCACTGCAGAGCGATGGGACATGCTTTCCTTTTTCATTTGCTGGAAAGAGAACCATGGCCCTGACTTCCTCCACCTAATTCACAATACCTGTTAAAAAAAGGTGTTACATGCTCTGTGCAAGTGCTTAACACCTCTAGATGTGAACAGTAGACGTTCTACAACAAACCTCAGGAGAGATCTGGTTATATTACTTCGTCTTAAATGTGCAGCAGTTTTCATGAAACACTGCAGTCTTTACATCAAAGTACATCCAGGTGTGAGTGTGTCTGTCTGCAACATAGATGTTCCCATAGGTTTCCTAAAAAGTGTGTGTGTGTGTGTGTGTGTGTGCTGTGTTTGAAGTGTGTGTGAGGCAGTAGATAAAACTATTGATCCCTGAGGGGAAAATGGTGCGTGTGTTTTCAGAAGTGATTTTCTTTTAAAGCTCACGTGCAAAAGAAAGAGGGCACTTTTTTCTCTACCCTATGGTGTGTGTGTGTGTGTGTGTGTGTGTGTGTGTGTGTGTGTGTGTGTGTGTGTGTGGTTATCTTTCCCCAGCAGAGTTCCTGCCTTCTGACAGGGAATCGAACTGCCAGCTCACCTCTCCCTCTGCTCGGCTGCTCATCACATCATCAAACCTGACAGCTGCCGTCAGAGCCGGGCTCTCCCTCTCTGCCTTCAGCTTCTACTCTGCCCTCAGGTCTCTGCTCCTGCTCAAACACCCTCTTATTGCTTCCTCTATTACATTATTTTCTCCCAGCACACCTTGTGATTTTTATACCCTCAAAGTCAGAAACAAACACATCAAAGTAACGGCTCCACACATGGACTGAAAAATTAAATTTTCTCTCTGGTTTGATTGATTATGTGCCGCTGAATTTTGGACGGGGTTAGATTATCCTCATGGAGTTTCTGCGGATGTGTTTCTGTATGAATCATTATTTCTGCTGAGGGTCTGGGTTGAATTTTTCGTATCTTGGTGTCTTGTTCACAAGTGAGGGGTAAAAGGAGCGAGAGACTGACAGACGGATCGGGGCGGTGGCAGCAGTGATGTAGACGCTATACTGGTGTGTTGCAGTGAAGAGGGAGTTGAGCCAGGAGGCAAGGCTCTCAATTAACCAGTCAATCTACATTTCAACCCTCACCTGTGATCAAGAGCTGTGGGTTGTGACTGAAAGGACAAGATCGCAAATACAAGTGGCCCCTGTAACCCGGTCCTGGATAAGCGTTCAAAGGTGTATGGAGGGATGGTCCATTATATATTCTGTGCATCTCAATGTTCTTATTTCATATATCTGTTATGACAGCTCAAAGTGGAACCAAAGAACAGACACAACCAGAAGACTGTAAGGTTTAGTTAGGTTTTAATGACTGGGTTGAGAGGCTGAAGGCTTGGAAAAAACTGGTCCAACAGGGGTGAATGATGGCAGCTAGGCAGGGCAGGCAGAAGTGGATCTGGAGCACAGAGGAAAAAATGGGTTAGATTGATGTTCAGGAGAAAAATCACCAAAAAGACTGATCAAAATTTATCTAAGAGAAAAAGCCTTGATGTCTGTACCACGACGGGAACTGAACGATCTGGCAGAGTCTAGGTGTTTGAGCCAGGGTTAAATACTGCAGGACTTGATGAGGAGATTAGGTGCAGGTGAGGAGAATCAGCAGCTGCAGCCGATCAGACTGGAGGCAGGAGGAGAGGAACCAGAGTCCACGCCCAGCAACACAAAGACAGACAGAGACAAACATGACACACTAAGGAGGGAAGACTAACAGGAAACACGAGGGAAAGGGGAGGCGAGGTCCAGACTCTGACAGTACCCCCCTTCTAATGGGAGCCTCCTGGCGACCCACCAGGCCAGTAGGGATGAGACCGATGAAAATCTCTCACCATCTGGGGGTCCAGAATGAAGGAGCGAGGAACCCAGGACCGTTCCTCTGGTCCATATCCCTCCCAGTCTACCAGATATTGGAGGCCCCTGCCACGCCGACGAACATCCAGAAGACGGCGGACAGTGAAGGCTGGGTGATCATCAATAAGCCGGGCGGGAGGAGGGGGTGTGGCTGGAGGGCACAGAGGACTGGTAATCACAGGTTTAAGCTGAGAGACATGGAAAGTGGGGTGGATGCGCATTGAGTTGGGGAGACTTAGCTTGACAACAGTAGGATTAATAATCTTTTCGATGGAAAATGGGCCCAGGTAACGAGGTGTCAACTTCTTGGAATCTGTCTTTAATGGAATGTTCTTAGAAGACAACCAAACAGTCTGACCTGGTTTGTATTGTGGAGCCGATGCTCGGTGCCGGTCAGCCAACCGCTTATTGTTGCTGGAGGTTCGGAGGAGGGCTACACGAGTGTCTTTCCAGACCTTCTGGCATCGGCGAAGATGATGCTGCACTGAAGGTACCGCCAACTCTGTCTCCTGGGAAGGGAACAGAGGAGGTTGATAGCCAAGAGAAGCTTCAAAGGGTGACAAACCTGTGGCTGAACTTGTCAGAGAATTGTGTGCATACTCAATCCATGCTAAATGAGTACTCCAGGCAGCAGGGTTAGAAGCAGCAACACAGCGTAGTGCTGACTCCAGATCTTGATTAGCTCTCTCAGTTTGGCCATTTGTTTGTGGGTGAAACCCAGAGGAGAGGCTCACTGATGCACCAAGAGCATGACAGAAGGCTTTCCATACTTGAGAGATGAATTGAGGGCCTCGATCTGATACAATATCCACTGGGATACCATGGAGACGAAACACATGACTTGTCATAAGGTCAGCAGTTTCTTTGGCAGAGGGAAGCTTAGGTAGAGCAATAAAATGAACCGCCTTAGAGAATCGGTCAACTATGGTGAGTATTGTAGTGTTACCATTAGAAGGAGGTAGGCCGGTGACAAAATCCAAGGCAATGTGTGACCAAGGGCGACTGGGAACAGGTAGAGGATGGAGCAGACCAGCTGGAGGACGATGAGAAGACTTTCCTCGAGCACAAACTGTGCAGGCAGCAACAAAGGCACGGGTGTCTGAATCCATAGTTGGCCTCCAGAAATACCTCTTGAGCAGTGTAAGAGTTCGATTAATCCCAGGATGGCAAGCGAATCTTGAAGTGTGAACCCACTGCAGGACTTGTGAACGAACGGAATCCGGGACAAACAGACAGTTAGGGGGTCCAGTTCCTGGATCTGGCTCATCCTTCTGAGCTTCTCTCACAGCAGACTCAATCTCCCAAGTTATTGAGGCAACTACACACTCAGCAGGTAAAATGGTGTCAGGACTACAGTTAGTCTGCCCCCATATGTTGGCGTGAGAGGGAATCTGGTTTCACGTTCCGGGACCCAGGACGATAAGTGAGGGTGAAATTGAATCTACTGAAAAACAGTGCCCAGCGAGCCTGACGTGAGTTCAGTCGCTTTGCAGACTGAAGGTAGGAAAGATTTTTATGGTCGGTCCACACCACAAAAGGTTGTTCTGCCCCCTCCAACCAGTGTCGCCACTCTTCCAGAGCTAGTTTAACAGCCAGAAGTTCCCGGTTCCCAACATCATAATTGCGCTCAGCTGGGGACAGACGTCGAGAAAAAAAGGCACAGGGATGGAGCTTTTGATCGGGTTCCAGGCGCTGAGACAAAACTGCTCCAACTCCTGTGTCAGATGCATCCACTTCAACAATGAACTGCCGAGATGGGTCAGGCTGCATCAGGACAGGTGCAGAGGTGAAGAGCGTCTTTAACTTGTTGAAGGCAACCTCTGCCTCAGGGGTCCAGGAGAATGGAACTGAAGAGGAGGTAAGTCTGGTTAGTGGAGCAGCGACACGGCTGAAATCCTTAATGAACCTCCTGTAAAAATTTGCAAAGCCAAGGAACCTCTGAAGATGTTTTCTGGTGGTGGGTTGTGGCCATTCAGCAACTGCTCTGATCTTTTCTGGATCTGTCTTAACCTGCCCGCTCTCAATAATGTATCCCAGGAAACTCAGAGGTGGAGTGAAAATCACATTTCTCAGCTTTAACAAACAGTTTATTCTCCAAAAGTCGCTGCAGGACCTGACGTACATGGGAGATGTGTTCAGATTGGGTCTTGGAAAAAATCAGAATGTCATCCAGATAAACAAAGACAAAGCGATTGAGAAAATCTCTCAAGACATCATTTACCAGGGCCTGGAACACAGCAGGAGCATTTGTCAAACCAAATGGCATCACCAAATACTCAAAATGGCCCAGTGGAGTGTTGAAGGCTGTTTTCCATTCATCTCCTTCTCTTATGCGAACCAGGTGATATGCGTTCCGCAGATCCAACTTAGTGAAGATGGTGGCACCTTGGAGAGGTTCGAAAGCAGAAGTGAGTAATGGCAGGGGATACTTGTTTTTAACAGTAATATTGTTCAAACCTCGAAAGTCAATGCAGGGGCGTAAGGACTTATCCTTCTTGTCCACAAAAAAGAAACCAGCTCCCAGCGGGGAGGAGGAAGGACGGATTATACCAGCTGCTAGAGAATCCTTGATGTACGTCTCCATAGCCTCTCTCTCAGGTTTAGACAGGTTATACAAACGGCTGGAAGGCAAGGGGGCTCCAGGGAGGAGATCAACTGCACAATCATAAGGTCTGTGAGGAGGCAGAGAAAGAGCATGATCTTTATTGAAAACTTCACCAAGGTCATGATAATCAGCTGGTATAGAAGACAAATCTGGAGGCTTAGGACTGGGTGATTTACCAGCACCCTCAGTGGGAGACAGAGCAGACTGCAAACAAGACGAGTGGCAAAATGGACTCCAACTCACAATCCTTCCAGCGGACCAATCAATGTGGGGATTGTGACGCTTTAACCATGGATGTCCCAATAGCAACGGAGTCTTTGGAGCAGATATAATGTTGAGCCTGATTGTTTCTCTGTGGTTACCTGAGAGTATCAAGGTGATGGGTACAGTTTGTTGAGTGACCTGGGCCAGCAATCTTCCATCCAGGGCATAGGCAGAGACAGGTCCTTCCAAAGGCTCCAGGGCTATTCCAGACTGAATGGCTACTTCATAATCTAAAAAATTCTCTTCCGCTCCAGAATCAACTAAGGCCAAAAGAGGCAAAGAGAGTTGGTTAAAACAGATTGTGGCTTGTATTTGTAATCGTGGTTTGGTTGGGGAGGAAGATCTTGTCTGGCCCACCAGTACCCCCACTTCTACTGATGAGCCCTGTCTTTTGGCCGAATGGGGCAAGTAACCAAAAGATGTCCAGCTTGACCACAATAAATGCACTCACCAGCCCTGATTCTACGAAAACGTTCCTCAGGTGTTAGACGAGCATGTCCTATCTGCATCGGCTCCTGCTCAGGAGGTGAAACAGTAGCTCTAACAGTTGGACCCACAGAGGGCTGGGCTCTTGTAAGAGTCGAAAGTGAAGGACGTGAAGCAGATTGCTGCAGGGTGCGTCCAAACCTTTCAGTACGACGTTCTCTACGGCGATTATCTATCCTAATGGCAAGGGAAACCAAAGAACACAAGTCAGCAGGTTCATCTCGGGCTGCCAATTCATCCCTCATTTGATCACTCAATCCTTTAACAAATACTCCTCGCAAAGCCTCCTCATTCCACTTGGCTTCCGCAGAAAAGGTCCAAAAATCAACAGAATAGTCAGCCACACTCCTGTTACCCTGCCGAAGACTCAACAGGCGGTCAGAGGCATTGCCTTGATAATCAGGATGGTCAAACACAGCTTTCATTTTCTGAACAAAAATCATCATAAGACCAGGTTCCCACAGATTGACTAGAATAAATTGCCTCTGCCCAAGCCAAAGCTCTTCCTCTTAATAACCCCAGAAGATATTGTACCTTAGATTGGTCTGAAGCGAATACTTGAGGTCTTTGCTGAAAAACCATGGCACACTGCAGGAGAAAACCTCGGCATTTGTCCATTTGTCCAGAGAAAGGTTCTGGGTCAGTGGCATAGGAGTCCTGAGATGGAGGTGGCATAGGGGCTGGAGCAGGCTGAGTGGACTGAAGAGGTTGAGCTGGGGACACTGAGGGAGTGAGCAGTGAGGTCAGCTGAGACACTTGATGTGTAAGTTCGGTAATTTGATTTACCATGCTTTGGCTATTTTCAGAGAGAGCTCGGAGATGTTGCTCATGTCGTCCCAATAACTGTCCATGACTGGAGACAGCTTTCTGCAAACTTGCAGTCTCAGGAGTTATGTCTGTTGGTTCCATAGTTGGCCAGATCGTTCTGTTATGACAGCTCAAAGTGGAACCAAAGAACAGACACAACCAGAAGACTGTAAGGTTTAGTTAGGTTTTAATGACTGGGTTGAGAGGCTGAAGGCTTGGAAAAAACTGGTCCAACAGGGGTGAATGATGGCAGCTAGGCAGGGCAGGCAGAAGTGGATCTGGAGCACAGAGGAAAAAATGGGTTAGATTGATGTTCAGGAGAAAAATCACCAAAAAGACGGATCAAAATTTATCTAAGAGAAAAAGCCTTGATGTCTGTACCACGACGGGAACTGAACGATCTGGCAGAGTCTAGGTGTTTGAGCCAGGGTTAAATACTGCAGGACTTGATGAGGAGATTAGGTGCAGGTGAGGAGAATCAGCAGCTGCAGCCGATCAGACTGGAGGCAGGAGGAGAGGAACCAGAGTCCACGCCCAGCAACACAAAGACAGACAGAGACAAACATGACACACTAAGGAGGGAAGACTAACAGGAAACACGAGGGAAAGGGGAGGCGAGGTCCAGACTCTGACAATATCAGACATTGGCCAATACAACAAATAGCTTTAAATATTATTATTATTATTATTATTATTATTATTATTATTATTATTATTATTATTATTATTATTATTATTATCCCTCAATATCAGTATCCAAAAATTCCATATTGGTTGTTGCTCTCAAATGCAACTATTCTTGAATTCCCTTCTTCCTTTCTTCTCTGCACGTTTCTACAGTTGCAGTTGTTTTTTAAATTTTGCATGCATTTCTGCACTTTTTTTCTAATGTAAAACAGCACACACCACCCTTAATTATCCAAGATAGCAGGAAACAAACTCAAACCTATAAATTTGTGTTGAACAATGATTTGGAACTTGTTTACTTTGAAACCTTAGTTAAAATTAGGAACTAAAAATCTTGATATTCTGTGTTGAGTTACATTGCATGTACAGCTTCATCACAGAGACAATATGTTTGATTATACTCCAAGAAGCAACATCTGTGACGGACAAGAAGTACACAATGACTTTGGTCTCACATAGGACTTAAACTCTCCAGAGTTCAAATCCTCAGTTTGTTTTTTACCAATCCACCCCCCTCACTGCCAAATATACCGACTCCATCACCACTAGAGGCTGCTGCTTTTCTGTGAGCACACACACAGGCCTGATAAGCTGTTGCTCTGTGACGCTGCAGGATCTTATGTTCTGTGAAGAGTTTCTTTTAAGAAACAGAAATGAAGTGTGGAGGAGGAAGCTGCACTGTGCCAACATAATCACATTTGTCACCCAGTATCTCGCTCTTGACTTTTCTTCATTTCCTTCCTGGCATTTTTTTCTGCTATAAACTGATCCCAGATCAACCCCGGGGTGCTCTCTGCCTCTATAAATGTGTTTGTGTGTGTGTGTGTGTTAATATACCCATGATAATGTCACCAGGCTGTGAGGGTATATATTAAGAACTGTGTGTGAGTGCATGCATATATCCACGCAGCATATTGCAGCCATCTGTCTTGTGTATGTTCCAGCGATTATGATCCAAAGGACCTCTAGAGACAGAGAGAGGAGGGGTACACCCGAGGGCCTGAAATAAAACCAACATTAGACGCAGAAAGAAGAGCCGCAGAATCAGTGATGAGAGGGAAGATAGTCAAGAGAGGTGTTAGAGAGAAAGAAAGGGAGAGAGCTCCTCTGCTCTTGAATCACAAGCACCTCTCTCACATTTTCTTCTCCTCCTCAGTGTAATAAATTCAAGTCTTGACATTAATACATGGATAACTTCCTGCGTTCGGCTCAGCCATTATTATTTTCTTACTCCAACTCCTAAAAACTGCACGTTTAAGAGTGAGAAGCACACTGGCCCTCATTTCTCAATCGTGTATGGGAATTGGCGCAGATTTGGGTGTAGAAACAAGCTTATGAAAGCATGGATACCAAGGCCAATCACGGTGTACGCCTGATCAGTAATTGATAAATCTGGCAGTTGAAAACAACCATATTTTAAATAACATGCTCCTAAATAGTCAAGGTTCAGCTGACTGAACCCACAGAATTTACAACATGGAGGGATGCATAATGGAGAAAGGGAGACTTCTCTGTGCTGGACATCAACAACACCATGGCAACCAAGGTAGTCTGGCAGCTGGAGAAGTAGCATTAAAGAGAGTAAGAAAAACGCTCATAACGATACTGTCTCACCAACGATCTAGATTCTAGTTCTCCAAGACAGAAATGCGTGATCAAGCATGATCTACAAACATAGAAGAAGAAACATAGCAACAGATAGCAGCAACCGGCTAACACCAAACGCAACATTGAAGAGGACGTAGAAGAGAAAATGATGGTGGTCTTGGGATTTTTTTTGATGGAAAATTTCGGAACCAAAAATAAGAAAAGACTGTGGAAAAAATCCTGGCGATGGCAGGAACACAGACTTTCCTCCCAAACTTTCTGTGTCAGGTCAGCCATGCTTGATTTGTTCACGTCTGCTTCCTTGTTCCTCAGTCGTCTAGCCTCCTGATTAGCTACATTCCATTCTACGTCACAACTCACGGAGTCATGGCTTGGGGGAGTCGGCTTTCCCCACACACAAAAATATTTTTGGTTGTAAATATTGAACAAGTTTAATATTTATGATAGTCAGATCCGACCCCTTTTGAAGCTGATTATCGGGACAATGTTGAGCTTAACACACCTCAGCCCACAGGATTATATTGTGAGACATAAGATAACCGGGTGCTGTCTATCCTTGGTCGGAAAGGAGGAAAATCAGGACAAAGACAGCCCGACAATCGTTATGTGTGTACCCTCCTTAAAGCTATTGTGCTATGTAAAACATAACTTTGAAGAAGGGAAAGGGAAAAAAGAGGAAATAGTTGCTTCAGGGAGTTTGAAGCTTGTTAGGTTTATTTTTAATGTCATTATTTTGAGCTTGTGTTAATAAATGTGTCAAAAATGAAGTTTTGATTCTCCAAATTAAGAAAATTGAAAGCTAAACCCCTTAGTCACGTTAATTGAAATTTAATGATATTTCTGAGCAAGTCCTACTTAAATGTTTTTGAACAAAGAAAGTAAAGGTCTTTTTTTCACACTGTGTCAGAGAGCGTATAATTTAGAGTCAGTGTACCGTAATAAAGGCTTCACTGATTATTCTGACAGTCTGTAATTATGAGAAAGTTTGGAAAGGTAGCACATAGTTTTGGTACAGAATAAATAATTTTTCCAACCTCACTCAGGTTTTCCAACAAATCCAAGAGTTTCACCAAATACTTCAGCTAAAAAAAAAAAGGTGTGGTGAGAAGGCTTAAAAACTATGGTTGATGCCACAGATCTTGTTTCTTGCCAGTCTTTTGATTATATGTAAAGTTCATATTTTAATAAGAACATAAATAAGCACACAGCTCATGCCTTATTTGCAGGGATGTAAGTATGTTTACACCACATCCTCACATGGACTGAGTCTACATGTTAATGCGCTTTCATTTCTTTGTCCTGTGACTCCCAGCATGCTCATTGCCTCAGAGCGCTGTGAAGCCTGTTTTATGTAAAAGCCCTGTCTGTTTGCGAGCCCTCAAATCTCTCTCTCTCTCCTCTGTAACCACATCTTACCCAGAATGAACTCTCTGCTTCTCTCCTCCGCTGCCCGATTCTAACGCTGTGGCTGTTACAGAGCTGCGTGTCTGGTGGGTTGGCTCGATAACAGCAGAGTTAGTATGCTGGCTGTGTTTGGGCCCCTGGCTCTGATGGTCTAAGAATCCTGGTCTCTTCATGTTCAGGCTGAAGGGAGAAATAAGAACAATGCAACAGAGAGAAAGGTTGAGAAATGTTGGGGGAAATTTAATCATCTGGTGCCATGTGTTTTAGAAGTATTCCCAGGAAAGTGTTGAAGTTATGCAACAGTTCACAGATGGAGTCCTTTTAACAATGAAGACACAACCAGAGAGCAAACAGAAAAAGCTCAAATGATAACCAGAAGTGTCAAAACTGACTGATCCAACAGATGGACACACTCCTGGCATTCTTTCTACAATGGAAATCAAATCTTCCGAAACTTCTTCCCAGCTCTACTCCAGCAGAAGTTCCTCTAAATGTCGGGGTTTGTATTTTTCTTTGCTTCCACTCTTCTGTCCGGTTCATCCCAAATCAGCTCCAGAGTGTTTATGTCTGCAGACTCAGACTGTGCTGGCAGTGCCCTCCATGTTTTCAAGCTGACTGTCTTCTTCTTCTTTATTCTTAAAGTGGTTCTGGCAGAGCTTGGACTGATGTTTTGGATTATTATCTTGTTGTAGGGTGAGCCTCTGACAAACTTGGCTCATTCCAGGGGGTCCTGCATGGGGGGCACTGCAGAAAACTGTGGGAGCTGGTTTTGGTTCAGGGTGCCTCTCACTCTGTACACATCCCAGATCCTTTCCTCAGTCTACTCGACGTATGGCGTACAAAAATCCTGATGATGAATCAAAGATTTCAAACTTTGATTCATTTGATTTGTCGATGATAAAAGTCTTTCAGTTGAAAACTGAAAATGAACTTTTGGGCCATTTTCAGCCGAAAACTTTCAGTGGCTGAAATTTCGGTGCATTCCCTGACAAAAACCAAGTATCCTCAGTCTCAGCACTGGTGGAAACGAGAGGGTTGACTGAAAACAAGTATACTCGGTCATAGCCCTGGTGGAAACGAGAGGGCTGACCAATCATACTCAGTCATAGCAGGCTAAGGGATAAGTTGTAGAATTTTGTAGACTTATGAAATGTTTATTATTTTTCAGTTTTGGGTAACCTTATCTTTTTCTTAACCTTTCCTTACTTTTGGACCATTTCAAGCTATTCACTGGACTTGAACAGCTTGGATTTAAACAATAAAAGGGTGTTTTAAATTTTTTGACTGGTAGAGTAAGTAAGCATTGATCCTCAATTCTAGAATCCGCATAATGATCCAAATGTAATCAGGTTTATATTATCATATTTCCTTTCTACTACAAACTGAAGTGCTCCTTTGTATGTCTTTCTCTGACTACCTTTTAAATTTGGATATGAAAATCCATTCGACCCAATTTAATCCTGCCCTGAACCAAAACAATGAACCCTCAGTTGTCATTACTGGGCTGTTAGGAAGCCAGCAGCAGTCTGGTTACTCTGGGAAGCTTCCAGCGGCCAACAATGCTGGGCAGCAGGTGTGAATGTTTGGCTACGTAATGCATTAATGTGAAACTGTGCGCCAGGCTGAAAAATGCTGCAGGAAATGAAAATGCAAGATGGTGCACAGCACACACTAGAAGAGAGAAAGCCTGCGCTGAGGGCCAGATGCGTGTGAATCTGAAACAGGATTGAGTTCATTTAACATTTAAAGAGCAGCATACTTCTAAAAGGAGACTCCCACAGCATGCCAACACTTTGTTGCATCACATTGGTTTTAAAAAGGCCCTGTGGGACTGCATGTGACAGGGACCTGCTAAATCATTTGATGTTGTCCATGAGGTGATGAATATTGAAATTTCATGGTGATGTTTTATGTAGTTGTTGAGCTGAAGCAGCTGCATCACTGTTCTTCTTGGGCCCTTTAACCAGTGGGGCAAAGAAAAGAGCAGACAGGCAAACAACCTCAGATATGTGATGATTTATTAAGTGTTTTGGAGACTGAAGAATGCGTCCTCCTTCTTTTAAAAATATTACTTCAAAAAGAAGTGTCTCAGCTTGAGCTTTGCCTGCTGTAAGACCCTGAACTCATCATGAACTCCCCCCTCCCTCAGGTGAACGATGATGTCCTTGCATCTGATTCCAAGAGAAGCAGATCCATATCTCTGTCTCCCACTCTGTCACCTTCACTGTCCCTCTTTATTCAGATTTAACCCTGAAGCCTGAGATTAACAAGAGATCCATCTCTGCCTGGTAAAATTACTTTTCTAGATGTGAATGAAGTCTGTCGGCTTTGAAGAGAGGTGATGTAACGCCTGTTTGTGCTTTCAAAAGGAACATTTTACTCTCAACAGCAGGTTTGTCTCTGCAGCGTTAGAAACTAGTTATTTTCAAAGGGTTCTAACTTTGTTGGATTCATTTATCTGAAGGGTGAAGTATGGTGGCCCTGAAGGTCCACCTCACAAATACTTTATAACCACAGATTAACATTGCACTGAAGCCAACGACACAATACAAAACCTTTCAATGAACACAAAACATCACACTATAGGTCAAAAAGTCCACCTCCTTGTATAAAACACACAGATTACTGCTCATAATTGATTTTTCTTTCTGGTTTCTGGCTTTAAAGTGAGTTCTTATGTGCTGATTTAAATACAAGTTTACTCTTTTTCTGTGAAGTTAACTTTTAAACAGCTTAAAAGAGATGATGTGGCATCATGTGTGGATATGTGTGAGGAAACCGTCCACTGTGCATGTTTGACTCTTAAATATGTCAAAATATGCAAAAAGTCAGAGACATGCAAGGTTGTACTTTGGCTTCACTTTTGCACAGGGAGGGGGTGGAGGGTGTGTGGTCCATATCTGCAGACAGTCAATGGTTCTTTGAAGAAAAACTACTGTTTTATCCAGTAGTGTGCACACTTCAACAGGTGCTAAAAGTGACGTCACTGATGATGTTTGAAGCCTTCCAGCTTCAGAAAGTGGTTTGAGTGTTGGTAGGATTTGTGAACACACTGCAATGGATCTGCTCACGCTTTGTGATTCAGTGTTGGAAATCTGTTGCTGTGTGTGACATTGAGGTGCATTTTGTTACCTCCTGTGTAATTTGATAAAGCCAGTGATAAAAAGAAAGCTCCTTCTGTACACTGTGAAGCAGGATAAGTTTCTAAAAGGAGCAATCATCTGAACCCCAGGACAGTGGAACATGTTTTGCTTCTTAATAGAACTTAACAAAGTATTTTAATTTGCACCAGCAAAATCAAAATTGTTTATTAATCGATACCTGACAAGTCATAACGGAGCCCTTTGTCTCGTCATGTTATTTTATTATATGAATAAACTCATGTATGATGAACAATACATGAAATGTGTTTATTAGGATTATTGATTTCTTTTCAGTGTGGTGGAACAGTCATGGGTGAATTACAAACTGATAGAATTACATATAATATATTACTGACAAGCAGGGGCGTTTGTGTGCACATGAATTCTCAAGAACTGAACCTTTTGGGTGAAAAGCATCATCCCACTATCACTAACTTCGGATCCTATCCGTCAAAGTTTCCATTCCTGTAACAGGTGTGCTGTGGGTACAACTTCTCTCCTCCTTCATGCATCTTTCTCATTTTCATTGATGATTTCAACCCTGTTGAGCATCAGTGACAAGATGCAAACCAGCAATCACCAACCATGGTGTGTTTAACTTTATTTGCTTCTGTTACCATTAATAGCTCCGTGTCTTCAGCTTTGCCATCATAAAAGTGAAACTCAGTCTTTGGATTGTCAGTTGCACTTTTATCTGAATCCAGAAATTAAAAATGGAGCCACAGTGTCCACAGAAAGAGAGTTTTCTTTTGACTTGACCTGTGTAATGACCTTTCCTTACTCTCAAGATCAGCATGGACAGTTCAGCAGCTTCACGTTGGGAGAGGAGTCCAAGGTCAAGTATTACATTAAGATATTACACAGGAGAAAGTGTTCGGAGAAAAAAAACTGCTGCTGACTAAAACCATAATACCAATCTCTGAATGGTTACATAATTAAATTAAAGATGAAGTGTACATAAACTAAAACTAGACTGATGTTACAAAGGTCAAAGATACTGTGACTAAAACTAAGACTAAAAATGAAAAAGCTGTCAAAATTAGCCCTGAGGTGGAGCATCGCTACATTTTTCTGCTTTCTTTTCAAATTAAACTCTTCAAATTTTTTCAGATTGTTTTTTTTTTTTTTTTTTTTACGTCATTTTTCTCAGCAACCATTTTCAGTTAACAGTTTTAGATTGGGCACATTTTCCCAAAGGTTTAAGTAGCATACATTACATCCAATTCTATGACATCCAGCTAAAAAAAAATAATATGTCGAGGCAATTCCAAACTTTTGCTGAAAAATCTGCCAAC
Source organism: Labroides dimidiatus (assembly GCA_030710495.1). Classification (NCBI taxonomy): domain Eukaryota; kingdom Metazoa; phylum Chordata; class Actinopteri; order Labriformes; family Labridae; genus Labroides; species Labroides dimidiatus. The sequence goes on from CM061154.1 coordinate 16,711,878, forward strand.
AGCGGGTGCACATTTGAAAATGTTAGAAGCTTTTTTTGTGGTTTGAGTCTCTCTTATTAGGTTAATGCATTAGAAGTGGTTATCTCTTACAACATGGTGTATTAAAAAACAGAACCACATTATTGTAATGCATTAGTCTCTTACATGGTCCTGGCTCTAAGTGCTATCTGCTGCCAGACTTCTGCTGGTTTGAGTGGTACTTAAAGGCACTCAGTAAAGGGTGTGATGTTCCAGTGTAAATGGACTCAGACAGATAGCAGGCAGTGTAAAGTTGTTTTAATGGCTCAGGGGACAGAGCTGGTCACTGCTGTTTCTACGAACACAGCGCTCCTTTCCGCCTCCTTCAGACACCCCCACAGTTGTGTCATTATTGGTTCACACTCTCAGGATGTCCACTACTCCACTGAGGCTCATTCAACCTCACACCCAATTTCCCATACACAACCACCTCCTCCTCTTCCACTGTAAACCTCCACTTCAGCCTCCTGTTTACTCCACACCGTCTCCAACAGAAGCTGACAGTTTCAGATCTGAGTGGAACAACATGTGAGATAACTCTCAGCTGTGTTTCATCATCCTGCTCCTTGGCCTCTGTTTGTCTTTGACCTTTTTACTCTTATAAATCATTTGTCCTGTTCTCTGAATTCATAAACTTTTAAAACAGAATTTTAAAACTTGTCTTGTCTGAACTCATAATTTATCATCCACTGGTACAGAAAAGAACACAAACAGCCTCTGATATCTCAAACTTAGGCAAACCACTCCAAATTGTTTCCCTGGCGTTTTTATTTTGTTTTTCTTTCTTATACAATTCCTCTTGTTTCAGTCTCCTGCCTCTCTTCATCATCTTCATCATCACTCTGAGATCCCTGCTGATCGTTCACAAACAAACACCCTCTGCCACAACTTTCCCCAGCTTTGTTAGATGGATGTTAAAAGGGTTATTCTCAAACTGGGTTGAGAGTGGATTTAAACTGTTTATAAGGTTAATGCAGTCTGTAGGAAGGGTACCACTCTTCCCACTTAATGTCTGTAAATCAAACAATGAACAAAATTGTGCACTCAAGCATGCTTTTAACCCATGTTACAATGTTGGAGTTGCTGCAAACATTATTTTTCTACAACTTTACCTCGAATGTTTCCCGAGAGCCCCTTGGGAAATTTCCCTCAAGGAATCTGGGGTGAGCCGATGTGAGAACGCTGCAGGAAATATTCAGGAGAGTTTAGTGCAAGCTAAATGTTTACATCATCTCTACAGCATGTCCTGCATCCTAAAGCCCCACCATCTTCACCATCAACACATCATCTGACAGGGGAGAACTTCACACTCTGAGGGATGTGGTAAAGAACAGCTTCCTGAAGATTTAGGCCAAAAGCTTCTGAAGAGAAAGCTTACATGAACGAGGTCACACAATCCAACAAATTTACATCACTTGTTCCTGTTAATAAAGGGTTAATGGATACAGTTTTGGCCAAACTTGAGGATCAATTCACATGGAAGATGATGATGATGATGATGATGATGATGATGATGATGATCAAATGTTAGTTTCAATTCAAATTTCATAAAGGCAGCTGAGTAGTTTTGCCTGAACTTAACTGAATGATATGAATTGAACACCAATGTTGTCCATGTCAGACACAGGTCTCTATTTGATACACACTGTATAAAATACTACAGAGAAGCTGATTTTACAAGTTAACAACACTGGCAATGGTTGAGTCCTTATTTATGTAAGTTGTGTTATTTCTAAAGAGAGCAGAAAGAGTTTGTTTGCTGACGTGGTGTTTGAGATTCTGTTACTTTAGCTGAAGCAACACCTGTCAGTGAGACACTTCAGTGGTTTGTTTTGAACTTTTATCATGAGTATAACAGAACTGATAAATAAATCTGTTGATGCCCATAATAACTTGAGGATAACATAAAGTGTGAGGTTAGGCTCTGGTCCCAGCACATAAAACATTCACAATCCTGCATGACGATTACTCCCAGTGTCAAACTACAGCAGCTTACAGACACGCTTCACTAGTATTCCCACCATTTCAATATGTGTGAACAGTGTTAAAATGGGAACTAAAATCTGTTGCCCTTGGAATGAAGCACCTTAATCAGTTGTTAGCCCCCCCACCCTGAGGAACAGAGTCGTTTTCACGCCACTGGGCGTCTGGTAATAGATGAAGAGTGCAGCCCAAGAGGTGGACTGCAGCCCAGTCGAATATAGCTGAGAGGAAGAGACAGACTGACAGACACATGGGTTTGAAGTGTGTGTGTGTGTGTGTGTGTGTGTGTGTGTGTGTGTGTGTGTGTGTGTGTGTGTGTGTGTATGCATGACTGAGCTAATCCCATGTGTACAGATTGGTGAAGTGTCTTGGCTTTGGTTTGGCTGCAGAGCACAGACTGCTGCAGAGTGACATCTCTATCCAGAATCTTCCTCCCAGCTGCACTGGCTGAAGCCAAAGTCGACTTGCTCCAATGTGCTCGTCCCAGCTGTACCAATCAGGGCCAAAGTCATCACAATCCAATATGGGCCTTCTGGAGGCAGCATGCAATGCCAAACATATCAAAACACAACTTGTACTCTCAGCCCGGCCATCTTAAGAGACACTTTAAACTCAGTGATTACCCTCCAGCCATCTATCTGTATGCCAGCAAACATAAAGAAAAGCATATTCTCCTCCACGCGGCGCTCATAAAAGGTAGCGTAATGAAACAAAGTCATTACCCTCCAGTCATTTCCTCCACAATGCACAAAATATCATCTCAGAAGAACTATTTAAAGCTAAGAGCATTTATTTCAGTAATTATGAAGCAGCCGTTTCATCTGAAGCCAAAGGCACCGCAGGCGTGTGTTCACCTCTCTTTCCCCACCATCAAAACTCAAATGCATGATTATCAGTTGTTTAGATAACACCTGAAGCCAAACACATCACAGAGCCGTGTCTATATATCGGCTCTCTACCTCTTGTCTTTTCTATCTTATTTCCTCTTTGTTCTGCCTTATCTTTGTGTGATTCAGATTTTAATGTCTGCAGTAAAGAGAACTGCACCCTCAGGACACCTGAATATGCATCTCCAACTGTAGGTCAGACTTCCGCACATTACACTTCCCCCCAGGGCTTCAGGCACTTCAGTGCAAAGTCAACAAACAAAGAACAGAGCGTCTGTTTGCACAGGCTGATGGTTAAAGACTGCGTGCTAAAGGTTCGCCTAAAAGAGGAGTTTGATGCTTGAATATAGATTAAATCTGTGGGTGTAAGAGGAAAACACACTGCTCAAGGAGGAGGCCAACATTAATACATAATGTGACCATTAATGGAAAGAGACAGACCCTTCAGACTCAGTGTTAATGTAGTTAATTTAGTAATTTAGTTTTGTTGTTGTTGTTGTTGTTTTTTACATCCAGCCAATTTCTAAGATATATAGTGTCTTCAGTGATCTCTGGATCTCATCAAGGGTCTCCTTCTATTTGGATTGCTTTAAAAACTTTAAAGGTTCTTGAAAAAGTCTCACTCCTACATATATGCCTGAACCTAATCCACAATTTGAAATGAGATTATCAGTGCCAATATATGTTATTTCTAAATGCTATATCTTAGTGTCCTGATCGGGTCGGACAGGAACGGATTCATTTGCGGCACACCAAAGTCTCTATGACAACACCACACCAGCTAACAAAGTTTAGTTGTGTGATGAGAGGTCTGGTGAAAATGATTTCTTTGATTAATTTTGTAGTAATGGTGGAGCTGAAACTGTCAGACAGAAAAAGGACAAAAGCTAAACAGGAGAGTGATGTAGGACAGGCTAAAGGCTAAAACACAGACAAACTGTTTGTAATAATGTCCATTTTAACACACATGCAGCAGTTATACTGCAGTGATCTGTTCAAACTTGAGAGTCTGTCAGTAAAATGAAAAGTGAGGTTACGTTAGCTCTGATAGGTAGATGAACAGGACCTAAGGATTCGCTAACGTTACACGTTAGCCTACAGATACATCTCAGAGCACCGGGCTGCAAGAGGCACTGAAGTAGATTAGAAAAACCCCTTGCAATAAAGAACAATGAAATAGCCAAGATACATACGAACTAAATTACAGTACAAACTGACAAAGTTTGCCTGTTGTCATGTTTCAAACAGCACTGTGTAACTGCTGATAAACACCTTACATCGTCACGTTGTATCAGATAAAAAGTTGTTTTGAACAAAGAAAAGTATTGTTAAAAAGATGCTCCAACTTCAGTTCATTTCCAAAACAAACATGCCTTGTTATGAGTCATGTCATTACGACAGTGTGCGTTCAATTTCAGCCACATAGGGTAGCTGCAATCCTCTTAAAATAGATAGTCCGCACAGCTTTTTTAAATAAAAAATCTTGATCAGATTTTGAACCACCTCAGCTAGATTTCTGCTCCCACCTCTGACCTTGTATCTAAAACTGAGCTCAGTTTTCAAAAGATGCTCATTCCAGCTTGTATCTCATTCTAAGTCACTATCTAAAGTACTACTAGACCATAAGTTAGGGCTGGAACCTCGATCGAGTGGTGAATTTAAAGTCAAAATTGAATGAACTAGGTTTGGACATCGAGCCAAATTCCCCCGGATCAGTTCACCTCCACTTGCCCCACTGTGTTGTTTTCCAGCTCTGTTTTTGGACAAGACATCTATTTTTGCTGGATACTGGAGCTGTGATGTGTCAATTTACAAAAAACAGATCGAGCAGGGCAGTAAATCATGCCTGGAAACCACATTTAAACACCCAGTGATTTTCAAAATTAAACAAACCATGTCCAAACCAGATGGTATTTATATTGTTTACTGGTGTATTTCTAGCATTAGATCAACCCCTGAACTCCATATTGAAAGATCCACTTTATTAATCCTGAAGAAAATTGTTGTTTTGCCAAAGTAGAAAAAAGTAAGTGATGAAAAGAAACTGTATTACAACTGTTATTACAAATAAGATGCAAAAAACAAAAGCAGGTGTCTAAATAAATACTACAAAGTGTCAAAGACAGAAATACAACATACAAAGTGTCTTTAATTGAATGCTGAAATGCTGAGAAATAGTGCCTAAAATAAAGAGATGAATAAATGAGTGAGTGAACAGAAAAAAACAGTTGCACTTTGATGATATTACTCGTGAATAAAACTATTGCATCACATTATTGCACAAGTAAAAAATGTTGTGCATCTTAAACTTAAATTAATTAACTGTTGTACATGAGTAAAAACTTTAGGATTTTGCACAAAGTACTGCATTATTGATATTGCACTTGATATTTGAGTATGTTATAATTGGTATGTGTCCTTCTTGCAGAAGGGGAGGAGTATTAAAGTCTGATGCAGCACTAACCTGCCTGTCAGCCTTACAATGCATTTTATCCATGCTTATAAACAAGGCAGTGAGATAAAGTTCTTCACTCAGGGCAAAGACTCGGTCACCAAATGGAGGGAGTGACCTTTTTCAAAGTGCTGTACATGTTAAAAAACAATATCAAAAAAAAAGATCAAGCATGTTTTTTTAAGTAGATAAAAAAAAAACCTTGCTATAAATAACAATAAAATAGCCAAAATAAATAGGAACAAGTATAGTACCAAGATCTCAGCAGAAAATAAAGGCCAGCAAGTAAAAGTGCTCTTACATTTAATATCTCTTCCAACTGAGGACCAGATCTAAAAGGCTTTGAGTGAGATGCAAACTGTCCCAACACCTCCTGGAGGACACAGCCTGGAGAAACTGAGAGAGTCACGTCATCAGAGAGCAAAGATGGACTACTTCAACTCTCCACACTGCACCTGAAGATCCTTTCCATGAGGATCACACATCTCCATCGGTGAAAAAGAGCAAAACTGGTGGAGGCCAACAAGCTCCTGGAATGTTTGAATAAGTGAATAGTACACAGACACAGTTCTCACTTTGGTCTTTGCAGTATCCTTCAAAATTGGTGAGCAGATGTGCCTGTATGTACCACATTCTCTGATATAACCCCAGTTTGCACCAACAAAAATTCAATATCTCATGAAATAACTTCAATTTCCTGCCCCCAATGTCTAAAGGCCTGCAGATTTTTCTTCCTCTTCAGACTAAACAACATATTGTGCTGATGACTGGAGCTCCGTTAGGCTAACAAATGTGATCAAATGCTTAAAAACTGCAATGAGAATTTGTAAAGATTCAAGGATGGAGAAAAGAAGAGCATAAACTATACATACCTAGAGACATCAAAAAGGTATGATTTTGTCTGATTCTGCAAGACTTTGGAAAGTTTGAGAGTGTTTTGCAAAGTAACTAATGGTGCAACTGACCTTGGATGCTAGACATCCTGCCCAAAGCAATGGAGAGGAGAAGTCAGGATGAAGAATTTATAGAGGAAAGATGATGCAACTCCAAAACAAACATGAAACTGTCCAAGCAAAAGTAGTTTGTGAGGACATTTTTTTCTCCCATCAGTCACTATTTCCTCAATCTACTGCTTCATCCATCTCTCATCAAATATAGATCTACAGGACCAACAGAGCAGTGGAAAATTGGTACAAAGAGAACATTAGTAAGCTGACAAACCCAATCAATGACCCGTCTCTGCTACAATAAGCTATCAGAGAGATTTAGAGGCCAATAAAAACTGTCTCCTCTGTCTGAACCTTTTATAAAGTAATAAAATCACTCAGGGTGTATTAAACCAAAGTCTAAAACAGGCGTCAGGGGCACAGAGATGGAGCCTCTGGGCTTTAGTTTGCTCCTATAAACTTTGCAGGAAGGAGCCTCAGTGTGAGACATGCAGCGATTAGCAAGGACTCCAACTGCAAACAGAACATTTATCTATGGCTACATGTAAAAAACATCAGCTCCTTTGTGATAAAAGAGATGAGCAATGACAAAGACAGAATCAGTGAGTGTGTGACAGAGACTCACATCAGCAGATAAAGCACATATGTCTTCATCTATTACGTCTTCAGGTAATCAGGCGTGAAATTCTCTTTTAATTAAATGTATGCTTTGCTCCTTCTAATCACTGCCTACATTTACATGCACATTATAAGTCCATTATGGACAATCATCAGAGTGAGGCATTAGTCTAATTATCTGGCCTTTATTAGGGATCATTTATCAATCTGCCTCTGTGGTTATTAGGCAGACAAAAAAGTAGAGTGGTGATCTGCACAACTATGCAAAATGTACAGACAGCCAATAAAATATACAACTAGACACACCTACACACACACACACACACACACACACACACACACACACACACACACACACACACACACACACACACACACAACATAGTTTCATAGATATAGGTGCAGCAGCTGAGGAAAAACAGAAATGTGTCTTCAACTATCTCTGACAAGTATTCCTACACAAACCACAAACTTGCATACATGTGTGAACACACACTTTGTCCCACTCTCTCATTCACATCAGGTACAAGCACCTCTAACTTTTGCAGACAGGTAGCCCTTTTAAACTCCTACTCACTTTCTGTGCACACGGTTTCTCTCTCTCTCACACACACACACATACACAGACACGCACGTCAGGCGACAGCACTGCCAAACTGTGTGGACAGCTACCCTTTTTAACTACACACACACACACACACACACACACACACACACACACACACACACACACACACACACACACACACACACACACACACACACACACACACACAGACACACACACACACAGACACAAACAAGAATCTCCAGAATCCACCAAAACAGATTTGAGTGTCAGAAACAGTAGGCTGGATGGAGTGGAGTGTGTGTTGGATATAAATAACACACACTTTCTTTTACACATTCTCCACAAGGTGTAACAGACCACTGTGGACAGGTATCCTCATGCTCGCCCTTTCAGTCACTTCATTTATCTGTCTTTTTGCCTCACTCCTTGCTAACACACACACTCGCGCTCTCTCTCTTCAGCGAACACAAGCTGACAGCTATCTCCCCCCCCTTCTCTCGCTCTGATTTTCCTCTCGTGTTAACTCCAGCTTGTTTTGACGAGTAACTCTGATTCCTCCCTCTCTGTGTCAAGCTGTGTCCCAATTCCAAACTATACACTCTCTGCAAGCAGGATTTTAGGATCTAGCAATCTGCATTTTGGAAAAGAAACACAATACGATGCTTCAAATGCATGTTTTATGCAGATTTTATGACTTGCATTTTTGAGCAGAGGAATTTTTCCTCTCCAAAACATGATACAAAAGAAATGATAGAATGTCTGAACACCTTGTATTAAAGGGTGAGATTTTGAGACCAGAAACAGCTAGGTCATCACTCTTTGAAGGCAACCGCTTTTATCTCCAGCCTACCCTTGAAAAACATCATGACTCAAAACTCAAACTAATAAACTGATCAAAGCTGACATGCGATGCATGATGTCAAAGTATCATTTTATCCGAGTAAAGAATACCAACATCATGAACAAAATTTGAGCATTTGCGGGTATTACATTGCTAGGAAAAAACCAGATGCATCTCTGGTCTGACTCAACTCCATTGCATGTTGACTGCGCGTTCAGTCTGGCTCGTATCAGGACCCTTGACTGTATATAGAATGGACAGCGTGGCTCCGCCTTTTACCATTGTACGTTTTTGAAGCCAAAAAACCTCTGTCATGGGAGCCGCCATTGTGCAGCCAGAGTATGTGCAGTAGAGATTTACGAGGAACTCTGGGAAAATCTGAGTGGAAACGGGTGACAAAAATATATATATGTATATATACATTTTTAGACCGTCGAGGAGTTTCCTGGATCCCTACCCCAATGATGATTCTCTCCTGGTTCATGCTGGGCTGTGAAACCTCAAACCTGTTGACTCCTGGTCTGGCTCTGCTCATTACTGTCAGGTTTGTTAATTCCTGGACCCAAGAAATCAGACAGGGATTCAGAAGTTAGGAATTGAGTTTATCTCTTGAAGTGTGATCTGAAATGGAAGGTTTCATTGGAGCAGGGCAGGTTAAGTCTGAACAAACAGGTTTGACAATTACACAGGTTTGTTGCTGTAATCAAGATAAACCATCTGGTTTGAAAGTCACTTGGGATTTTTAGGTGGTTTCAATGCACAACTTCTTGTCCTGCTTGATTTGTTTCTTATAAATTGATACGTCACAGCTCCACCATTCTGCAAAAAGAAGTAGCATTGTGTTTCTCCTGCAAAAGGCTTCGAGTTGCCTGAACAGTGATGCAGCTGGAACGTAACAGAGATGATTTAGTGTGAGTTAATACATTGACTTAAAAAGAAACCTGTCTGATCAGGTGCTGTGACAGAGCACAGCTGGATTGAAGACCCACCCGGTGTATTTTGGCTGTTACAGCTTCCAGTCAAAGTTATTCACCAAAGTAGTTCTACCTGGACTTTGCAGACAGAATATCACCCAGCCATCTGACCTGGTGGAATGAGGTCTGCAACTTCTTTTAAAAGTTGAGACAGAGTGTCCCATGGTTAGTCAGAGACTTTCAGGTAACAAACTTGTTCTGTGAGAGCTAACACACTGATATCAACCACAAGGGCATCCCGCTTAAAAGAAATGTTTGTGCAGAAAGCAGTGGCAAGTTAGCGATCTGCATTGTGAGGGTTGCTGGAAGGCTCATTTGAGGATGATAAAATGAATCCTTAAGTCTTTACCTGATCCTAAAAATAAATAAATAAATAAAACATAGATCAAGGAGTTTGCCTTCAAAGATAAACAAGGCAAACTTCCAAATTGCACCATGAAAAGTGTACATCAAAGGAAGTGTACATCATGAAATCATCACTAAGAGGACCTGAACAATTATTTCCCCCCATGAACAGCTGAGTACCTCTATGTGTCCATCATTGGGTCAGATGACACCATAGCCAAAGGGGACTTCATGCAGTCTGTTCAAACTGAGCTCTGAGGCAAACCGGGGTAACAAACTTGAACTCTTAGGTTCAATATCATAGTACAAGCCTCTAGTGCAGCATGTAAAGTCACACAAGGACCATTCAGAGATATCATGGGACAGAGCTGCTGCACTGAGGCTTATAAACAGGGCCAGGCCTCAGGCTCACACATGGCACCAGACATACATGTCACATATGATCAGAGCTGGTTTGAAAATAAAGGCTGTGAGCTGCTCTGCTGTGCAACATGTCTACACTGTAACAACATGTACACTTTACCTGTGGCAGAGTATAAAAACTGCTCGTTGTCCGCAGTTTCTGCCCTGTGTGTGTGTGTGTGTACTGTGTGTGTTGTGTGTGTTGCTCCTGGTTGGAATCAGCTCGCTGTCAGCTCACATTAATGGGTTCTTTTGCTATGCTTCATGCTCTTTTTTCAGGTCAGCCCTGCTTCATATTCATGCAGTCACACACATGTACACCTGCAGACCGTCTTCCAGCACAGCCAGAGGTCTACTGCTGAATATCGAGCAGCTGTAACACTCTGTATGTCACGCATGCAAATCATTATTATACAGCTATTATGGATTCATGATGCCGTCTGTTATTTATATATTTATTTATTATCAGGGTTAGGACAGAAATGTTGATGAACTTGTTGGCAGAAAAAAAAAATCAAAAACAAAAACTGGGAACAGGAGATGCAAAGCTGTTTCTGTTCTGAGATAACTAAATCACCAACCAGGACCTCCAAAGGTTACTTTTTTGATACAATCCAGATCCTTTTCAGGCTTTATACAAAAGAATTAAGTCTGAAAAGTAAGCAGCACTTTGGACCAAAACTTTTCCATCAAAGATCAATGAATTTCTTCAGCAGACTCAAGAAACACTGAAAAGATGAGACAAGATACTGAAAATGCAGAACTTTCGGAGCTCCACACACATGATTCTCTTACATTTACCTGTAAAATTAATACCTTTAGTTCATTATAAACCTTGCAGAGAACTCCACAGCTTCTCTCCTGTACACAGACAAATCCTCTTCATTATTTCACCTTTACTATTGCTACCACTTTTGCACACACATTCAGTATTATGAAACACAGAGAATTCCTTTCTGTTCCAATGCACTGAACTGAATACAGAAGAGATACAACAGAACTGCAGCTTGAATCCAACATAATACATTTCACATGATGCATGTGCATTAATAATGCGGGTGATGTATGGATTCTGCAGGCAGGCTGACAGCTATACATAATCAACAATCATGTGCAGAAACAAAGCCTGGCTAACAGGAAATCAAAGTGAACCTGGCATTGTGCGTTTCATGCACTGGCTGTATTTTTGTCAATTTGTCTCAAGAATTGATTTAGATCTGGGCTTAAATCCTTTAACATCTGTTATTCAATTTTATTTGACTCCGAAAAAAGCTCTGTTTACTCCTATTGTTTGAACACGCAACCACTACCCCTTTGAACATAAAGAGCAGTAGAGTTATTGCAGCATGTTGACCAAAAGCCCCTTCGACAACGCCATCTGACAAAGTTTAGCAGTGATTAGCAAGATCTGTACTTTTTACTGAAGAAAAGTATTTATTGGATTTATTTTGTAGTAATGGTAGACACTGGAGCTGGACTGTCAGAAAGAAAAAGGAGGTCAGAGCAGAGGAGCTACACTAAACTAGAGTTAAACAGAAGAGTGATAGAGCGCAGGTTAAAACACGCATTAAGCTGTTTGTGATAATGTTCATTCCAACCCACATGCAGCAGTTTTACTGCAGTGATCTGATCAAACTTGAAAGTCTGTCAATAATATGAAGAGTGAGGTTTCGTTAGCTCTGCTCGGTGAGGTTGGAGTTGGTAGATGAGCACTTGTAGGATAACCAGGATTCACTAATGTTACATGCTATGGACATGTCTCAGAGCACCTGGCTGTGAAACAGCTAGTCTGCTCACCTTCTGGACACTAAACTACACTACAAACTGACTTTACAAAGCATGAACCTTGTCACCTTTTAAACCACTAATAAATACATTAACTCATCACTTTGCATCCAGGGAAAAGTTGTCTTGAACAAAGAAAAGTAGAGTTTATAAGAAGATCTGCTCTCCAAAACAAAGCGCATGTCTTGGAAAGAGACACTGGGTGATGGTGCTCATGGGAAGTTTAGTCTTTATCCCAGAAAAACAGAACCCATTTTAACCACAGGTGTCTGTAATCAATACCAGTCTTCACAGGACATTAATAGAGCTGTGAAGATTCCTGTTTTTGTTCACTGACCAATTGATTCCTTCTTAGGCTACATTAAAAGTCAATTAAAAAGAATCCTGTTGCTTGGAGAATGTTTAATTCAATCTTTTCTTTCATCCAGCTTTGTCTCTTGTCACAAATGCTCTGCATGAAAAAAGAGTCTAAATGTTTATGGCAAATTAACTGCTATAGATTGATGTTAATTAAAGAGAATTAAAGGTATTTGTGTGCACACTTTACGCCAGAGTTTTTATGAATCTTTACACTCAGAATTTCAAGCCTCAAGCATGTGTTTGTGTACTTATCCTCCAGCTGTAGAAATCCTTTTTCATAACAGAAGTCGTTTGTTTTCAATTTCCAGAGCTAATTATGCATTAGGATGCCAGATTCTTGTAAGGGACTGCTTGAAAGAGATATCTGGATGCTGACAACAGGAGCTTCTCTCCTGGACCCCTATGTGCCTGTGTGACAGAGTGATCAAAGCTAAATAGCCGTGCACACTCGAGTTGTCCTGCAAGCCAAAAGTTAACAGAGAGAGAGTGCTAAAGAGTGCTTTTAGTTGGCTAATAATCGTGATCACACTCACACACACACGTGTGTGTGTGTGTGTGTGTGTGTGTGTGTGTGTGTGTGTGTGTGTGTGTGTGTGTGTGTGTGTTTGCAGAGCCTGTGGGAATGTCTTGTTTGGAAGCTGCTCCTGCTTGAGTTTGACATGACAGCTCTGTGATAACTACTAATGAGGACACAGGAGAGAACATGTCATTAGACTGAAAATAAATACGTCAACACACACAGGGGACAAAAATCAGGCTGAAAGTGTGATAATGCTGCTCCTGAAACATAATATATAATATAATACAAAGGCTTATATGTGCCAACTTTAGATACAGCATGTTCCCAGAAAGCGTTATCATCGTTTCCCTGAAGGAAAAATAAGAGGAAAGTGAAGACAAGTGAGGTGAGCTGATATGAGAGTGAATAATGTTGGTTGACAGATTAATTCAGCTGCCGCCCGTGTGCTAGTTCAGCTTTAATTCAGGTTAAGTTATTTACATGAACTTTTGATGTACTGGGATTCCGTCTCCTTGTTGCCATGAATAAACCAGCTCCTGCTTCAATGAGAAAACCATTAAGTCCTTCCTGCTGCCAGACTTTCGGCAGATGTAAAAATATACCCATGGCGCAGCGAGAGGGTGAACCAAACTGACAGAGTTAAATGTTTAATGTGGAAACAGTCAAATCTTAGCCAGATTAAGACCCCTAAAGGGATAGTTCAGGATTTTTGAAGTGTGGATGTAAGAGGCATTTACTGCTTCAGACATGGTCACAAGTAACACTTGATCCAATTTAAAGAGTCCCACATAGACCTGCATCACTCATTTATCCACATTTCATTTAAAGAGTGTGAGCTACTCTGTTTATTTTCCTTTTATTATTTCTTTAATTGTATGGATAAATGTGAGAATAGGTAATGAGTGGAAACACTTGCAGGACGTCCTCAAGAGCATGTTTTCATCAGCTGCAGATCTAAATGGGGGTACAAACATAACAAATGTTGGGCTGTTTCTGTCCCGATTTTCCTCCTTCCCGACCAAAGACAGATAATTCCAGATTATCTTTGGCATTATAAGATTATCTTATAAGATTATCCTGTGGTCTGAGGTGTGTTAAGATTAAATTTGTCCTGATAATCAGGTTTGAAACAAGTCGGGGCCAACAATTGTAGATATCTAACTTGTTCAATATTTACGACCAAAATTCATGAATGTGGGCAAAGCTGACTCACCCCGACTCACGTCTCCGTGAGTTTTGATGTACATTGGAATGTAGCCAGTCAGGAGGCAGGCTGACTGAAGAACAAGGAAGCAGATGTAAACAAATCAAGCATGGCTGTCCTGACATGGAAAGTTTGGATTTTTTCCACAGTCTCTTGTTTTTTTTTGTTTGTTTTTTTTTTGTTCAGGCGTTTTCTGTAATTAGTCCCAAGACCACCATCGTTCCCTCCTCTATGTCCTCTTCTATGGTGAGTTTGGTGTTAGCTGACTGCTGTTATCTTTTTTATGTTTCTTCTACTACATTTTTATAAATCACGTTTGGTCAAGCAAGACTTCTGTCTTGATTTCTACAAACAAGATGACTTTATCAGGACTTTTTGTCAACCAGCCCATCTGTAAAATTCAGCATGAAATCGAGTAGAGAGAGAGTATATATACAGTACATATATAAATATATCACGCTACCAAAAGGGACACACAAAGGTTGACACTGAATCATTATCAAAAACAGTAAAGATGTTTGCACATCTTTAAGTTTGTGTGCATGTTTGCATGTTGATCCAAATGCAGAAACTGTAAGGCTTTATCAGACATCTTGCTGTAAATCTGACAGTTTGGCTTTATGAATCTGAGATGTTTCTGCATGAAACCTGCAGCTATAACTGGAGACAGATGTTAAATCCAGACGAATGGTGTATGGGAGCTGAGTTTAATGGAGACAGTTCTGAAATAATGGGAGTATGTTGATAGAATTACCGACAATTTCTGCAGCACTTCATCCAGAACTAATGGGGATGTGTTTAATTCAACGTGAAGAAGCAAGGTCCACGTTTACAGCATCATCAGCCTAATGGGAGATTGTCCGCAATAAAGAAACCTCTGATCACACGATGAGAGAGTCCCTGCTAAGCCCCCGCTACTAGACAGAGACATGAAAACACATGCTTCACACACCTACGCACACACACAAACGAGAGTTTATTTAATAACTGCATACACTGGAATTAAAAAGGTTGTAGAGGGAAAAGTTCAGATTGGGGTGACTTTCATGACTTTGAAGGAGAACAGAGCGTTTAAGAAGAAGCCAAATGTTATCACCTCCATCTTCACAAATTTTCTGTTATGTGGATCAGGACAGCAAAAAAAAACCAAGTTATTTTAAGGGCTTTTCATTTGGAAGCTTTGATACATAAAAGTAATTTCAAGATTTTATTCAGTAGATATCTAACACATTTTTCATTTAATAACAGACAGCCACAGTCCCTTCCTGTGTTCCTGTGTCTTCTTGTACTTCTGTGTAGATTCTCATTCATCCAGGTCATGGTTATTTTGATGACTCGGGAAGCTATTTTGTTGCTTACCCAAGAAGCTTAGTCAGCTCCAAAATACTGATGATGATGAAGATTATGAAGATGAAGATACTTCTTCCTGAGGGGACAGCTCAGGGATTTTTTTCCCTTTTCTGTCCATCATTTGGGGGAAGGTGGAGGCAGGGACTTGGGGAGGCTGAAGACTCATTAGGTTACAGAAAACATGAGGACCAAGGCACTAAAAAATAAATGAATAAATAAATAAAACCAAAATTAAAAGTAACAGAGAATCAAATAGATTTTGATCAAAGAAAGTAGTAAAGAAATGTCAGCTTGCAGGGATGTGAAAGGAGAGATTAAAACTCTGTTTAAGGTAGTGGATATTGGAATGTTTGTGTGTGTGCGTGTGTGTGTGTGTGTGTGTGTGTGTGTGTGTGTGTGTGTGTGTGTGTGTGTGTGTGTGTGTGTGTGTGTGTGTGTGTTAGGCTGCATTGTGTTCAAGTCCTCGTTTTTCTGAAAAATGTATTTTTCATTAGAAACTAGACGTTAAAAACTGGATTGTACGTCTCGTTTAACAGTGATCCACAGCTGCCGTTACTAGATATTTTTTTCGAGAATAGTAAAATACATCAGGAAGGAGAGAGAAGAAGAGATTTTTCGAAAGAAAAAAAAAAAATTGTGAACCGCTTCCACACGGATTTTTCCATGGGTCCCTCATAGTCCCTACTGTGCAGACTCTGGCTTCACAATGGCAGCTCCCATGATGGAGTTTTTTTGGCTTCAAAACTGGACAAGCTGAGCCATGCTGTCCATTCTATATACAGTATATGGTTGTGCCTGAGGTCACCTCCTCTGTTAAGAGAAGGTTTCTCCAGTGGTGAGAATGGCTTATTTAACTCCTCTCTCAAACCATCTTTCCTCTCTTGTAAACACCTGTACAACAGTACGTTACATTCCTGCTCCCCTCACCAGCACTTTGGAACAGAAGAAGCTTCTTGGATGAGCAGCGAAATGTGTTCCCATCTCTATACAGTCCAGTTGCCTTATTTGAGTCATCAGAATTCTATGTCTGCTGCTATTCTGTTGGTTAAAAATTATGACAATAAGTCAAAAATGTTGGGGGTGAGCTATAAAATGTATTGCATCATGAAGTTTCCTTCAAGAAGAGTACCTGAGTTTGTGTGTGTGTGTGTGTGTGTGTGTGTGTGTGTGTGCATGTTTTATATGCAGCAGTTTGCTGTGAAGTGTTCTTCAAGGCCTCGCCTCAGGTCTAACAGTTTATCACATTACAGCATCAAAGAGCTGGAGCATGTTCTGTGTATATACACATGCATGCTTTTGTGTGTGTGTGTGTGTGTGTGTGTGTGTGTGTGTGTGTGTGTGTGTGTGTGTGTGTGTGTGTGTGTGTGTCTGTGTCTGTGTCTGTGTGTGATTGTGACTCTGTATAAGCAGGATATCAAAAGTTACTATCTTTCTTCCTCAGGGCAGAGATGGAGCCAGGATTTCTGTTTTAGGTGGGCCAAACAAATTTTGTCTGGGCCTTAAATCACAAAAGTTTGTAGATCATTATTTAAGTTAATAAAAACAACTATTATTCTACTGTTACCATGTCTGGTTTAAAATTGGATTTGGTTGCTTTTTGCTCCTTTAATATTTGATTGCATTTTTATAACATTGTGTGCATCAGATTTCTCTACTTGCAATCGCTCTCCATGGTACTGATCAAAGAATAGCACTCTAATGCACCAACAGACTGCACTGCTGTGGCTTTACATCTGTTAAAGGCTGTAAGAGCTGCAACATTATTTATGGTTAGATAAAGGACAAAAATCTACCGCGTTTCTCAAAATCATTCTCAGGTAGGGCTGGGCAATATGGCGTTTTATTCATATCTTGATATTTTAAGCATCATCATGATATATGATATATTGTGTGTCTCTATATTTTGTTGTTGCCTTGAGATGTCTCTTCAATGTCTCTTTGATGTTTACAATCAAACAGGAATGGCAATACTAGTTTTCCCCCAAAGTATGATAGCATAGCATCAGTCAATAAAATAATCAGTTATAAATTTAAGTCAAATGTCACACAGGTCTTTATTTACCCCTTGACCCCTCAAGAGGTCAATTGGCTGTTATCTACCTTGCCTTGTTTGGTGTCTTTTTACAGCACACCTGACCTGTTGATAAAATTTCAGGAAGCTTGACAACTTGATGAAGACTCAGGAGACTCAGATGGCTTATGTTGAAGAAGTTTGTATAGCTCAGCTGTGATTGTTATGTCTATCTAAGAGCCAATAGGTTTAGCTGAGATTAGGATTTCAATATACACTACAGTCTTAACTGTTCAAGGAGACAGGAACATGAGTTTCTGATCCACCTCAGACTGGTGCCACACTGTTTCTGTATACAGATAACTTTGAGGCCAAATGAAGGTTTGTGACTACTTGGCATGTATAGAGGCAATGTACAGATAACTAAGCAGAGGCATAAGAAAATAGGAAAATTCCACCACAATTCATTATGATTAGATATATGAACACACTGGACCAAAACCTAACCTGTTCACCCGTGGAATGTTCAAAACAGGTGATTTTGGAGAATTCCTGAACTTTTCCAGTCTTTTGTCGCCCCTGTCCCAGCTTTTTTGGAACAGGTTGCAGGCATCAAATTCAAGATGAAAATATGCAAGCAAGCAAACAATAAATCTTTCAATCAATAAATATATAAATAAAATCATTTTGAACCATAAATATCTTGTCTTTGTAGTGTATTCAATTGAATATAGGTAAAACAGGATTTGCAAATCATTGTATTCTGTTTTTATTTATATTTTACTCAGTGTCCAAACTTCAATGGAGTTAGGATTGGACAGCTGCCCTCTTCTCCCCCCTTCCCTTTAAAAAGCATGTGCACGCCACTGCCAATAAAGAGGATCGAGTAAAAACTGAGCCAAAGGATTTAGTGTGGCTTACATAAAGTGAGTGTTACAAGTACGGACAAAACATCCATATACACTTACAAAAAATATATTTTCTTGGGTACTTAGAGGTAAATTTTTGACTTTTTAACCTTTAAAAATATTGTAAAATGTCATCTCATAAACAAACAGGCTTTCATGGATGTTTCAAAAGAGAAACTGAGCTTTTAAGCATTTTCATGTCACTCTTTACAGACAACTAAGCAGCAAACTGGGAAGTGTGACACTCTTATCTGAAATTACAGGTATGATGATTTCTGACAGCTGCAATCGCTCCACCAACTAAAAGAAATCTCAACAACTGTCAGAGATCTCCAGTCAAACAGTTTGAAATACCTGCACAGCTCTCATGTGGGTGAGTGCAGAGTTATTTAACCGCAGGAGCAGAGCAGAAAGTGCTTCTCTCCCTCCTCGTGAGGATGTTTCGGTCTTAATTGGCACGCCAATCTTCCTGCTGTTGGCCCGTCCATCATCAGAGCTAAGGCACGTCTGGTGTTCTTCTGTCTCTCACCTGTTGAGCCGACGCTTCACTCCAGGTTCCTTGCCTTGTGCGTGTCATGTGTCATGCATCTCTCAAAGTAATTGCCATACTGTCTCCAGTGTGTGACGATTGTTTATGCCATATGGCATCACAACTGACTGCCGGCTGCGTGGAGGAAAGATTATTTCTTCTCTGAAGATGTTGAGATGGCTCCTTGACAGCAAAAAGTGCACTTGAGAGTTGGAGAGATAAATAGCAGTGAGGAGGGAAATAAATATGCAGAGAACAGATGGGTGGATAGAACATAAGAGAGGAGATAACAGGGCATCAGGAGCAGCATAAGAGAGAAGCTCAATAAAAAACCTGGAAACTTTTCAATCAGGTTACTTTACTTCATTCTAAAGAGATGTATAGTTATTTTCTATGTTTGGTTTTCAAAATAATGAATGGAAATCATACAGGGAACATGCATTTCTTTAACTTGCATTGTAGATTTTTTGATCATCTGCAGGCTTAAAAGCTTTAACTCCATACATACATACCCTTTGCAGAATCACTCCCTTTTTAACTGGTTCCAAATAACTGATGCTGCAAAAGAAAACTTCCTTAAATCCTTTCTAAAAATCCTTACAACAGTTTACTGTTGTTTGACACATGCATAGCAATAATGTGCTTCAGCTTGGATGCATAGTGGTGTTTAACCAGAAGAGAGAGCATCTCATCCTTTAATTCATCCTCTCCAATCCGTGTCTTGATTGTATCCTGACTTTACAGAACAGTCCTACCACACTCCTCTGACTCTTTAAATATAGTTGAGCATCCACTTAAAGCTGGTGCAACTCTGTAATCTAATAGACTCCTTTACAACAGCAGTCCCCAAACCCCGTGCCGTGGCCCGGTAGCTGTCCGTGGATCAATTGGTGCCAGGCCACACAAGAAATAATTATTTCCATTTTATTTATTATCTGAGTCTAAACGATCTTTTATTTATTTATTTTTTAAATTTTTTTATTTTAAAAAATGACCGGATTCTCTCGGTTACATCTCAGTCACCAGAGACTTTGATGTTATACTCATGTTATGCTGTTGGCGCAATGATACGAGGAAGCTGCTAATCAAGTTGCATATGAGTACACATTCACGTTTATTATTATTATAATATTACAACAATGTACCCCCCGGACTGCAGTAAAATTGTTAAGCGTTGACCAGTCCGCGGCTTTAAAACGGTTGGGGACCACTGCTTTACAACATACATGATCATAAAGATGCACATGCATTTTGGCAACAGCCACAGCGTTCAGCTCCATTAATTCATTCAGACAAGTTAGCATTCTTTATACTCAGAACTAAACTGTAAGCTGCATTAAAAAAATGTCTGTTTCTTCTGTGGTTGGATGCAATGTTGCCATTTTAATGACTATGTCACTCCATTTAACAAGTTTTCAGACCACTCCTGCAACTCTTTTTCAAAAACACAATAAATCTAGTGACTTTTTCTGACATTTTTTGGAGACTGACATGAAAGCGCATTTTGATTTATTCATCTCAGTGAGCAGCAGGCGCTGCTATGGGCCCGTCCCCATTTCAAACAGGCCTCCCAGCTCGCCTGCGTAGCAGTCCCTTCCAGCTGCAGCCAGAGCAGACAAATACATGCAGATGAATTGTCCATGAAAATTACGTGCAAATGGTAAATTATGTAAATTAGGTGATAATATTATTTAGCAACTTCTAGGACAGCCAATAGCTGCTTTCCTCACTGAGGGGTTGGCAACACTGGTTGGTTGTCAGAAGTGACTCTTCACTGTTGCCTCATCTTCTATGAGTTCAGACAGGATCACAACTGTTACAGAGCAACCAGTGTTTTGAAATTATTAGTGACCGTGCGAACTGGTGACCTTCAAATGAGCATATCAGTGATTGTTGGCTGAGAGCTTACAGGGTCACACTTCACACTGAAACACCAGAGATGCCTGTGAGAGAGTTATTAAATGTGTTTCTGTATCAACCTCAGTTAACCAGATTTGTCTGTTATTTAGTCATATTAACTGAAGTGATTTTAAATTAGATCACCAAATTTGCTATGTAGTTAAGTCCATTTTTTTTTTTCAGATAAGGCAGCTGACTAAGGTGAAGCCTTTCCTTGTACAACAGCACTTTGAAACAGTAATCCATGCTTTAATCACATTTCAGTTGGATTACTGTAATGCACTTTATTTTTGGAGTCAGTCGGTCCTCCCTTGCATGTCGTCTCTTATTTCTTTTTAATATTTAAACAGTCTGGCCTCGTCTTACCTCTCTGAACTCCTTCACCCCTATGCTCTTGCTCAATGCCTCAGGTCAGTGGATCTGCTGCTCCTGGAGGTCAAAACAGAAGCTCAGAGAGGACAGTGCTTTTTCTATTGCTGTTTCTAAGTTATTAAACAAGCTTCGTTTCCACATCAGACCAGCCTCCTCACTGTTTTTACAGCTCATCTTCAAAAAATGTTCACTCCTTGGCTTTTAGCCCCACATGAGACTCCACTCTTGTTTTAGTATTTTATGGTTTGTTTTTAGCTGTTTTAGTCATTGTTTTTGTTGTTCATGAATTGTTTTATTTTTCTCAAAAACAATTTAATCTTAAAATCTTAAAAATGATTATTTTAGTGCTTTTTAAATAAAGCTAAATTGAGATTAAAAGTTTAAATGATAATTAACAGAAACAGATTTCATGTTCCCAGTCATATTACAGTATATTATTACACAATTAACTTTGATAATTATCAGTCCTAAAGAACTAAAATCATCATTATTATTATGATAGATTTGGAGCAGTTCTCTGTCTGGACATAGTTTTCTGGCTCCTTTAATGTGACCCAGGTCTCATACTGAGTGGTCTGTGCACTCGTCTTTGGGTTGGGAGTGTTTCTGCTTTATTGACACAAGTTCATGTCTTCATATTTCATAATCTGTAAATGTCTGTGGATAGTCATAAGAATCCAGTTATATATGTGTTTAAATGCCTCTCTGGTGTACACCCTGGATTTCACCACTAAAAACATACAGTATGTCCACTGTATATCTGGCAACTTGCTGATTTCTTCCATTCACTCACTGAAACAGTGAAAAAGTAAGTTTTTGGGGGAAGAAATTTAGGTTTTTGTTGGTTACCCTCTTTATGTAGCTTAACAAACCATTGAACTTTACAGTACTTCCATTGCCAAAATGTGCAGCTTCAACCATTTACAAACGATAATTATTATATTATTTTACAAAAGCCCCCCCCCCCATGTTCCTGGTAAAAAATACTTTGATAGTATAAAAAGAAAATATGTTGCACTGAGTGACAATGGTCCAGTAATATGAAGAAATGAGCTCCTGAAGCTTGAGGAGAAGAAGATTTTACATCTGACTGACAAGAAGAAAAAAACAAATGAAATCAAGAATGAGACAAACCAAAGGTCTATCCTGTTTGCTACTGTTCATCACATGGGTTATGCAACTGTTTGTCTTGTGTATCACTGCATCACACTTTGACTGTTTTCACAGACTTAAGTCAGAGTTTCTGCAGCAGTGTGTTCAGAAGTGCGCCGGTGTGTTCTCTATGCATGTCGGGCTTTGCTGAACATCACCTCGGGCCATCCAGGTTGATTTGTAGGCAATAAAAACACACAGCTGGAGAGCAGAGGCTGAGACAGCTGAATGTGTTTGCACTCAGCAGAGACACTGACAGTCAGAAGTGCATCTTTAACTACACATCAGCGCTGCAGTGGCCTCGAGGTTAGAGGAGAAAGAGAATGTGCTGAATCAGTCATCTTGTTTGTTCACCAGCAGACGTGAGTCAGAGGGTTTCACTCGGCCACTTTGGAGAGAGTTAAAAGTCCAGGGACAGGGAGGGACAGAAAACAGAGAGTCCAGCCATCACATACCTGTTCCTCTAACCTTGAAGGTTAATATTTTTATTTTAAGATATGTTGTCGTTACATATATTTCAGAAATGTATGAGCTGGTATCACAAATCAAACAATAACGGCTGCAATGATGCAAACATCCCCTCCTCGTCTGCTGTGAATGTTTGATTTTGCACAGACAGCCTCAGATGTTGCTCTATATCTGTGGTTTCATATTTCTTTGTTCTTAACTTGTTCAGTTTCACACCCAGCCATGGGAAAGTTAAAAGATTGTTTTGTTTTTCCTTTTTATATTTTGTTTTGTTTTTATCTGCTGAGTGTCTGCATCCCTCCCGGCTCTGTCTCCCTGAGAGGACTTGTGTATTTGAAGGTTGAGCATCGTGTTCTTTAGGGCCTCACAGTCTGGAGGCTTGTGTTTGACCACAAAGTGATGTTCAGACTTGCTGACTCCACACATACACACACACACACACACACACACACACACACACACACACACACACACACACACACACACACACACACACACACACACATTCAGGAACATGGAGCCTTTTGGGAGCAGGCTAAGGGCTGTTCAGGAACATAAACAGGAGCAGGTGTCTCCAGTCAAAGTGTGGGTAAAGTTTCTGAGTGTTGATGAGAATCCTCTGAAGAAAACAGATGTTTTTAGAAAGGTCTTGTGGCAAAAAGATGAAATTTAATACAAAGAAACACTTATAGATACGCATATATGGAGTTTTATGTAGTCCAGCCATATGACACAAATGCTGGCACAAGTTATCTTCCCAGCACTCTGAACCCAGCAGACCCTGCTTCAGTATGGAGACAAAACTCCACTTAATACCAAAGTGTCGTCTCACCACAAAGTCAGATCCTTCCTGAGCCTGAACCGGGTGCTTCTGATGCCCTAACTTAACAAATAATATATTTTGTGTGTGGTGTAACTTGTGCCAATGAATAATTCAACTGTATGAAGGAGTATTTTTGCATCATTGTGGGAGGAAGTTATTCTCTTTACAAATGTTACTAGAAACGTCAAATATGAATCTAAACATTTTATTTTAATCTAAAACATTTAGGTGTGATCTGAATTTCACCTTTACAGACACTTCTTATAAATATCTGAAAACTTTACATGAACACACACACACACACACACACACACACACACACACACACACACACACACACACACACACACACACACACACACACACACACACACACACACTTTCCTTTTTGATAAAGCTTATAGTTAGTTAGACTGTCCGGGGGGAACTGACACACAAGGCTCCTGTTTCCCTCTCTTCTCTATCTGTCAGTCTAACTTCAGATCTTAATGTCCCATTAAAGTTATTAACCATAGAGTCTCTGAGTTTGTCTGTTAGGTTCCTCTGGATTGTTGCTGTGGACGGCCTGCTGCCATGGACCTGCCAGACTCCAGCTGTTACAGCTTTTCTCCATGATCATCAATACAACACAGAACTACGGACTCTGTATTTGTGTCTACCTGTGTCTGTGTTTATCTGGGAGGTTGTTGTCACATGTACTACACTGCTAAAATGTTGCTGTTGGCCTAGTTTTTGTTTTTAAATCAGTTTTGGAGGGACGTCCACTTCTCAATAATGTAGTCACTGTTGCCATATGTTCTTCATTGTCTTCTTTAGAAGAGAAGCCCACAAGAACATCCATCCATCTTCTATACCATTTATCCTGTTCAGGGTTGTGGCTATCTGGAGCCTACCCCAGCTGTCTTAAGGCGAGAGGCAGGGTACACCCTGGGCTGGTTGCCAGTCAATCACAGGGCTGCACACACTTACACCTTATGCGCCATCATGCAGCCCTTACAAGAACTGAATTTTATCTGTAATTAATCAAAGGCTCTTTTTCTGAGGATGTGTTGAACCCAAACAGTCAGGTAGATTTATCAGGGCTGATGGGGAAACCCCTTCCATGAGAGCATAACAGTTTGAGGACATGATTAGGGGAAAGGTTTCTCTTGTAGTCCTGACCAACGTTTAACCGAAAACCAGCGGGTTACAAGTACATGTCAGCCTGTAAAATAGATCTTAAATCAGGCAGAGAAAGCATTTTTTTAAGGTCAGACAGTGTCTTCACTCTGAGTTTCTGCTTTCTTACACTGAAAACTTACTTTCATGCTCATCTGCTATCAGCAGTGTGTCTGCCAGAGAAGCGGCGTGCAGTGTCTCTCTGGGTGTTTCCACGTCTTGGCAGACTTTTAATGCCTTCTTTCTGCTTGTTATCAGAGCTCGAAGATGGGAGATAAACAACAGCTACACCCGTCTGTACCTCGGCTCTGTTATCAGCAGGTTTCCTGGTGAGGCTGCTTGTGATGTTTGTGCTCCAAATCTGAAGTTAACAATCACATTTAAAGATTTATCTGTTCTCTCTTTACTGTTGCTGTTTGTTTGTGTTATTGTCTGTCTGTGTTTATATCAAGATTTAACAGCTGTGTGTGCTCTTTTGTCCCAATAATTCATACATCTTTAAGTGATATTGTGCTTTTATAAAAGTCAAAGCAGAGTAATATTTGGACGTTATCTGTTTTTTGTTGTTGCACAGAATCTGATTTTCTCTCTGCACATCACTTTAATTTGAACAAAGTTTTCTGTGCTCCTGTCTGTCTTTCAGTGTTAATGGATCCATTTAGTCAAACTTACTTTCAGTCATATCCCAGGATGTTGTGTCTGTCTCTCTGATGACAACGACCTCTGACAAGGTCTTCCTCTCTGTCTGGAGCATCTTAATGTAGTTATGTAATGACAGCGACCTGGGGTCAGTGCTGTCAAAGATGATCTGATCACTTGAATGTTGAAGTGTATCACAAAGAGTATTTAATCTTCTTTACAAAACTTTTGCTCTTCTGCACAGTTTCCCCTACAATCACAGATTTAGGGTCAGATACAGATAGCTCTATTGGTCAGGAGAGGTTTAAAGAAGGGATATAGTGCTTTTTGATTTTTTATTCTATACGGCTTTTTCTTTCACTGCTTTTTTTTTTCTTTTGTTTGTTTTTTTTTTTTTTTTACAAAACCCTAATTTCAGCCTCTGTTTTAGCTGGGGTCTCTTTAAGGCTCCCTGCTCCACAAATACCCCTCTCTCTGATTGACCTTCCCTCTACGGGCCTGTTGGGTGGGGTTATGGGCAAACCTTGGTGTTTGAGGCCCATCCCCCTAGGTCTTAATGTGATGACATCATCATTTCAGCAGTCTTGTGCAGAGCTCTTGTTCATTTTTTTTCTTACAACTGAGCATTTGATCAGTTTACAGAAAGATTCAGGGATGTCTACAACATATAAATATGTAGAGGTTTGAGAATCTGCTCACGTTTAGTCTAAACAGTTAGCTTTGTTACTTTATATACATGTTTAAAATAACGGAAAGCAGAATACCCCCTCTTTACACTCAGAAAGTCTCCAAAGAGAAGCTTCCAGTAAAAGATGTTGGATGACTAAACCTCTCTGAACTTGTTTTTGATGTCTGGGCCTCTCCTTCTGTCTCAAAGGTTGAACTCTGTCACACATCAAGTCTTACTCTGTATTTAAAGAGGTGTCTTACTGAAGCAACAAGATGCATTTGTTAGGTCTTCTGTAAACTTTTAATTAATGCATTCTTGGATGACTCATAACCATTTTCATGTGTTATTTTGGCTTCTTTTGTTTTCTTCTTGTTGTTCTAAATCCATAAAGACAGAGCATGATTAAGTCCTTCCCACACAGGAAGAGAAAACAAAGAATCTTTGTACTTTGACTGGAGTGAGCAGGCCGTCACTTTCCTTGATAAGGTGGGATGGACTGACAATGTGGGACATAACCAAGAACAGATTTTAAGGCCTGAGCAATGTAGAATACGAGTTTGAGAAAAAATATGCAAATTGTGAGTGAAAATAAATTGTTTGACAGATTTTGTTTTCACCAAAAAAACGATGAATACTTTGATGATAGTTATTTGAGATAAAATGGAAATCAGACAAGTAAAGACCGTCTCATGCATTCCAACATCAAGACAATAAAAAAAAAAGAGAAAGACAAGAAGATGGCAAACATACAAAAAAGAAGACAAAGAGAAGAGACACAAACAGATAATTAGAGTGAGGGCAGGTAAAGAGAGACGCCCAGCAGCCGTCTGTCTGTCTGAATGACAAATAATGGAAACGTGAGTGAAGCGGGAGGACGCAGAGATGAACAGGCGGACAGGTTTAGAGTGAAAGCAAATTAAAAGATGACAGGTTCATTTCCTGCTGTCGGTCCCTGTGTCACTGAGACGAGTGTTTGGTTTCACTTTCATTTCAACCTGTCACTCCATTGGAGGACCTAAAGGGGGACACCCGTCCCTCTATCTGTAAGACACTTAGCAAAACAAGCTTGGCGTGTTTTCATAACAAATCATCTTTCAGTGCTGCCACAGGAGGCCAGGGACAGCTCTCTATCACTGAAACAGCCTATTTAAAAACAGAAAACCAGAGAAATTATTCGGTTTAGGACATCAAGTCTCACAGACGACTGAAATAGAAGTATATTACAGTGCTGAATGGATAGGTACAGTTCTTCCTTATGTACACTACAAGTCAAAAAATTTAAAAACAGCCTTTAACACCTTAAAGTTGCTGTTCTGCAATTGAGATTGGTCAAGCCTTGAAAGTTGGTGCTACCAATTCCTACAGGTGTCCCAAGTTTTCCTGATTCCTGAATGAAGTCAAAGAAAGTCAAGGTGAGCTAAGTGAGTGGAGTTTCCCTCAGTATTCAAGAGACTCAGAAACTGGGACTGGACACTCTGACAGAAGAGGTCTGGCAGAGCCAAAGCCAAACCAGAATCAGAGGACAAGTTTCTGAGAGTCAACAGCTTGTGTGATAGGCGCTCACAGGACAACAGCTTCAAGCTTCACAGCTTCAACGAGGTCATAGTGTCACAGTCTCAGTTTCAGTTACTGTGAAGAGAAGACTGAGATGCAGCTTTGACAGGTCAGACTGCAGAAAGAAAGACATCCTACACTAAGACAGAGTCAGATGAAGAAAAAGAGGACTGGACCAACAAACACACCCAACAGACTACTGAAGACAGGAAGATGGTGCTATGGACCAATGAATCAAAGTTTGAAATCTTTGCTTCATCATCAGGATTTTTGTACGCCATTCGTCAAGTTTGCTGAGGAAAGGATGGTTCCTCAGTGTGTGACATCAAATGGAGACATAGAGGAGGAAGCATGCAGACTTAAACCATACAGAGCTGGTTTGGGATGAAGCTGCAGTTTGTAGGTACTGAAAACTAGTTCTGCTCCTGCTTCATCAGCTGTATTCAAGCACAGGTACATACGTCTTTGAATCTGGTTGGAGTTTGCAATGGATCTGGAAGTGAAGGTGATTCTTGATACAGGCCTTAACATGTTTCAGGTTTAAAGAGGAGATCTGATACTGACTTCATGTATATTCAAGTTCTATGAAATGTGCACATCCCACTTTAGAACATCAGTAAAAAACAGAATTAAATAATGTAAGCTGCAAGTAATAATACAGTTCTGTGTAAAATATGAGGGAATTCTAACATTTCTAAGGAAAAAAAGTAAAATATCTGTTATTTCTCACTTACTATGGATTGAGAGTGCCATCATAATCATCTTAAAGTCTGCTCTCTATCTCTCATTCTGTGTTCAGTTTCCAGCAGCAGATTCAGAGCATTCAGGTTCAAGGGGAGTGAGACACAGCAGGAGTTGTTAGCGGAAATATTAAGTTCAGGCTCATCGTTTGATGTCGTTTCAGGTATACTTTGAGCGAGCACAGGGAACAAAAGTTTGGAGACGTTTCCAAAGATCCCAGCGGGGGAGGAAGAAAGAATAGCAGGGGCTTGTATGAAAAGGGGGAAATAATGGGGATCTGCTTTTATTCACTTCAGCCGGGAGGCGGCTTGATTTAACATTCTGTTTGATACCAGATGAGTGTTTAAGTTGCTTGAATGAGCTGCAGCTGCACAAGTGCTGTGTGGGACTCTTCAGCCTGAACACATGTTGTGACTGAATGGAGGCGGAATGGAAACTTACAAAGAGACTCCATCCTCAGCGAGAGAGAGAGAGCGAGAGAGAGAGAGAGAGAGAGAGAGAGAGAGAGAGAGAGAGAGAGAGAGAGAGATACAGAGATACAGAGATAGAGATACAGAGATACAGAGACAGAGAGACAGAGAGACACTGACAGAGCGGTTTGTTATTGAATTATGATTGAGCAGAAATGGGTTAAATAAAGGTTTATATTTATATTAAGAGTGGAAATGGATATGGATTCTAAACTAACATTTTTAGGGTTAAAAATTATATTTATTGGAGGAAAATTAGTTGTAAGACAGGAAGTTGAAAGGTATTTAAACAGGTTAGTCTTATGTGTTCTTTGTATTTTGAGCAACACAACATTCTCCACTCCTCTTATAAAAAGGTCCTGGTGTACGTTTTTCTCTGTGCACAAGTCTTAGATCTATTTTTCACCTCTCTCCATGGTAATGCATTGTTTTGCTCTGGTGTAGAACAAAAGGAAAAAAAAACATGCACAGTGTGTTACCTTGCACACAGCCACACTCCTGTTAAATGAAAGGATGACCTAAGTCATCCTCCACAGGTTGTCTTCTTCCACCAACTTTTATATCAGATCATTAGGTTAGGTGTGAAGCTGCTTTGGATTTTGGTTGCAGGTAGAATGCATTGATGTTGGTTTGGCTTGCATGCACAAAGCTCCTGAGGATGACTGTTTCTAAATGCAAAACAATCGACCAAGAACAAAGCTGAGTGCAAAGTCTTTACAAACTTCCTCATTCATAGTCAATGTTTGCTCCTTTCTGCATGTAGAGTTTTGGCTCTCTGACTCAATAACCATGCATTAAATTGAAGCAGCTCTACAGGACCAGCAGTCAGATTTCTCAGATTAATCATACATGTTGAGCTAAAGACATCAGGGTTATCCAAACCTCCCTTTCTACAAGCCGGTCTGAAAATATGAGACAATGTGGAAGTGCGAAAATCTGCAGTTCGTTGAGTGTCTGCTTGAGGCTGGCTCCGGATTTACCGCAAGTAATGTACACACCAAGCCCCCCCCAAAAAAAGCTGTTTTCACGGCCAAAATAAACATATTTATAGCCTGGTGCAAAGAATCGCTAATTTTGCTAAGGCACTGTACGGGGTTGAATCTTTTTCTAACTTGGCAGTTTAGACAATAGTAAGATCACCATTTCATCCAATTAAAGGCACAGCTCAGCTCACGTGATTGCTGGGCGCCCTATGGCTGTTACTGTGGAGACTCAAAGCCTGCCTCATTGCCAATATGGCCGCACCGACCGTATTGCTTCAAAAATCATGATGATAACAGGATGATGTTGCGGAGGCTACGTCCACTGATCATACAGTCTCTGGTTTTACAACAACAATTGCCCCCCCCCCCCCACACACACACACACACATGTGAAGATGACGTGTTGCAGCCTAATCAGGTTTATCTGGAGACAATGACGTTATATGTCTTCCTGCTGAGTGTGTCCCAGGTTAACACTGCATGCTGAATTCACCTGCAGGTAAACAAAGTGGATCAACAATATGAGTGCCACAGCTCACTGACTTTAACACACACGCTGACACCCTCCATCCATCACTGTGTTGTTAGGGCTCGTTCTGCAGACAGTTAAATGTCAGCCTATAAATAGAAAGAGCAGGGTGACAGAACAGAGCAAGAGAGACTAAAACACACCTCTCTTTCTCTTTTTCTCTGTAGATTTTTTTACATATCGTATAAATCTAAAGTGTTGAGTAACATTTAACATTTAAATTCCTGTTGCTATCAGCTGTGCAAAGAAAGACTTAGATTTTAAATGTCAAACTGGAAAACATTAGGTGCACCTCATGACATTGCTTTTTAAAGCAGGTTTTCATTCCTGCAGTAAATTCCAGTCACACAGATTTATTTTCCTCCAGTCAACAGAAACCCAGCAGAGTCCATGTACCTACAGGGATGCTTTTAATGAAGAGTAAAGCTGTGACACATGAGATGTCATATCCAGCTGTCAATTAAACCAGGAGGTGACAGTTTGTGTATTAACCTCCTCACATCCTGCATGTTTTTGGTTTAATGGGTTTGGTTTAATAACATGGATGGAATGGCTCTCCCTCTGCTGATTTTTTTTCTTTATAACAGAAACACCGTAACAGACTTTCTTGTCAAAATCTGATGGCTCTTTCCCTTTTTTATCTGATGCATTGTCCATCATAGAGAGTGCTGATGTTTGCAGCTGTCCCTCAGACCATCAGAGCAAAGAGGTCAGGGGTTCATTTCTCCATAACTTCCTCCAGGGAGATCAAAATATCAGCTCTGTCTAAATATTTTCAGTCTCCTCTAGCTATTTGATTAAACCTTAAAGAGGCTGGAAGAACTATCTGTTTAAAGTGGATTGTAGCAACACCTTTTGGCTGGAATCTTGCACACTTACATGATGACATGACTCTTAACAAGGTGTGTGTTTGTTTTGGAAATGAATGGGAATCTTATCTTATTTTCTTATTGTTTATTTATTTTTTCAGGCTTTTATGCCTTTGATTTGAGAGGATAGGACAGTAGATAGCATAGAAATCAAGGTAAGAGTGGGGAATGACATTGGGAAAGTCACCACAGGCAGGACTTGAACCTGGGTTGCCCGCACAAAGGCTATTTGCCATATGGAGTGCGACCTCAACCACTAGGCCATCTGCACTCCATCATGTTGAGTTTTTAATATTACTTTTCTTGTTCAAGACAACTTTTTACCAGATACAATGTGACGAGGTAAAGTAAGGTGCTTTATTTCACTGTAGATGGATTTGTTGACACTTGAAAAGAGACAAGCTCTAAAGACAAAGCTGTTTTAAAGCTGGTCAAAACCATTTCTAAAGGTCCCAAAAAGTTCTAAGCAGAGAGACAGTGGACAGACCGCTCCCCCCCTTTAAAGTGGGTCAAAGACCTGTTTTCAGTGGGTCACTAGCCTTTGTCTGGGCAAAATTATTCAGAATGTTAAGAAAAAAATACTGACCTTTTATTTTGAAGGGGGATTTTTTTTTTATATGCAGCTGAGTGGTGGAAAAAATTCCCTGTAATGTGAGATGACACCTGCCATGTCACAATATAAAAACAGACCCGCAAAGGTTGTTTTTATGTATCAAATGAGCACATAAAAAGGTGAAATGCGAGTGTGACAACCATTACATGAGATATGGCCTCTCGTTCTCGCTTTTTTTAAAAGCAAAGAATAAAGCCATCAAAACTGGCATACTGTGATATTCTGTATTATCTGAGGTTTAAATTGTACCATCCTTCATCAAACAAAGTGAAGAAGTTGAATTTCCTTTGGTTTGGATTGTAGCATGTAATTTAAGGTTGATGATGGCTCCTGAAGCCAGACCAGTTGAGAGCCACTGGTCTAAAGCATGAAGATGGCAGAAACATCCTTCTCAAACATCTTTAGATTATCATTAAAACATTTAAAACTAAACTAGGATGCATTTCCAAAGACTTACTGTGTGTTTCAACAACTGTTGTAAACTGGATATCCACTGACACATTCACCTGAAGGTCTCCAGTTTGCAGGGTCACTCTTTAAACTGAAACACCGGGAGCTGAAAGAGACACATGCACACTTTCAGGCTTAAAGAAGACCATTCTTTAGGAGCCATTAGACCAAATCAATCACAGCTGGGGGTCATCTTATTGTGGAAGGGGGGGGGGGGAGTACTATCCCCTGGTAGGGCCATTTTAAGGGCTAAATTTATCCCTGTAAACTAAATTACTACCCAAGTTCAGACAGTCAAAATGCAGGTTCCACTCTCATCTATCAGAATTTCAAAAGACGAGGTGTCTGTAAAAAGGTTGAAAATCAAGTGCAACCAGGTTTTTATCTTATTTTTATCTTATTTTTGTCACTACATATTCACATTTACTTTCTAGGCGTGACCTTTGACCCTTGAATGTTTCCGATCAATGGTTACTAGAAAATCCCCTCCAGTGCACATTTTTATCTGCCAAAAGAAAACGATTACTCAGAATTTCTTTCCGTGCAGTCTGAATCTGAATCAGACTTTGAACCTGTAGCAGAGTGATCTCTCCTCCACCAGCCCTCCTTTTTTCTGATCAAAACAGATGTGTCAAAGTGACGTTAGCCTCCTGTTAAGCTGACAGACTGACATCATCATCCTCGCCTTGGTGATGACTAAACAGTGACAACGTGCCACCAAATGGGAGGAGTAGTTTTCACCTTGAGGAGGAAAAGCTGCTCTAAGTTCAACAGCGCTTAATGTGTCAGAGAGGTTTTCTGCCTTGTCTGTTTGACAGCTGATCTTCCTTGCAGATTCTTCCTGTGTACAGGTTTTTGCACAGCAGTGGTTCTTTGCTGGGTGTTTTCGTAGCTTTTTGTTAAAAGCAGAGATAAAGTAGGCTCACTGGTGAGTATTTCTGACACTGACAGAAAAACTCCAGATGAGTGGATGAGCAGTCACATCTTGTGATTTCCTCTTTTCAGTCACTCTCAACCTTTTTTCTCTCCCATTCTGCTTCTGTTGCTCCTTTGCTGCTGTCTACCTCTGTTTCTTCCACATCTCTTACATGTGGACTTGCTTTTATTCTCTCAATCTTGGTGAAAAAAAACTTGAAAGGCTCCAAAATAAGGTGAAGAACTCCAGACGTTTTATGTCTCAGTGGGTTTTTTGCTTCACAGGCCGCAGGTTTGGATCTGCCTGATCACATCTGCGTTGTTGTCCTGTATTCTGACTTCTGTTTTTGTGAAACGTCAAGTCTGTTAAGATCCACTGCATTTTTCTACAGAACACCTCCAGAAAAAAAGGGGAAAAAATATGACAGACAGATGTTTGCATCTGTGCGATAAATAATTCACTGGTAATCAAAGTTTGAGTTTCGATAAAATCTCAAACTGGTCCCTATAAAGAAAGAAAGAAAGAAAGAAAGAAAGAAAGAAAGAAAGAAAGAAATCAAGAAGTTTAATAGGAATCCTCATGTCCTCAAGCCCTCAAACCACAAACACATCCTGACATGGCAGCCAGAATCTGCCTCATAACATATTCCCGTCATTTCACATTCATGTCAGCGCTCCTCCCTGTGATCGCTCCTGTCACTTTCTGCAGTGTAAACTCAAATAAAGACTATTTTCTCTGGCAGTTCTGCTTCAACAGAATCAAAGGAGGCACTGCTGTGATGATATTTTTAAAGTTTAAACTCCCTGAAGATGTGGATACCTTCACTTGCTGGTTGTTGTGTTGACATGGAGGAAAATAATACAGCTGCTCCAAAGTTTTCTGTTGCTGCCTGTAAAGTTTTGAAATTCACTTTATACATGTTCCTTTTTATCCTCCTGTTTTAACTTTGTGTAAGTTTACATTGGTGCAGCAGAGACAAACATAAAGATGGCATCCCAAAGTCTTCACAATGAACGAGACGTGCAACATTCACTATCAAATCTCTTCAACATGACTTGGTTTAAGCTTCCCTCAGCTAAGATTAAGATTAACTCTGAAAATATACGGAAATATACATGTCTGTTTGCTGGAGGATATTCTGCACGTTTGATCTAAATCTTTGAAGAATTACACACAAAGTGCATGTATGGTAATATTCAGGAATAGGTTTATAGTCTAACCTTGGACTGAATGTTTGGCACATAACTGATTGGGCTACAGACAGTGTTGTATTTGCATCTTTAAGATATCACTTGAAGACGGGGGATTGTACTTTTTACAGTCTTTATTCTGTCCCACTGGTGCCCCCAAAGTATCTTTACATGATTTACAGCTAAAAAAAAAATCAATATTTTTGTCTTACTTTTTTTTTTTTTTTTTTTAAATAGAAAACCCTTATTTCAGCCTTTGTTTTAACTGCTGTCTCTTTAAGGCTCCCTGCTCCAGAAACCCCCTTCTCTCTGATTGGCCAGTCCTCTGGAGGTCAGGGACAGCACTATGGGTAGGTCTTGACATTTGAAGCCCTTCACTCCAGCGTGTTATGAACCAGTTAGGAGATCCTTATGCGATGGCCTCATCTCACATGAAGATCTGGTGAAGTTTACAGACAGATTCAGGGATTTCTATAACATATGATTATGTAGACCTTTGAAAATCCACACTTTTAGTTTCAACATCCAGTGTTGTTACTTTATATCCATTTACATGTAAAATTATTCATTTTGTGACGTTTTGACGGACAGCATCAGGCTGGATTAATACATGAAAAGACCTTAAACAGAGAGAACAGCTTTGGTCATCCTTTGTTTAACTTTAACCATATTAGGCTAAATGGTCCTGAATGCAGCCTGTTTAGACATGGGCATACTCTGATAAGAATAACAAGCTTTTATTAAAAAACAAAAATCATTTTGACCTTCAGGTATGAAGACGGTCAGTGAGAAAGGGACAGAACATGTGATCAAAAAAACAACCAAACAAATCCGTCTTCATGGCAGTCTTCTGGATAGACTTTTCAGCTGAACATTCATTCACTCATTAATCTGCAGCCTGACAGCCACTGGAGGACAAAATATGAAAGCATTATTTTCATATGCCCGAGACTTATAAAGGATTGAGACTCCCTGCTGAGAAGAAAAGCTGCAGAATATTTTAAAATCGATTTAATACCAAGAGATGAAGATGGAATGGAATAAAAAAGTGTCATTATTACATTTAAAAGCTGTTATCCTGTAACCCCATCATCACCCCACTCAAGCTAAGTGAACGTCACGCTGTTAGAAATGAAAATAATCTCAGCAAGTCAGGCATCAAAAGTCTCAATTAAAACTTTGGTTCTCTGTTAAAAGAGGACATTTAAAGAAATTACAGAGAAGTCAGCAGCTCAAGAATCATAAAGATGGAGTGATTTAGCTTCATAGCTGTCTTCTGACCTCCTTTCTTTGGGACTTAGCTTCTTTTACTACAGAGTCCTTATGAACCCATGTCCCTTTATATATAATAACAGCACTGCCGAAAACTGTAAAACCAAACCCTGGCAGCTTTCATACCTTTTCGAGATTTTCTTGCTCAGGGTCAAGAAACTGCACAAATGCTTGGTTTACCTTAGAAATACATCACAACAATGAGGTTATATACAGAAGCATCTCAATAAAGAACAAAATGATTTTTTGTAATGATCTAGTTAAAAAAAGTAACCCGCCTTAGGTTTGTGTTGGGCCCTTTCTGTTTCAATATTTTTATGCTTTGTGCAGATTCTGAAAATCAGAAAACCAGACTCTCTCGATTAGAGAACTTTGCAAGACCACAAAATTAATTAACTAACTAACTAACTAACTAACTAACTAACTAACTAACTAACTAACTAACTAACTAACTAACTAACTAACTAACTGAATGAATGAATGAATGAATGAATGAATGAATGAATGAATGAAAGAAAGAAAGAAAGAAAGAAAGAAAGAAAGAAAGAAAGAAAGAAAGAAAGAAAGAAAGAAAGAAAGAAAGAAAGAAAGAAAAGATCCCAATCGCAGACATGTCAGGATAGTTAATTCATAGACTCAACATGTGGTTGTGGCTCCTTTAAAGTTCATTACTGCGTCAGCTCGTCTGTATTTTGGGTGATGTGCCTCCACTTCCTCTTGTTAATACCCAGATTTAAGATACAGTTTATACTCAGATTCTCTACTGGGTTCAGATCAAACCAGTTGGCTGCCCATTGGTATCAGTGATATGGCCAATAAAACATTTGCTGGGAATGTTGGCATTGTGTGCAGGTTCCAGTTCCTGTTGGAAAAGGTAATCAGCCTCTCTGCCAATTCAAGCAGAACATGGACTAAACCCTCTTGATAGATGACTAGACTACTGATATGGCACCTCAAACCATCACTCATCTTCAAAAACCTCAGGTTTTGTTCCATGTTTTGCTTGTTTTTAGTATCACAGCCTCCCTCTGTGTTGTGAAGTCTTACATCTGCTCTCATTTGAGGATGAGAAAAACAAAGAATGAAATGTGATATCATACATTTTACTGGTTTTATGTGGAGACACTTGTTTTCCCACCTCAGAGCAAGTCAGGCAGCTCAGTTACTAAACCATAAAGAAAAATGTTGGTAAAACCAAAAATCAGAGGGGCTTGATGTTAAAATCTTTTGAATGTGTTCATAGACCTAAAGTTTTTTTGTTATTGTTATTGTTATTTTATTTCTCAAATTACTTGGGGTTTTTTCTGTCCTTGAGTCTATGCAGGAACATAAATCAGTCTGTTGCAGCATTTTTTATTATTACTGTAGCTTATGTGATTTATCTTGTGAGGCAGTCCACAGAGAAAGAGAGGCGGTGTTGTATTTTGTAAGTTAGGACTGGACTGTGGCTCAGAGAAACAGCCTGACTTTATTAAATCATGAAATGTTTTCAGCTCCTGGAGGCACTTTATGCTACCATATATGATTTATTCCCTCTCTTTGAAGTGTTTAGACACAACAGGCATAAAGCTGGCGTTATCAAAAATGTAAAGGAGGAGTGCATCAAACGACCTTCTGAACAGCAGGAAATGACTTCTGCTGTAATAAAAATATAAAAACATAATGTAAATGTTTAAAGTCCATGTAAAAGAAAATCAGCCATTTTCTTCTAAACACATTAAATAGGTCACAAATGTATTTCCTTAAAACATGTAGAAGCCATTCAACCATTTAGCATTTAATTGTGGAGCAAGGCTTTACTTGAACATTTCTGCTGATTTGTTGGCCAGGTCACCCTTGCAAAAGAGATTTAGATCTCAATGAGTTTTCTATCTGGTTAAATAGAGGTTAAAAATGCTAGATATGCCAGATGTCTGCGTTTGTACAAAGGAAAGTAACAAAAACTGCCCTGTTTTAAAAAAAACCTGCCTATCATTCAAGTTAAGGTTAGATTTCTGAGCTTTACGTCTCACAGGCAAAGCGTCTGTATGAGGACCTGAGATAGCACGACTGACAGCAATTTGTGATGTTGTTGTTTTTCTTTTTTTTAGGTGTGTCCCCCTTGTTACAAAAAAGAAAAAAAAAATTGCCTACAGCCTCTAACTGACACTCAGCGTTCCACAGCAGAGAGAAGTGCTTACTGTTTCATGATTTTGAGATTCAAATTTGCTTCTGTGGTCAACGCCATGTTTCTGTGGTGTGACAAACTCTTAACACAAATTTATTTTTGCTTTACATGGGCTTTAGTGATTAGCCTCCTCAAAGATTCACATTTCACAGTGACCAAGAGCTCAGAGTACAACAAGTTGACAGTCATACTCAACTGGAATTTTCTGGAAAGCTCTGCACACCTTTAAGGGAAAAAAAGGATGTGCTTTACAGGGGGATGAGTGCATGAATCACATCTTACGACTGCAGAGGATGAAGGTTTGGCTATAGAAGCTTCACTGTGCAGATTTTCCTCCTTGAATTTCACCACCTGCTGGGAAACCCTCGTCTATGGTGTCTGACTCTTTGGCCTTGGCTGAGCCTCTGTATAAGTTATGTATCTAAGCTGTTAGAGCAAGGCACTTAAACCTCGGGGATTTTACATCTTTGGGGTTGCCATGCAGTGCCCAAAACAAATTGGTTTTCAATAGGTTTTTAGGGGACTGCTCAGTCAATTTACAGATGTGAGAAAAGGTCACCATGGTCAAAGTTTTTAAGTTCTCAAAAGTCTACGGTTGAAGCCTGATTTGACAGTAACCATAGTGCAAAATGTTAATAAAAAGGGAGCGACACATGCGACCCTTAGAATTTAACCATTGAAGCCCTGGCCTCCTTTATTGGATCTCTGCTAGAAAATGAAAAAAAAAACCCTTATTGAAAAGAGTATTTCTCTACATCTACAAGGCTTGTTTGAATCATTCTGGTATCATAGCAAAGGAAACATTTGTGAAATATGTTCAGAGGTGTGAGTGTTGATATGTATGTCACTGGCTTAGAGTAATGACTCAAGTATTAGAATAGAATCAGAATGTCCACTGTCTTGAGCAGGTTCAGCTCCAGGTTGATCTGACCGCACCAGCAGATCCAAAAGTTTGGCTGAAGTAAGACTTGACAGCATTTGCAGCTGAGTATCTTCTGTTTAATCTGATGCGCAATATGATTATATTTATGTGATAATTGGTTCGTTTCGTGCCTTATGTTGTGGAGCAACCTCAAAGTCCCCCAATTGGGGGACCTTAAGAGGTTAAAGAAAAAGCTGAAATACATGTTGGATTTCTTAGAAGCTGCTCCATTAAAGTTGTTGTCTAGCTGTGAAAAAGATATCCTTGATACCTCCATATGGCATTAAAAAAAATAGCTAAGAAGAGTTTAATTATCTGTTTCTGGAGAGACTTAGTTTCACGGTAAATAGTAGTTAAACAGAGGCTTCACACTGGCTCACTTCAGTGTTATAAAAGGAAAACATGGTTTGATAGCATCCAGAATCCTTGTGATTTCCAAATGGCCAGATAAGATTTAAAAAATCAATTTTTTGAGCACAAAAAGTAAATCCATCCCTGCTTCCAGACATAGAAAACATTTCTTCCTCACACAACCAGTGAAAACAAACATGAACCAAACATTTACTCTGAGCAGATTCAGTCAGATCTCCAGAGAATGCCCAAAGTGCTTCCATCTATTTATGTAAACTGGAAAGAATAAAACAGGGACTGAACAAAAATGTAACTTAAAAGCATTCATAATTTTCCATAGGTTTGAAATGGGTATGATGAAAGATGAGTTAAGTTGG
Organism: Labroides dimidiatus; assembly: GCA_030710495.1. Classification (NCBI taxonomy): domain Eukaryota; kingdom Metazoa; phylum Chordata; class Actinopteri; order Labriformes; family Labridae; genus Labroides; species Labroides dimidiatus. The sequence goes on from CM061154.1 coordinate 16,751,168, forward strand.
AACAGGGAGAAGAGGAATAAAGGAGACGGTGGAGTAGAACATGTGCCAGCTTCCTGCAAACCACATGGGAGCAGAATCATCTGCACGGAGAAGTGACAGCTGTGGGATGTTTGGCTTCACTTCCAACACTTTGTCTGTTGTTGCTGAAACAGAGCAGCCATCTAAAACTCTCCAGCCCACTGCTGAAAAGAGGATCAAGGGCTTCCCTGAAAGGAGAGCCAGGAATGCTTCTGTTACTGCACAGCATCTCGTTTTCTTTACCTGGCACTCCTCTGTTCAGGCATGACAGGGCTACAAGGAGACAATCACAGGCTCTTGTTCAGGCGTGTAACATGGGTATTTAAAAGACTCTCAGCTGCTGCTCCACAGTCACAGAGAAATCTTAATCAAACTAGCAAACTGGGAAGCCACTGTAATTCAGACTTGGCTGCAGTTACTTGTGTGGATGCATTTATTCTTTCAAGGCTTGTACTTCTGTTCGGGGTAATTAAATTTTCAGTCCACCAGAGATGGAGCCAAACACGTCATACAATGAAACTCTCCCCTCCTAGAGGGAAACATATCACCCAATACAGACGGATGCAAAGACGCTGAATGCGGAAGAAAAGAAGAAAAGTTATCAGCATGTTGAAGAATAATTTTAGCACATGATGAGAGTAGTCTGTAAAAGTGGCTCTCACATTTTACTCTGTTTTGCACACAGTTTAAATTGTAGTGTTATTGTTTCTCTGGATAAATAAAGTGTCAGGATGCCTTTTGACAGCAGTCTCCTCACTGATGTGACTGTATGCACATATATTTCCACTTATAGATTCTTGTTTGTTTGCAGAAATGTTGAGGATGCACATTAACAGAATGCAAAATCATCAGTGAGGTATTCTGATGTAGGTAGGACTAATATCCCTTACCCTACCTGCAGATAGGTCTTTAAGGTTGTGTGTTGAGTAGAGCTCAATGTGACATGAGTGTAAGATGAGTCTTCCTGAAGTGGAACCATAAGATGAGTCTTCCTGAAGTGGAACCATTTAGATTGATTTCCTGATGCAGCGTTCCATAGCTGTGGTGCGGCAGTGCAGAAAGCCTGATCTCCCATGGTCCGGAGCTTGGTTTCGGGAAGGTGGAGGAGGTTTTTATGTGCAAAGAATGAATTCCAGGTCAGGGTTTGCTGGGTCAGGAGTTCTTTGAGGTATGGTGGGGCATTTCCATAAATGCACTGATGGGTGATGAAATCGACTTTGTAATTTATTCTTGCAACAATGGAAAGCCAGTGAAGTGTGAAGAGTACTGGGCTGATGTGTTTGTGTTTTCTGATTCTAAGTAGGATCCTGGCTGCATTGTTCTGAAATAGTTTGTGCTTGAGCTTGTGGAGTCTTTTGCTGGGGCCCCGTTGAGGAGGGCACTGCAGTTGTCATTTTAATAAACTTTATTTTTTCCCTTTTCTAGATGTATGATTGGAGAGAGATGTGGACTGTACACTCCCACTGCTGTGGTTGATGCTTGTATACATCCTTGCTCAGCTGGTAGCACTAAAGCAGAACTCTGGACACTGAGGGGAGACAGCTGGTGCAAGATGATGAAGCTTTTGGAGTGGGGATATAAGTCGTGTCTTCCCTCTCTCATTACAGTCAGCATGAGGTCTCTGCTAAATAAGATGGAGGAGCTAACAGGAATAGCCAGAAGTCAGAAAGAGTTTGGAGAATGCAGTATGACACAACCTAGAAGGCATGGCTGCATATGGTATTCCTGACCACAAGTTCACCATCACAGCTACCAAAAGGATTGCACCGAGAGGAGTAAACAAAAGGACAGGAGGTTTGCTATTTTTGACAATAATGGATGTGGTAATACGGGCACATTATGCTAAAGCAATGGATCAGAGATTACACCGTTAGCTGTGGTTAGCCCTAACTCCAACCCCAACCCTAATCCTCCCGAATAGATAAAGTATTTCTGACTATGATCCATCGGGTCCTAAATTTCAAATCAAAGTGTTAAAGCAGCTGTAGCCGAAAGTGATCTTCTTCTTCTTGTTGTTTCTACATGTAACCAGAGTGCTGCCCTGCAGAGTCCAGTAAAAGCACTCTGACGAGAAAATAAAAAGGTCAGTCTTGTATAGGCAGCATGTTTTGTTCCTTGTTAAAAAATATTACACATCATAACATTTACGCAAATGTGAACAGTAAAAGCATACTTAACAAACCGCCATCATCCTCTCCCAAAGATCCTGAGTCACTGCTCACACTGAGGGCTTTTTGCAGTAAAAGTCACTTTTCAAATGTCACTGATAATTTGAGGCTCCCTGGAAATGACCCAGACATTCAGTGGAGGATTGTTGGAATTAATCTGGCTGGGTAGTAATGCCTGAAACATTAAAAATTATCTTTGTGTATTTGACTGTATGTTTTAAAAGTTTGCAAAATGTAGTGAAAGAAAGGGAATCATTTAAACTTTGGCTGTTTGCAGAGTTGAGGGATGAGTTCATTTATTTTAGTTGTAAACAAGAAGTTAATGTGCCTGTACTTAACAAACTGTACCAGAAAACCTTTGCTTTCTCTCTTTTGTACTTAGCTTTGGTATCAGTGGTGAAATTTCACCACCCTGCATGCCATCACCACAGTGAGAAATCTTCATCATGCGTTATGTCTTCCCTGGATATGTCGTGTTTGCAGACACCCTTTGAGAACTTTGAGCTTCCTGGTTCTTGACACATGTTTTATAACAAGATACGACTTTTTCATGCACAATAAAAGGTTGGCAGGACATATAAATATTGCAGGTTCAGGGCTTCTTAAGGTGAAGACTGAGCCATGATTTATATATTATGGGTGTCTTTATCTCATCCACACATCAGAGCATTGGCTTTCCTTCAGTATGTCAAGAACTCATTAGGCAGTGGATCCTCTGGGCTGAAAGTCAAGCAGAAGGAGGTGATTTATTGTCTTCATCATGCACAGGTTAGTAGTGGAACTAGTAACCACTGGCAGAACCGCTGAAGGATTTTACACAGACTGGAGTCATAAATCTGAGCTGGGTAACCTAAAGATAATGGTCAGTAGATTTGGAATCCATTTTGTTAATGGGGTTATTTGTAAATGTTTGCTTGTGTTTTCTTTTGTTTAAATACAGCTGTAAGTCTTCAAGTTAACACTGGGGTATTAATATGTGATCCACAGAAGCAAACAGAAGCCCTGTGTACCAAGTTCCCAGCAGGGTAAAGCCCTCAGCAGCATGGAAAAGATGGTGATTCAGGAGGGTTAGGATTAGGAAAGTTCCATGTCCAACCTTTAAAGTCTAGAGTACCTTGTGAACCTTGACCGATGATTCCAGGGGAGAAATTAATGATAACTGATGACTCTGCCTTCCATACTACTCTTGGTGACTTAGATGCACAAAGAGGCCTGTACTCTGTCCAAGTGGTCTTTTATAGACAGCTATTTGAAGCTTTGTGTGAAGATTTTTTTTTTTTTTTTTTTTTTTGGTGAGAATTACAATCCAGCCAAGAAACCAAAAATCAGCTATTCTGCAGCATTTCAAGGCAGGTTGTGTCTGGTTTGAAGGGGTTGCATAAGTGAAGAAATTCTGTTCTGAAGTGTGTTTTGTGTGGCAGTAGGAGGACAGATCTTGAGCAAATATAACTTCCAGATTTCCTACAGCGATTGCTGATACCAGGATGATGCCATTTACAGTAGATACGTCATTAACCTGTGATTACCAATCATATATTTGATACAAAAGGTTCAAAGACCTCTATCTCATCAACATGATACTTTTCTTTTAAAAAAAAAGTTAAAAAAAACAAACAAACAAACAAACAAACAAAAAAAACTGTATTCAACACCCTTGAGGATTATCATTCCTGTGGAGCTGATGTATTTTGGCCCTTTCAAAATTCCCAACACACACACACACACACACACACACACACACACACACACACACACACACACACACACACACACACACACACAAGAAAATAATCATTAATTTTCAAGAATTTGTGGTAAGAATAACATCTAAATTGTTACTTATTTTTAAAAATAAGTATTTTTTTTCACTGAAAGAATATATATTCACTAAAAACTTTACTTAAGAAGTTGCAAAAATGACTCAAAAATAACAAACAAAAGTAATTTACCAATATTTTTGTGGATTTTTGTAATAATTTAGTTACAGGTACTCCACTGTTATTACCCCCCCCCCCCCCCCTCCCTCCACACACACACACACACACACACACACAAATACATTTAAGTTTGCTTAAGGGCTTGAAAGGAAAAATGCATGAATGGTTTATGATCCCATGTATCAAACAGAGTGATGCATAGTTACTTATGTGCGGATTGTGGTTTGAGTTGACTAAGTACGCTGCTTCTGCAAGATCAAGCACCCACTGTATGTTCTTTACTTGACAAATGTGTCATTGCCAAACGTGAATACAAAGTTCAGTCCATGGGGAAAGTTCAGTGTTTGTTTGAAGGCATTGTCATTATTTAATCATGACCGATCTTTTACCCTTTCTCTGGTGATAATATATCAGTACACAAAGGCTGTGTGAGCTTCTCCACAAACAATAGATGGACGTGCGTACAGGCTCTTTGTTAGTTTGGAATTAAAGCGACCAAAAGATTCTACTTTGGATGATTTGATAAAAATCCTGCTAGTATAAAAATCAGGGTTTTTAGAATCAGAATCAGAATCAGAATCAGAATCAGAACTACTTTATTAATCCCAGGGGAAAATTTGGTGAGGAAAGCTGAGGAAAGTGAAACCTTCTGTTTGCAGCTGTGCAGTGCTGCAGCTCTTGGATTCAATTATTTACCCTCTATATCTCTGCCTCAAACACTCACTTATTATTTTGTCCCTGTGCTGAATTACAGGGACTAATTCAGATGTTTTTTCCCCCACACATCACACACATACAAAATGAGTCACCAGACTTTCTTCCTTGTTAGGTTAGCTCGGGTTACCATCACTGAGATGGGCCTCAGGGCATGGAGGGAGAAATATTTTAAACTAAAAAGTCAACCTTTAAACAGGGATGAATGAAAAGATAGATTCATTTAACATGCATTAAGAATTCAACTGCTTTAATAGACCTTTTTATTAGATAATAATCAATTAAAAATGATTTCACATGAATCAAATTTAAATTGACATGGATTTAAAAAAAAAAATCTTATCTTTTATCTCTCCAGTAACGTTTTATACTTCAAATATTGTGTCCAGAAGCCAGTTATAATAGTTTAGATTTAAATTTGTATAACAGTTTCACATTTTCTGCTGGCATGTCAGGACTTGTGGAAGATATTAGCACAAATTAGATTTCCTACATAGCAGAGCAGGTGTGTAATGGAGGCAGAAATTCCAGTTGGTTGCACAAGAAAGTGCACTGAGAATTGTGTAACTTTTCCATCCCCAGGTGTAAAGAGACGGTCCATCAATTACACTCCATTAGATTCTTTTTATAGCTCACCCAGGGCTGCTGTGGGCTCTTCGTCTGCCCTAATAACCTGCCCAAAGCTCTGCCTTCAGGACCATCCCAGCACAGTTGGTATTTCCCATTAGACAGGCAGCTTAGCAGTGTACCATGGACTACATCAGATTTTGAGACTTATAATGTTATTGCAGACCTGTTAGCCTCTAAGAGAAAATATAATTAGAGTTTAAACACAGTTCTGCCTGCAACATGCTTATCATCCAACAAGATGTACAACTTAGACAACAGGGGTTAGTTGATCCGAATTTCCAGAGGAGGCACTGTGAACTGAAGCACTTGTGTTTTCACCAGCCGTACATGAGGATCCCTGATGCTCAAGAAATTAGAAGAGTATGTGACAGAGGAGCTTACATACCTGTGAAGGCTCCATTAATGCTTAACAATATCTACAGATTTACAGGGAACATATGCTGCCATCCAGATGAAGACCTTGTATATTTCGGAGAAATAATGATAAACCATATTCTGCATGGATTACAGCAGCATGGCTCTGAGGCTGAAAAGTCCAGGTGCTGAACTGACCTGCAAGCAAAAAAAAAAAAAAGAAAAAAAAAAAAGAAACCTTGAAGAAGCTAAGATCCTTGATCAGGCCGAACTGGGTTAAGATTTCACTTTACAAACTTGAGAAACTCTTTTGAGTTCAAAAATGTTTACAGGGTGTTGTTAAAAGACAAACTCACGGCACACAATGGCAAATGTTCCTGTACTCACTGTTGGGAAATGTCAAGCTTGCATCAAACTTTCTGATGATATATTTTTGATAAATCAATTGTTTTTCACTTCCAACTTTTAAAAAGTTGTCTTTGCACTGTTGTCAATTAAATTTGGAGTTAGTCATCAAATTATTTTTGCTTTGCATCACAACTTTTTTGAACTTGGGTTGTATTAAAGTGAATTTGAGCAGTGACAGCCTGATGCAAAGAGTCAGATCCCAAACATTATTGATGAAGAGAGCACCATTTCATCATTTTTTGCCATATTTTTTGTGAATATAAAACCTGATAAGATTGAGCATCAACAACGTTGGACGGTTTAATCCTCTGAAGATCATGAATAAATCATTGCTGAATTAGTTAGATATTTCAATCTATGCCACAATGAACTTGCCGTCAGCCTTGGCCGGTATCTTGAGGCGTTGATCTCGCAGCTTATAAATCATTTTCTAATAGCTGGTCTTCATTTAATAGGGGTTGTTTCCTCACTCAGTAAAACAGGTCCACAGTGTGTGTGTGTGTGTGTGTGTGTGTGTGTGTGTGTGTGTGTGTGTGTGTGTGTGTGTGTGTGTAATAAAGAGGTAAAGTATTGATTTCAGGTCAGACAGTGACATTGCTGATGGACCAATGGTCCAGTCAGGGGAAGGTTTAACTGGCAGCAATGATCCTTATTGGTTTGTAAAAGGTCCCAGAGGAAACGTACCACTGGGTGGTTGTTGGTCCAAATGGGGAGGATCAGTGAACAACTTCCACATGGAGCATCAGATAAAAGACAGCAGCCTCAGGATCAGGATTGGGGTCAAGACATACACAGGGGCAGCAGCCTGAGTGATGGTGCGAGACCTCATTTAACCTTTGAGAATTCATCTCAGACAGGTTATCAAAGCAAATAAACAGTATGATTCTACTATCAAACTTTGCAGATGCATTTTTTCTTCCCAAGATTTTTTTTCTTTGAACAACTTGTTTATTTTCTGCCCTTTGACAGCATCACAGAAGCACAAACATGCTGTGAAGATGGTTTTTACCCAGTGACAGACTCTGCCATAAACTTCCCCACAAAGAGTAGTTTAAAAACAAAACATTTATTCACAAACTGTTAAATATTTAATTTAGCAATTTGTTGCTGTCACTCATACACTGTTATTACTGTCGATCACGTACTTTTAAAACTGTACTGAACCTTAGGAAAGTTAATTTCATATCAGTAGGAGGAGAAAGCAGCTATTATTTGTGGACACCCTGAGTGTGCTGCAGCTAAACGATGGTTATGAGAATTCATTAGATTTTTATGTGAGCTTGGCAACAATCCTGTGATAACAAGGTCAAATTAAATCACAGAGCAGCCTTTTAATTCTCACTGTGAGAGTTGTTATTAAACTTTTTTTCTTTTTTTACAAAGTGAAACCTTTCAATGTCCTCTGCAATGTCAAAGAGCTCTTAATCGCCACCGGCTACAGCACGAACACAGGTCTCTGGTGTAAGACTGCATCAATGTGTCTCTCACCTATCTCTCTCTGAGGCACACACACACAAACAGACTCTTGAACAGACACAATGAAAAGGTTTGTGATGATGAGGTGAAAGAGGCTTCTGCAGGAGTACTTCTAGCCTACCTCTAGTTATTAATAATTATTCAAAATTCACATTTCAATTTGCCATTATGTCAACCAAAGTGAGCAGGACTTCCCCATCTCGACATTCTTGTCCTCATTTAGCTTTCCTTCTTTCAGAGCTTTCATATTTGCTCATCTTTCAACACAGCTGAGGTTAATTAACTTATCTGATGTTCAGAAAATGAGTCTGCTTTTGCGCACATATTGCTGTGTTTCCAAAATTAATCTACCTCCACTGATATCATTGATATCCTGGTTAAAATTATCAATTAACATGGTTCTGTATCAAATGTAACCCCTTTTTTATTTGTATTTCTACATCAGCTGAAGAAATATTCAGTGAAAAATCTTTCAGGGTACTCTGGCTTCCTCCCACAGTCCAAAAACATCAGGTTAATTGGTGATTCTAAACTGCCCGTGGGTGTGAGAGTGAAGGGTTGTCCGTCTCTATGTGTCAGCCCTGGCGACCAATCCAGAGTGTACTCCAGCTGTTGTCCAAAGACAGTTGGGATAGGCTCCACCCACACTGGATCCATTCTGTTGTGGTTCAGCTGTGTGGCTGGTCCGGCAGGTTGCAGTTAATCTGCAGCCATCCTATTTTTGCCGGATGCCGGAGCTGTGACGCATCAATTCAGAGTAGAGACGATCAAGCAGGACAGGAAGTAGTGCATGGAAACTACCTAAAAAGAGCTTGAGACTTTCAAAATAAAACAAACTGTGTCAAAACCAGATTGTATTTAGCTTTACCAATGTAAGAAAATGTAACAATGAGCTAAGTCAAGCCAGGAGTCAACAGGTTTACAGCACAACAGGAATTAAGAGAGGCTTATTAACGGTTTCACAACTCCAGCTGTCTATCAGTCCTGCTGTTTGCTGGACTGAACATGCAGCCAGTGTGAGAGGACAAACGCAGTCAACACTCAACAGAGCGGAGCTGCAATGCAGACGCAGCCGGTGTATTGGAGGCATTACGAGTGAGTCTATTTTTGCCAGAGTACATGCAGAAACATGTCAATCTCCACAGAGCAGATCTTAGCAAAGGAAAATTGGCACAAAAATGATCAGTGTATCCAGTCATTTCAAAATGAAGCACCATATTCTGGCTGCCTATTGTAAATTTAGACCATGACCAGACCATGAAGAAGTCCAACACCATGGACAAGGAAAATGTTATCTTGGAAGTGAATAACTTCATAATTAAATACGACATAACACATCTTATATATAAGGACACCAACAGAAAGGAGAAGGACTAAAATTGCTGAAATTTTGAGGGTACCAGGTGATTTTAACATACAAATTAATTACTTAACATTCAGGTATGTTGTCATTGGTGTGATTCCTGCAGGAAATGTGGTTCTCCTGTGATCTTGCACATCCAGCTGCTATGGACTGCGTTGGGCTCTGCTCCAGGGACAGATCCTGTGTGAATTGGAAAACCACAGCGCTGATGGACCACAGCGTGCATGGAATATGTGTGAATCAGGGATAAGACGTTTCTTCACCTGCAAGCCAGCAGATTGATAGGCAGCACTGTAGTCCCAGGATGCACTCTGAGGTGACACCAAAATGTTAAAGAATGCATACTGTCAGCCTCCTCCAACTACTCCGTCTCCAGAAAGCTTCTTTTTTTAAGGAACGCTGAGTTTCGCAACTTTTTTCTGTCATCTACACCCATGTTTTTTATAGACATGTAAACTTTACATTACTGTTGATTTAGTTCAGTCCTGAGGTGACAACAATGTCTCTTCATATTTGGGTAACAATGTCTGCTGTCAGTTAAGGATTTCTGGGTTTAGTTTCTGCATCAAAGGAAATATTCCCAAAATGATGTAAGTCACACAGTTTCTGTCAATCAGCGAAGTCCTACGAAAACCGCACAGCTCAGGTGCTCCGAGTTTGTGTTTGATTCCAATGGTTGACAAAGTCTCCAGCATGGAAAGCAAAAACTTAATAGAAATTCAAACATGAAATAAGTGAAGCAGGGATTACAGTTCTCTGCGATTCAATGTATTTCTGCCAATTTCATGTGTGAACGGTCGACAGCAGAGGACAAATCAAAAGAGATTTTTATGTGGAAAATGCATCCTGACGTTGAAATCATGTCTGCTATTTTGTCTGTTTGATGTCTGGTTAGTACGATGTAAGGTCATCTTTTTTGTGTATTAGCTTCAGTGCGCAATTTTATTTGATCCAGCAAGTTAAACACAGGAGAATAATTATCTTAAACATGTCAGACACTGTTACAACCACAGCTCTAACAGGGGTAAAAGGAAGTAACATAAAAACAAGTCGTTAAGTTAAAGGAAGGGTTTAATGAAAATAAAAGTAGACTAAAGAGTACAACAAAGGACCTTTCACAAAACTCAAAACCCACATTTACAAACAAAGGATCACAAGGAAACTAAATAGTCTAAACACAAAGCAGATCTATCAGGAAGGACGCATTTTAGGTCTAATCGAGGAGCTGAGTGCAGACAAGGTTTGGGTGACAGGTCACTGCAGAACAGGTTGCCATAGACTGAAGCTCCAGATGGCCTCTTGAGACTTGCACCACCCGATCAAATCTCCTGATTGGCCAACGCCATACATTCCTATTACCTCTCTGCCTGTCAGCCTGGGGAAGAGGGAGCAAACAAACACTCCTGCACACACATACACACACTGCGCACACAGACACGCACTCAACAGCCAATTCACCAGGGGCCGTAACAGACACTCTATGACTGAGAAAGCCACATCCACTAGACAGGTGACCCAACAAAACAACAGCTTCCCTTCAGAGCAGTGCACTATGCTCCAACTTCCTGTATAACAACACAGTTTAAATAAGCTAGCACCAGCTCACTGTTACATTTCTGTACGTAGAGATAGAAAGTTGCATCCTTAGGGAGACATCTTTAAAGATTCATGGCTATGATGCGGAAGATGATGAATTGTAGTATTAGGCTACTCAACAACCAAATGTTACTAAATAAATGAATAAATATGGGTCTATATAAAAATTACCCTTAAATAATGAATAGTTAAGGCCACCAGAATAAAATATTACATTTTATTTGTTTCTAAAAAGCTCTAACTTCATACTTTTCTTTCTTTTCTTGGATAATTTTCAGCTCAGTGCAGCTTTTGTTTTGGTATTTTCCACTAAGAGTGCATTCTAATGTTCTCCATTTCTTGAAATGTAATGTCAAAATATCACTTCCATATAATAACTGGTCAACTGTAGAGGTGTGACAGATACCTGACAGTAGGACAGCCCTTTGTTAAGGCTGCTGTCCATTGGTCCCAACTTTCAAAGAAGGAATCATGTCTGTCTAACAAAGAAGTTAAAAGTTACGAGGACTTATGAGGGAAACTCCTCTTTATTTATAAATCAAAATTTTGAGTAATAATTTTTGTTGGGCTTAAATCCCTGATCATGTCAATTGTACAGGTTTTAGTGGAGAAAAGTACCCCTGGATTTAAAAAAAAAAAGGACTTGTGAGGGAAAAAAAATAAATTTGGAAGTAGCAGGAAGTCTTTCCTTGGGGTTGTTTGGGATGATCTGTTAGTGTGACCTGACAACATTATAATGATAAAACTCAGATGATAAAATTTGCAGGAGGTTCAAAAGTATAATGTTAAAGGTACAGGTGGCCTAGCAGGAATCTTATGGGATGTATGATAGATTTGATTCCATCAAAGAAAATTATTTTGCACTAAAAAACTACTTTTACCTTCTACTTATTCTCCTTCCAGGCAATGCATTTCACACAGCCACTCAATAAACATGGCGGTGCAAGATGGCGACCTCCATGGAAAAGGGACCTGCTTCTGCTTCGCTCCAAAAGGTTTATTATAGTTAACAAAAACTGAATTTCTGATATAATCAGGTGACTATACGCTAATTTAAGCACACATATGAATATTTTATTCCATTTTACAGTGTCTAGTCAACACATTGGACCATTAGAATTAAGATAAACCACTGGGATGAAGACAGAGGCCACATTTACCTTCTCCACCACACGCAGACACAATTAAACCCCAAACAGTGAGATGAATTTGGCACCACTCTGGCCCTCCCTCCTTCCTCTCTCCCTCTGAGTCAGATAAAAGTGTCAGCCAGCGGCTTAAATTATTAATAGCCTGCTCTGATCCCAGCTAAAAGGTTTTGGTCTAATGAGGCTAATTTGTTTTCCCTCCTTGACACAATCAGAAACATTCATTTTGCTGTGATGATTGCTGTACAGCGTGCTATCAGAAATTACAGCTTTGGTGTGATAACAGACCAAACAGCTTCTTTTATGGCAAGGAGCAGCCTGTAGTCCAACCTTTACTGCAGCCTGAATGGCCTCATTAACCTTGGCCTGCCTAGACACTCTGTATTAACAAGCAGATTTAATGAACTGTCAAATTCTGCCATGTATGAGACACCTCAGAGTGTGTGTCAGAGAAATGTGTGTGTGTCAGATTTATTATCAAGCTTGCGTAATAAGAAAGCAGGTATACTGTGTATGGAATATATTGATAAGCACTACTGCAGGACTCCTCTTGGTGGCAGTAATGACATCAACACAGTCTTCGCAGAAGGAAACTGACAGAGGGATGAAGATTGAAGAGATGTGCCAGGCATGTTCGAAACCACAAAGAAGGAAGAGAAAAAGTTTCTTTCTGCAGGTACAAGAGCAATGATAGAGTCTGCAGGCTGCCTCACACTCCATGTTTACCAGTTTCACTGATCAGGTTGTTGCCTCCTGTTCTGGGACTTGTTGTAACCGATTGTATGTCTACATAATCCTCTCTGGGGTGTGACTCCAGCTGTCTGGAGGTCCTGACACATGCCACACTAGACATGCCAACATGCAGTGGAGCCGAGACAGAACAGTCAAGAATCTGGTGTGAGTTGGGCGTAATCTCTTCCTTTTTGACGAATCACATGCATTGGACATACCAATCCATGGGATCCAGAGTCTGTGGAATCATTACTGTAAATCTTATATTTGTGATTAAGATGTCTTTAGAACCAAACAGTGTGTTCAGAAAATTTTAATGTTACAAATCAGGAGTTTCCTTGAGTGTGTGGACTTTGGTTTATAAGTTCATATTGAACCAGAATATTACACTTCATCAGAGAGAAGATAACAGGATCTGTACCATCCGTTATTCACTCCTGTCTGTCCTGTTTCTTGTTTTCTCTTTCATCTGTGGTCACATGTTCACTCTAGTCAGCTTTTTCTTTGTTTTCCCTTCTAGTCTAATCATTGCGATCTGACTTCTCATCTGTCTTCCCAGTACATCTTCATTGTTCTCATTCTGTCTTTCAGCTCAAAGCACCGCTGTGAAATGCCGTGTCCCAAATAAAAACTTTTAATAAAATCTTGTATAGTTCTTTTTGCATATTTTGTTTTATACCACTCCATCAACCCCATCTCCAAAAGCATTAACAGATCTCTGAATGCCTGCAGAAATCCTTGTTTTTGGATTTTGTCAAGTCACTTTTTAAAGGCAGTCTGATCTGATGTTATGACATGTGCTAAATGGAACAAAAGACAAACAGATGAGAAGAAATGGAGCAGTGATTTGCTGCTTGCTTTGCAACTGCTAATGGAAGCAGTTGTGAGATGATGTTCGTAGGTAAATGTGCAGAACATGGGAGGGTTTAAAAGGAAAAAAAAAATGCCAAAAGCTTTAAAAAAGATTCCACACTGACTGATGGATAACTGGAGAGATGAATGTATGTTTGAAGTGGGTGGCTTGGTTTAGCAGCAGCAGCTGTGGACAGTATCCAACAATCAGGGAGATCAGAGTTTACAGAGACAAATGTGGAAGCATGAGAGGAGCAGGAGGAAAGAAATCAGAGAAAAACAAAAAGACCCAAGGAAATGTCTTCCCCTGATCAGTGTGATGGTATCCTTTTCTACAACGCCTCACCTGTCAGAGAAAGTAACATGGACTTGACAAATGCTCCATTTTCAGAGTTGCAGAGGTGGCTTGAAATCATTTTAAATTTCAAGAAACTGAATCCACAAATTGCAGAGGTTTGCAGATCTCCACTCTGGATGTTATCACAGTGAGCCCCACACAGCAGCTTCAGTCATGTGAAAACATCAGCACCACAGGACTTAGATTTAAATGGAAATTCAGAGCTGTGAAGTGTCCCTGTTTGCACTGTTAGCCTCAATACACATGAGACTTGTATAATCAGGGGACCTCATGTTAGTCAGAATTCCCCACACGCCTGAATGTTATATGTTGCACATTTGCACCAGGACAGCAAAGCCTGTCATTAATATGGAAATAGAAATCCAACCAAGTGGCTGTTCCTCTATCTTAGCCTGTTAAATTACTCTGCAGAGGTTGGTTGGTCACCATTGTCTTAGTTTAACCAGCTCATTAATGAACCTGTCAAACACACATCAGTGGTGATGCCCTTGGAGGAGCAGTGTCCCGTATCCAGAACCTTCAACCCTTGTAACAATATAATTCTCACCTTATCAGAAAGAGAGCTCTTAAATCCAGCTGAACAGTTTCATCCCATTCATTGGAGTTAGTAGAAAGCCCACTACTCAAAAGAAAATAGCAGAGACACAACTTTTTTTGTGCTGCAATGGTCAAATTCTATGGGATCTGTGTCCAGTCCATCTCCACTCCATCACTTTACCAGAGCTGATTGGTTCCAATTCTAGTGGACATGTTTGTTTCTCGGCTGGCTCAAGCTCCCTTTGAGGTCTTGCAATCTGGATACACAAGACATCTATTTTTGATGTGTGCCAGAGCATGATGTATAAGCCAGCACAGAGCAGACTGAGCAAGGCATAAAAACAACATAAAAATATCTGGTTGATCATATTTTACTTAACATTAACTACAAACCATCATAATGAGTAAAGTCAGGCCTTGAGTCAACAGGTCAGAGGTTTTTAGGGGACGTACAGACAAAATGGATGAGGGGAGGATCGTTTTCGGGAAGAAAACTTGTTGGTTAAGTAATTGGTTCTGGAAATCCATGGACTTGTAACTCCATCTGTGTCCTGAGTGCTGAGAATGCAGCAGGTGGGGAAGTTTTGGAGTGAGATGTCATCCATTGGCAGCCCCAACAAGGGAACATGAAGCCAAACCGCAACAAAGCAGAGCATGAGTCTTAAACTCAATTACGTGAGTGCCACTGGGCACCCAATCTCATCACAAGATCACAAGGGGTGTCCACTGCAGATGTTACACACACACACACACACACACACACACACACACACACACACACACACACACACACACACACAAATAATAAAAAAAACATTAAAATTTTGGAACAACTATATTTCTCAGTGCGAGCTATTTTACAGTCATAAATGGCTTTTCTTACTGAATGCTTGCTGTTAACCACCTGAGAGTTTTTCTTTTCTAGGACAGCTGGGCCACATTTGCTCTGAGGCATGTTGCCAGTTGAAACCTTCAGTATGGCTTGAAGATGGACATCATTAAGTCTAGACCTATTTCACCTCTTTCCTTGGTCTCTGGAATACATTTGATGTCTTAACAACTCTTTTTCTAGCCGTGCAGCTCACTGTGTCTGCTCGTCTCCCTGGTACTTTGCACACTGCTTCACATGTTTAGCTGAATAATACCACGTGAGGTTATACTCCTTAAGAGCGGTAACTTTCTCTGTGCATAAGAGACAGGTGTGATTCTCCTGAAACTCCACTGAAATATTCTTCAGCTTACCCTGAAATACTTGGTGCATCTCAGTTAAACAACATTTTGAGGACACTGAGAGTATGCCAAATGTTTGTCTTTTATCCACTTGGTCTCAATACTTGGTATTGATTATGCTGCATTCAGAGTCAACTTATGGATCAACTTATCAGATATTTCAGTCCGGGCCATGAAAGTGTTTCGTTGGATGCATCTTGCCCGTGGGCTGTTAGTTTGAGACCCCTGAACTAAATAAATGCAGTAAACCCTGAGATTGTCATTAGCAGTGGGAAAACTGCCACAATCCATCAGTTATCGTCACATGGTGTCCATCAACTAAGCTCAACCTTGAGCTTGAAATGAGTCAACCATAAAACTATTTTTCATTTTCCTTAAAAAACAGAAGGAATACTCATGATTATAAACAGACTCAAAGAAACCCTGCTCATTGAGCATTCATATGATGCTATGTTTAGATTTGATAGAATAACTGCTGATTTATATGCAAACAATGTCCTATAATCACTCAAATGATCCTTCACACAAAAGCTGGTGTCTCATTTACACTTCTCATTTAGGAAGAATAATCCTTCAGTGTTCTTCATGAGTGGAAAACATTTTAATAACTGCAGCCTGGCTTGCAGTGGAGGGTGTTCTAGTTGAGAAAATAAGCAGATGCAACATCTGTATTCAGTGTTTTTTTTTTTCTGATTCTGACAGACTACAAAATTACCAGACTCTGAGTCATTGGGGTTAATCTTTTAAACTAGCAGAGATGCAACAAGGAGCAGCAAAGGGTGAAAATATTGCTTGTTTTAAAATGAAAAATAGCATGCAAATAAATTCAGTGTAACAGTAATCAAATTATGCAAATGACACAACAGGCCGCCTGGAACAATAATTTACAAATCCATGTTTGTTGACACACTTATTTCCTTGCACTCTGTTGTTTCAAAGTAAGATACACAAATCATCAGCATGTGCAGCAGAATAACATGTTCTCACATTAAAATGCTCATTTATTCAGCACCGGCTCTGCAGGTCAAACTTTTTGCACAGAAACTGGGGCCCGATCATGAAGTTTTTATCAATTATGGTTCTCTTTTTTGGAAATCTTGAAGAACATCAAAACGACTTACAGCATCAAATTCATCCTCTGCTCCATTTTCTGTGCCCCTCCGACAGCACATAATGAAGCCAAAAATAAAGTGTTTCAGCAAACCCTGCACAAGTTCATTAGGTCGCAGTTGAATGTGTGTGTGTGTGTGTGTGTGTGTGTGTGTGTGTGTGTGTGTGTGTGTGTGTGTGTGTGTGTGTGTGTGATGTTAACCAAAGAAGAGAAGGACACACTGAAGGTTCTGTGTGTCTGCCAAATCTGACATCAGGTGCGAAGCATTAAACTTTAACCAAACTATGTGAGCATAGTGTTTTTAACCTTTTTTTGTTCTTCAAAATTCCTCTTCATCCTGTGGAAACTGAACATATAAGATCAATTTATGACTTCACAAATCTTTCTGCCAAAACTCGAGTAGACTTAAAGTTTGTGATGAAATGTTCAAGCTTGAGTTTCATTTTCAGAATCAAATAAGTGTTCTTTTAGATCTCTGAAATGGTAATTTGTCAGCTTATCTTCCAAATTTTAACACACAAATATGATTAAATGTAGAAAATACACACACAAACATGTACACACACTCACACAGACAGTCTAGATACAATTCATCCACATTTGACCATTAGTACTGTATCGCTAACAGCTTGGTAATGTCAGGCGCTTATTAGCCACGGATGAGTGAGCACAGAGTGTGTGTGCACCCACATACTCTTCCATAAAGATCTATAAATAGTCTCAGCTGTTACTAAGTGGGTGAGAACAGTTATTAGTATTCAAGGTCTCTGATTTCTCCTTGAACCAAAAGATAGAATCTGCTCTTAAAACTGAGATACAACCCAAGACACAAAAACAAAGAAATAGATAAGAAGTATTTGAAACCCCTGCGAGGAGTTCTTAGCTGCTTATGAAAGAGACATTATTTATTCTGACATCTTTATGCAGCTTTAAAAAAGGACCCATGACCGTAACTGAAGATTTTGTTTATTTGAAGAAGTTATTTTTCATCCCTGAAACTTCTGCCGCTGAGTTACTGTCAGATAAGATGCTGTACAAAAACATCCTCTTACTTACTCCTTACTTGTACCAATACTTAAAAAGGTAAAATCAGCTTTTTCCATAGGGGGCACCAGATTAAACTCTGACCAAAAGTTTCTCACAAGCACTTTAAATGAAACATATTTATGAGCCTGAATTCAATCCTTGGCAATTATCTACTGTGCACTTTGGAAGTGTGTGTACTAAAAGTTCATGTGTTTCTCCCTGATGAGCTTTTTTTTAAAAGAAAAAAA
Source organism: Labroides dimidiatus (assembly GCA_030710495.1). Lineage (NCBI taxonomy): Eukaryota > Metazoa > Chordata > Actinopteri > Labriformes > Labridae > Labroides > Labroides dimidiatus. Next base: position 16,769,074 of record CM061154.1, read on the forward strand.
AAAGCACAAGTGGGACCATTAGTCTTCACAAACACTGTAAATAGCAAACATAAACACAATTTTAATGCACTACACCATCTGCAGAGGGGCAGTTGTAGGTGGAGGGGTCTGCCTCACAGTGATGTAGTGTGATCCCCCCCTACCTTGTCTCCCCAGTCCCCTGTTTTTAATGCAGAACTTACACCCCTGGGGCAGACTGTGGGTCTTTTTAGTATGGGTGACTGTGGGCTCCCAGCAACATATGGCCCTGCCCCACCTATTTTAATGCACCACATTTAAAATCATTTTGCACTCAGGGCAGCACAAGGATTAAATGTTTTCTTATCTGGGATCAAGGAACTATAGTAATAGGAGGCTGTGGTTGGTAACCGCTAGTTTATTTATGGCCTGGTTGTTGGGCTCTCCCGGGTCTGGGGTGGTGCAAATGGGGTGGTGGTCTCCGGGGCAGTGGTCCCTTTGGGGTGCGCGGATGGCAAACTTGGTTGGCCTTACAGGCTCGGGGTCTTGGCTGGGGGCCCACTCCCTTTGCACCCATGGTGTGTGGCCCTCCAGCCTTGTGTAACCTAGGCCTGTTTTACTGCATGGTGTCCTGGCCCCCTTCCTTGGATCGGACCATGCCCATCTCTCTCTATGTTGATCGCCTAGTACAGCATTCTCCCCTACCCGCTAGGGATTATGCCAGCTGTCTTCAGCTGGACACATGGGTTGGGGATGGTCGTACAGCTCTCTTTTGGGTATGGGGTAGCAAGCGGGGATCAGGGTTGGGTGGGTTGGGGGTGTGCTGGTGGCTGGGCCCTTGCACCTTATACCCCAGATGATTAACTGGATTTCGAATTTAGAATAACCAATGTCAGAACATAAACAGTGTAAAAGGAAAAGATGTATTGACCCTTAAAAATGATAATAATTAATAAATGCAATTAAGGTATCAAAATATGTCTCCTCTCTTCAGCTTCTCAGGGAAAAGAAATACACACATGAACATTAACATGCAGGTAATGTATTATACCTTGTGTATAGCTAACACAAACGCACCCACAGATACACACAGTCTTCCCTGCTAAATAAATTAATCGCTAATAAATTATACTCAGGGTCAGGACTCAGCTATATGGAGCTCACACACACACACACACACACACACACACACACACACACACACACACACACACACACACACACTCTCTCTCTCTCTCTCTCTCTCACACACACACACACACACACACACACACACACCCTGGCGTTTCAATCACATTACACATTGGTGGCTAATTACTGAAGTGATGGTTTCTCTAATGACTTCACAGGGAAAAACGGAATTAACATGCAGACGGTTCCGGCTGCAATGATTAACCCCCCAACCCACACACACAAACACACTCACACACACAAAGAAAGGGAGAGAGAACATGCACAAATGTTAAATGTCATACATGTGCAAGGAGAAAACGAAGCATTTGTGCACCCATTTTTTTATGTGCACAAAAAACATAAAACACAACACCAGAACACAAGCCCACCCACACACACATACACACACAAGCGCACACGCAAACAAACACACACACACACACACACACACACACACACACACACACACACACACACACACACACACACACACACACACACACACACACACATTCAAAGTCGTCACAGTTGGGCTCAGGAGCTGAAGGGCTTGGGGAATGGAGCTAGCCGGGCTGCTAATGTTGCCGTCTTGGTTTATGGTTATTAAAATGGCTGAAAATGGCTGTAATGAATTGTAATGTAGTTCTGGTTTAAAGTTTGGTGTGTGTGCGTGTAGTTGTGTGTGTGTTTGTGTGTGTGTGTGTGTGTGTGTGTGTGTGTGTGTGTGTGTGTGTGTGTGTGTGTGTGTGTGTGTCGGGTGGGGTTAATGCAGGAAGGAAGCATGACTGCTCGTTCATAATGGAACCAGGCCCAGAAGGCTTGGCAGATTATTGTTTTTTATTTAGAGTTGTAATTTAGAGAGCGGAGCAGCACAGTGGGTTTTAACCACAGTCGTGTTTATCCCGCTGATGTTCGGAGCCTGAGTGATGGCAGTTAAAGGCTGAGTTACACAGCAAATTGATTTGGTCCAGTGGTGAGAAACAAAACTATTTGTTCCCTCTATATTGGTTTACACATCTGTTGCTTTTGATTGTTTATTTATTTATTTCTGCCTGAAGACCGATTGGAGAAGAAATCTGGAGCCTGAGAACATGAGAAGCTGCAGCTGGGGTTCAAGTTTTCAAGCACAAGAGGAAAACATGGAAAAAAAGGAGTGTGCAAATCAAAATAAACTGGTTTACGAAGCTGATATGCTGACATTCAAAGTTAACAAACTGAAGTGTCTCCCAAAACTCAAATTTGATCTAAAGCACTATTTCTTTTAGTTACCTTTTATTTCATGATTATTGTTACTGAATAGAATTGGACTGTGCTTCCCAGAGGCAACCCCCCCCCCCCCCACACACACACCTTTTTTTTTTTGTCCCCGAGCTTCACTGAATGCTTGAGTTTTGCATATTAATCAAAGACATACTCTGTTTTTGGAGCACTATTGGGACAATAGCTTACGCCTCTATCCTTTTTAAAAGGTGATGTTGAAGTGACCTGTCAATTACAGATGACTCTTAAAATGATGCTCTGCACTTGAAACATATCATCCTCAAAGATTGGTGCAGGTGGCCTGATAAAATTTTTATTTTTCCCTTACACTAACTGCTTTAACTAACGACTGTAAAAGTTGAAGGAGAGTTTGTAAGAACTTTTTTTTCAGCATCGTTCTGCTGAACATGATGTTAAACATTTACACTCTGGGAGTAGAGTTAGCTTATGTGAAAGATCACAATCTTTGTGGTTCAGTGAGACTGCCAAGATTTTTAGATGTGGGGGGTTCAAACCTGTAGCCACAGAACAGTTAACCTTTTGGCAAACACAAACACAAGAATATCAGCAGGAAATTGGAGGGGAAAAAATCACTTTGATGCTGAATAGAAAGTTAACTCAGCTAACATCTGAAATGATCTCACAGATCCCAGCAGAAACTTGTGCATTTTTTCCTTTTTTATGTGAGAATATTTATGAGTGATCTTAGCATGCCCTGGTTTGGAGGACTGTTCCTCTATCCAATCAATAGTGTCTTAACTTTGTGTGTCTGAAGGGCTCAAACACTGCAAAAGCTGAGACCCTTTAAGAGTACTCTAAATTAGTAGCATAAACAGCAATCAGTCTATGGGAGGTATTGTCTTTGTGATGACTTCTGCTTCACATTAAACACAATGGTTTGTTGTTCCCTTGGTAGTACTAGTCCCTAAACAGTATAAAGTCTGTCTCTTATGCCAGGAATCAGTGGTTCTCAAACTTTTCACACCAAGTACCCCCTCAGAAATACTTGACCCTCCAAGTACCACCATGATGACTGATTATGGGGTAAGGTTACGGTCAAAAGATTTGTGTGTACACACACAAAATCATGCATTTATTTTAAATGTATGCATGCTAGTCCATGGTTGTGCATAAATAAAAAAAAATTGTAAACTCGTTTGAGTCAAATCATACAATAATATGCGCTGTGTATTTTCTTTGTGAGAATACAACTTGGGAAGTTACAACTTTGAAGTTATAAAGTTACAACTTGACTCACAAACATGCGTCAGTCAGCTGTTACAATATAGCCAACATCCCCAATTCAAATACATAGCATAACAGAATAAAGAAATTTGGTCAAAATATAGAGACAACATGAGGTTCCTCTGTCTTCAATTTCTCAGGGTTGCACATAAGCTCTCTTCAGTGATTTACGGTTATTCTATCTTTTATTGCATTTATTTCCCTGAATGTTTCAGATGTTTTTAAAACTGATCCAGGAGCCTGGTTTGATAAAGGCTTTAATGGCTTCAGTTTTATCTTTCAGTGCCACAGCTGAAAGGTGCTGCTTCTTCTGGAGAGTTTTTCATTTTCTGTCTGACATTACAGAAAGAATCTCTGCAGCGGTTGCACTTTTGTTCACATGGAATGCTTCTCCTTTTCTCTAGAAACAAACCTGTTTTTTTCAGTGGCTGAGGAATAATGTGAGATTTTAGTGCTGAAAAGGAAGTCACCATAATTCCAGCACAGCATTTTACAAATAAAACAAACAAAAAAAAAAAAATCAGGTCAAGGCTGCAGTCGAGTTGTCTTGTGAGGTTTTGTTGCTGGTGGATTTACAGACAGAATGAAGAGCTTTTGTGATTTAAAAACATCTTATTCAATCAGAGAGGTCTGTGATAGACTTCAGGTTTATTCAGGGGAAAATACAACATAATTTACATATCTGAGAAAAAAAGAAATACCTAATGCTATCAGCTTGGACCTGAAGAGCAGAGTTTTTCTCTCCTTGTTTATTTTACAGCTATGAATCAGCCCTTGAAAAATTCAAGTGTTTCTAGAAGTTTCCCACTGGAAAGTGGCAACAGATGGTTTTGTGGGAAAAACAGGAACCATGGGGTCAGAGACGCTTCCGTTTGTCTCTTACTCACTCTGTAATCTCCATATGTTTGTGTCTGACTGATTCTTTCTAAACCCTGCTTACCTTTAAGGTGCCCTAATTTGTATCGCATGAATACTCACCAGTGAGTCAGCACTCCTACACTGCAGCAGTAGAAACACATCGAATAAAAGCAAGCACACACACACACATCCGCCTGGCACAAATCTATTGATGTCCAGGGCTTTCGAGGCCAGACTTGTTGTGAATGACTGCAGCTGTGCATGTTTTACATGGTGCCAACATACAGAGCACCATTCCTAATAATTAAAAAAAATGTCCCAAGCCTTCTTTTGTGGGTCTGTATTATCTTTTTGTTGAGCCAAGAAAGATTGAAACTCAGTTAATGTTATGTAACATGCATTGCGTTTCCTTTTTTCACCTGAAAGTTAGAGGTAGAATCTGCAGGATTTTCTCCATAAAATAAAAGTTTGACTTTTTTTGAAAAATAATTCTGCTTGATTGTCACTTATGGGCCTTTATTTATGTGTGCTGGTGCCTTTTTCTACCTAAACTCCCTCCCCTGCCTGTATGTTGATGTTTTGGTCATCTCAGAATTCTCTTGGCAGAGAGTAGCCATGGTTACCCCAGCCAATCACAATGCGCCCAGTGCGCAAGTGACTTTGTGTGTTTATGATAGCAAATGGAGGAAGCTATCCCAAGCAGCTACAATAGTGGATGTAACAGGGAGAAAGAAAAACACAACAAAAGCGAAAACACATGCAAAACAAATGCCAAAAAAACAACAAGTAAAGTTTGTAAATGATGGTGAACCCTGACTCGACATTCACTCACTCTGAGGTAAGAACGGGCAGTGACTGAGCCATCTACAATCACAAAATCTGTTTTGTGCTGACTGGTGATGCCTGCCCAGATGTTTGCACCTCCTCCACCAAAGCAAACCCCGGGGACCATGTTGACCTTGACGTATCACTCACCTTGCATTCCTCAGCAAACCTGACGACCATCATTTCTGTACATTTCTGTTCACTCATCAGTGAACAGGACGGTAGACCACTGCTGCATTGTTCAGGTCACATGGTCTTGTGCCCACTGAAACGGTCACAGTGGATAACTTTGGACACCAGTCACGTTATTGTGTTGTTCTGCTGTGCAAAAACTGACCCCGTGACCTTAAAAGGAGATGAGATAAAGTTCCCATTCAAAGATTTTTGATATCACAGAGAAATTTTCATGAAACCAACTTTTTTTTTAGAGCATCCAAACAATCCGATATCCTGTTGATGTCTCCTGTTGTGTGACTTTCTGCTGTTACCCTCCACTGTAGTGTTGCCCGCTTGCCAGAGGGCAGCACTAACACAGGATGTGAAACTCCCATCAGACAGGCACCAAACCAACCCTGCTGCCTCACATTTCTTTATAGTTGAGCCAATCCAGCTTATAACCCTGCCAGGTCTTCTATGTATATGTAAATATGTCACCAACTGTTACCGCCAGGCCAAGCTTTTCATATTAGCACTGATATGCTGCTCAGCCTTCTTTATAGCCGTGCCAACTGCTGGCTAGAACAGAGTCAGCGTGTCTGCGTCTGGGTAAATCTTATCACTGTCTGCCATAGGCACAAACACAACATATTAGGACTGACGCTCTACAATAACAGCATTCACTGTTGCAGCAGCTTCCAAACACTGCAAATTTAGAGAGCAGGGGGAGCGTGACGGAGCTGAGGGGAGAGGGGAACAAATACATAGAAAATTAAAGAAAGGAAAATATTAAAAAGACACAAAGAAGAGGAAGAGGTAGAAGAAGATCCGCCAGGGACATGTGATGTTTGACGTTATATGTGTGCATAAAACGGGAAATGAAGAGAGGCATTGGGTCATAAGCATGAAAGGCTGTACTGGGCATTGCCTGGCTCACACTGCTGCACACAGAGGCCAAGTTTCCCCATTAACACTCAAAATAACAGCTTAGCTCCATCACTCTGTCTTCACACAGAGCCAAACAGCAGTACGGCTGCCAGCAGACCACAGTAGATACAGAAATGTTCATCATCATGACAGGGCCAGGTGTTAGAGAGCAACATTTCAAACTGGCAAAACTCAGCCCCCCAAGCTTCTCACAGATTCTGTTACTGTTCTGCATGTCTGTTTACAATCTCATGAAATGATGACAAGATCTGGATCTACCAAGGAAACAAAAGCCTCTAATGCCACCGAGCAAGGAGAGCAATATAATGAAACTCTGAAGGCATTCTCTGAGATGTAGAAGATGTTAATAATTGCAGAAACTGTTGGGTAACTGACAAACAACTGACTGCAAATGCTAGGTACAAATAAGCAGTGCCAGATTGCACCTGACTATAATTGCACATGAAGTAGCAGTAAGAAGAGTTTAAAGACGTGGTAGTCAAGGTCCCACTAGTTGTTCTGGGCTGCTTTGATGATGCTTTGCAGGGATTTTTTTGGTGCTGGTTTGTTAAATATGCCTCTTTTCCCATAGCGTCATGTGGAGGATTGTAGTCACCGGCCCCACACAAGATGAGGCCATCAAACACCAAAGTGACAATGAAACATTGATTCTCTATCCTGTGCTGCAATGACCTACACCAAACCTTTATCATGCAAACATTTTTCAATATAACTGGGGACATTTTGACACTTTTCAACTCTTCTCTGTGGGCTGAGATTTGTGCGACTAGAAATGGAAGGGAACATTCAATATCAGTTCAGTGTGGCATGACCATTATGTCATCTACAAATTGAGCACAGATTCACAGAAATCCTCTTCACTTCTATGAAAACTCCTTTATGGTCTGTGGCTGCACTCCTCATCTGAGTGAAGCAATTTCCATGATGTCTGAAGACCAGGGACTAAATAATCAGATTTCTTTTTACACTTAACCCTTACATTGTGTTCGGGTCAAATTTGACCCATTTTCAAGTTTAGACATGTAAAAAGTAACATTTGCTTTGTGTAGTGGAACAAAGCTTCATCTAATCCTCACACAAATCACGCAACTAGAGAAATTGTTACCATTTTAGTCAATTCTGAGGGTCTTTAATCATTTAGATCCCCATTAGCTTTTGCATAGCAGCAGCTATTCTTCCTGGGTCTACTTAATTTAAATGTGACAATTAAAATAAACAAATGGACAGAAAACATTCAAACATGCATAAACATCGAAATGTCTGTGACACAGTACAGTGATTAAGTACAAACATCATAATATCATAATTGAATAAATAATTCAATAAATAGCCTGTACAAAAAATTAATAAATTTATGAAAAAACAAACAAAAAACACTCCATTATTGAATCTGCTTCCATATCCTAAATTTTTCTAAACAATGACAGTGGTGAACCCAGAAATGGTAATTAATAAAATTCTTCTTTAGATAGTACTATTTGAAGTCCATGTTTAGCAGCAATAAATTTGTGTTATGAGTCTTTCACACCAAAGAAATCATTATCTACTGAGCCAAGTTTGAAAGAATAAAGAATTGCCAAGTATATAAAATTAGGTCTCAAAATCATAGAAAAATATGCACTTCTCTCTGCTGTGGAAAGCTGGGGGTGTGTCAGTTAGAGGCACTGGAGCCAAACCCACATGGGGGGGGCTCTGTGTACTGTACAAGGATGTTACCTACAGTAACTAGGTAGCTAGCTCTAGCAGCTTCATCAGACGGACCCAGCCCTACCTGTTTGAGCCATCAGAACCAGAAACTGACTCTGATAGTGCTCAGCCTCATTCCTCACAGTCTCCATCAGAATGGTCATTTATTTCTCCCATTTATGCAATTTAATAGTATGTATTACTGACTAGTAACGTTATAGCCTAGCCAAATACAGTTAGGCTCTCAACCAACCACTTCTTCAGGAACCTATTGGTGCTGCTATGACAGATAACTACTTCTGCCAGCCGGTTCCTGGTTGTCTTGCAAGTATACAGCTGACCGTTGGCAGCAGGGGCGATTTTATGCTAATGATGGCTCCGTGACGTAACGCGGCTATGATTTCTGACCCGCCCATTCAATCTTGACACATAAATTCAAAACACTGTTCGTGAAGCCTAGCTCCACCTTGAAATCCTATAAATTGTTGAATGGCTTTCACGTTTTAAGGAAATACATTTGTATGTTTAGAAGAAAATGGCTTATTTTGCTTTACACAGACTTTGAGTTTCCTTTTAAAAGTTGCGAGAATAGAATAGAATAGAATAGAATAGAATAGAATAGAATAGAATAGAATAGAATAGAAATTTTACCATAACTCTGCTCTGAACTCCTGCTTTCATTTTCCATGTGCACCCCAAGTAAATCAGAATGGAGCTGGTGCAACAAGCCACAGGTTAAATGTCTTGAATACTTATCTTGCAGTGAGGAGTTTATCAGGATCGTGTAATGTCATCCTGTCAGGGCATCAATGATTTCTCCTGTTAATGTCCATCATAACTGACTAAACCAGCCCAGTTTACACTCATCGACCTTTGTTGTGCTTTCTGCCAAACACTGTACTGGAGTTTAGCTTTACTCTAAAATAGAGAGCCAGGATCTGACTGCTAACCTGGTGAGGCCAGTCTCCACAGCACAAAGGGAAACTTTTGACAGATGGGGAACATTGCATGAGGCAAGTTGGGAATAATAAACAATGATTATATGAATTGCTGCTGTAAAAATGTTCCCCTGCAGAGGGAGTCTTTAAGATCCTCCTGATTCACGCTGATGTTTATATGCAGAAAGACTCGCTGTGACTGATCAAACAGGGGCCTGATGATTTGCTCAAGGACAGTTGTCTGTGACAGAGACTTACAATGAGATCTCTTGTGCACAGAAGCATCCCAGTACCTGCTGACTTGCCTTCTGTGCTTGTTCTTTGAGACCTTGAGTTGAAATCAAGAATCAGACATCGGTAATGAAAACCTTCATGCTCATAAAATGTTACCAAAGAAACATAGGCCTTTTAGGCTGTTTGTTAAAGCTCTGAGTAATAATTCTGACATTTTTATTTTGCTCTGGGATGTGGACTAATGTAGCATGATAAACATGAAAGCTGCTTCACCTGAATTTCTGAACAGCAGGTGGTCCCTGCATCAACACAGCATCAAAGAGACGGCAGGCAAAAAAGCAGTTCACCCAAAATGAAAAAGCCTCAGCGGAAAATCAGAGAAGAAAAAAGAACAGATTTATTCATTAAATGTTTGAAAGGTGGTGATGGAGTGGGATGCAGAGAATAATTTGAACAAACACCCAAGACAGACAGAACATCACTCTAACCACCAGTCACAGAGATTCTTTACCACTGTCTCTGAAACCTGTAAGGTCTTCCCTGATAAAGGAAATCATCCGGATGGCAGCATATGTACCTCCTAAACCTGTAGATACTGTTGAGTATTAATGAAGCCTTCACAAATGTTGATGCTCCCCGTGCGATGGACTCTTCTGATCTTCACCACAGTTGCCTCTTCTTTAACTAAGCGCTGAAGGCAAGCTGAGAGATCCCTCTCCTCTTTGGAGATGAGGATGTGATTTCTGTGATGTTTTTTTTTTTCTGTAGCCCACAAGTAATTTCCATGTGTGCACATTTTGATGAGTCCACTGGGAGTCGTGTATGCTTTCTTTTGTCATACATGATAAATCAGGCATTACTGTAAGCCCAACAAGCTGTTCTTTCTAATGCACTTCAGGCCAAGTTTAATTCAGTCAACATAACAGGACTTGGTAGAGCGCTTGAAGACATTTGACTCTCTGGAAGGCTTCCTTAGATCTGCACTGACTGGTTATAGAAAGTATAAGCCTCTACGAGTATTCCGTCTACCATTGATTCACATGGAAGAGTTAGCAGAAACATAGATAACAGATGATCCTTGCTGTCTTCAAATGATCGCCCCTTGTGCTTAAGATGTAGATGTCCATTTGAGTCCTAGCTCTGCTGTCCTGGAGCATGTGTGAAGTGGTTGCATGATTTTTTCACTTCACAGAAGTTGGTTTGAAAGAGATGTGAAGGAAGCCATTTATGTTAAACTTAAACAACTCTCCATTAGCATAGATTGTGACTCAAAGATGTCACTTATCTCCAACGCCCAAAATACATCAGATGGAGCTCTGGTCTGGTTCTGCTCTGTCAAGGCACCTGATGAGAAAGGTTTCTATTCTATTCATAATTAACATCATCCATGCTCCAGTAAATGAGAGCCCTTCACATCAGAAACGCAAGCCTTCCCCTTGTTTTTGCCAGACGATGGAGTAGTGACACGTCAATTTACAAAAACCAGATCAAGTGGAACAATAAGAAGTGTGCAGAAACCACATTAAGATGCCCTGACTTTCAATATAAAACAAACATGTCAAAACCAGATGGTATTTATTTTATATACAACAACAAACTGACATAATGAGCAGAGCTAGACCAGGGGCCTGTGCTATGAAGCGGGATTAACACATCCAAGATCACTCTCTATTACTTGGGTGGACTGATCAGCAGTTCTACGAAGCTGGATATCAAGTCATTATGAGAACCGAGGGTTTTCAAGTCTGCATCTATGCATGCTCACATTAAAGGGTTGGTGTTCGCAGCTTCTAACCAATCACAAACATGGAGAAACTGGAGAAACCCTGCAGAGCAGCCTACTTTACCATGAAGGAGCCAACAATTACTCTTCAAAAGTATGAAAAATTCAAACACATCATCCAGGCTAAAAGCAACACTGTTGCCGCAGCAAAAGCCAGGAAGGAATGCTGGCAGAATATTGCAGACTCTATTAATGCACAATTTTGTGAAATTATAAAATATCAATTCATTGGGCAACATAAACACAGCAACTCTGATCACTCAGTCTGACTATATTACGGCACAGAAATTTGGGGCAGAGCGCTTCTTCAAGGCCGTTTCTTTGGTTTATATTTTCCACTGAGTTTTTTTTTTTAGGCTCAGCACCTCCCTGTGAGCACATTTTGTGTTGGAATACAATTCCTCACCGCGGTGGCAGGGATAGTTGTGTGTTTCATTAATTTATGTTTTGCATTTATGCCATGTGTGACCATTATTTTAGATGCACTTGACTGCGATTCATTACATTTGTAACATATGGCTCCATCAGTTGACAAATTTAGCGCACCCCATCCAGTTAAAATCTGTATCTCTGGTACAGGATGTCATCAGGGATCTCAAAAGGATTGAATCCATCCCTACAAACTCTCTCTCCAAAGCACCAACATCAACAGGATCTTCTAAGAATGGGCAGGCCAATTTCAAGAGAGCTGATTGAGGTGGTGCTTTTATACTCACTGATCTGTAATCCATAACTTAACCTGCTCTGGAGCAGGTTAGTCATTAAGCATAAGTTATCATTTATCTCGGCAACGAGTGAACCAGAGCTGTAGGACAGAAAACCCAGGGTTCACTCTGTAATTACTTCGATAATAGAAAATCTAGCTTCATCGTACAGGCCTCAGGAGTCAATAGGTTTGAGGTTTTACAGCCCAACATGAACCTGGAGAGGTTCATCACTGGGTTGGGAATCCAGGGAACTCCTCAGTCTGTGACTCCAGCTGTCCGGTGGTCGGCAGTTAGCGTGCATAGGAGCACATTGGGAGCCCCCATGTAATTCACTGGCAGACTGGAGACACTTAGAGGCACGTATTTTCTACCTCCGTCCGCCGGTGGGATAGTGTTTAGTATTCAAGCTTTTTGTTTGTTCTTTTTTCAAACATACATGAATTAATAACACTTTCACCTAGAAAGATAGGAGGAAGACCTCCTATGGGACTTCAGAAGCTCGGGTTCTTCTACAGAAACAAATCTTGTTTCTCACTCAGAGCCCGGAAACTGCTTGTGTCAGCAACATTTCTGCCCCTGATTGACTATGTAGATGTGCTCTATCTTGGTGCTCCTATAAAATGCCTCCAGTCCTTAAACACTGTTTATCACAGTGCACTGAGGTTTGTCACAGGTGATGGTCGCCTTACACATCATTGCCACCTGTACATTCGTTCTGGGTTGCCCTCTTTAAGTGCGCAAAGGTATACGCACTGGCTGACACTTGTATACAAAGCAATTCTTGGCTTGGTTCCTTTCGTATTTGTGCTCTCTTCTTCGGAGAACTACAAGCCACTATGCCTTACGGTCCTCTGATGTTTTTAATCTATCTGTTCCTCGTGCAAGAACTGAACTGGGGAAGAAAGCGTTCAGTTTTGCTGCTCCAACAGCGTGGAACTCTCTTCAGACTAAGCTGAAGCTCTCAGAGCTCATCTCACTTGGAGCTTTCCGATCCTTGCTAATGGACATACAGCATGAAACCATTAAGCAGTGCCAGTGTTTCTGAATAGTTATGTATATTTAATAATCCCCTGTCATTTACTCCGCTTTTCTAATTCACAAAAAATGCATTTTAAATTGTTGTTATGTTTTATACTGTTTCTCTGCAATTGTATTTACCATGACGTGTGTCGCTGATCCCATGGCCAGGTCACCCTTGTAAAAGAGATCTTGATCTCAATGGGCTATTTTTACCTGGTTAAATAAAGGTTAAATAAAAAAGTGGTTCTGTATTGGATAGTTCTTACTGACTTATTCTTAGGAGAAAAACATGTTTATGTCCAACCATTGCTCTCCAAACAGTAAATTAGCGAAGACCAACATATTTTCAGATATGTAACTGTTAAAATAAAATTCAGCTAAGTTTCTAATATCTTTATGACAGAAACATTTATGGGAGGTTTGATGTAAAGGGGATCGTTTAAACCAGCCATTTTAAACCAGCAGCTGTGGTAAATCCATCCAGTGGCGCAAAAAGGGGGTATGCACTATATGCGGCGCATAGGGGCACCGCGCTAGAATGGGCGCCAAAATGATGGAGAGGAAATTATTTTAAATTTGTTTTTACTGTAATGAACGGCAGTTCAATCGTATGATCAAAACAATCAAGTCAGTGACTGTCTGATAGGACGCCGGGCACCCCTTCGCTTCTTCCTCAGCCTACCACCCCCCTCTCTCTTCTCACCCCCACCCCCGGCAGCGCATGCTCCAGGCGGCGCGCCCCCTGGAGCATGCGCTGGAGTAAGAGTGTTGTCAGCATTTGAATCGTGTTAAAATGGTTGCTTGTTAAAGTAAATAGATGTTAAAATAGAAAGTGTATGTGTACATATGTTGATTTCCTCGTTAAAAATATTTGTGAATGTGGTTTAAAAACTATTTCATAAGGGGTTAAAATACTGTTATAAATTAGTGAAATAAATGTTTAAAAGGAGTTAAAAGGTGTTAATGTACCTTGAGAAATGTTTCATTTTATTTTTGAAAAGTTCATGGAGACTTCAAGACTGATCATCTGTTGGTTGAGCTGATTCCTGTGCAGAGAGACGGTGTAGAGGTGAGGATTCGAGTGAGAGACGGCTGAGCCACATTTTGATAAAGCGTACGTAGATTTATTTGAAAGAAGTGTGTAGTTTTAGTACCGAAAGACTGTCGGCTGGACATTCTGAGAACGGATACTTTCTCTACACCCAGTTTGTGAGCTGCGAAAGACATTTCTGAGTGAACTTGCCTTTGTAGCTGCCCAGGTGTCTAACCCAGCTGAAGCTGTGGGCTGTCAATCATCGTTTCTACACGAAACCCTGAGGAGTCGTCAGAGGCGCTGTAGATGTGAGCCACGAGGCATCATTCGGACATCACTTGCTGCCTGGTTGGAGATCACATTGCCCGGGACGCCCGTGTATTGCCTGTTGCCAGTGGCGATTGCTCTAAGACTGCAAGGGAAGCTCAGCTTCCCCTAAAATGTCCCCAAAAAAAGTGGTGATATGTCCTGCTGTGTGTACATTTCATTGCCTAAATATGCGCTAGAATACCTTCATCTTTTGTTCTGAATCAGCTACTTATCACAGGTAACTGGTGCCACTTCCTTCTCATTCATCCCCACAGCGTCTCAGCGCTTTAACACAGTCGGACGCTGAGGGTCTTCAGACTTCAACAGTGTAGGGTAGAGTGGGTTGTTCCACTGTGGAAACTGTACTGTCATTGGATAAACGCTGGGCTTTGTCCCGCCCATCGGACGCTCAGCGTCTCTGGGGGTCTATGAGGCAGTGGGCTGGCCTGGACGCTCAGCTTCTGCATGATGATTGGATGATCTTTCTGAGGCTGAATCCCTTTTGATTGACAGTGAAATGAGCCAATCAGCGATCTTGAAGTAAAACTCTCTACCGGAGACTTTCTAACTTCTACATTCAGTTGTTCTGGACTGATCCGAAGGCTTTATCGATCCCCAGCGAGTTTACCTTTCTTAAAAACGACGAGCATTGTGTTTAAAATTACGTTTAAATAAATAAACAAATTTATGATGTAGGCCAGAAAAAAATTGAGCTTCCCCTCCTTGACTAACCCACAGCCGCCACTGCCTGTTGCATTGGAGAGGCTGGTAGGCCGCCGCTGCTGCTATTTGGATCCTTCGCCCTGTGGACTGAGCAAAGAGCTGCTATATATATATATATATATTATATATATATATAATATATGTATATATATATATAATATATATATTATATATATATATATATATATACACTGAGAACCGTTCTGTGTGATATAGTCTATAAAATAAAATGCGATAAAAAAAAGTTTTTTTAGCCCTCACAACTGATTCAGAATGCTTTCATATCACCTCGGATAGGGTTTGCTTCGATAGGAGAGCGATATTTGCGAGAATTTCAGCCAAAAACGGAAAGTCAAATTTTGGACCCAAATTGTCAGGTTCAGAACCTGCTGTTTTGTCCCTAAATTTGCAAATCCCAGAACAAAGAATTTTAGCCCTCACAATTGATTGAAAAGGCCTTCATATCACCTCGGATGGGGTTTGCTTCGAAAGGAAAGCAATATTGGAAAAAATTTTAGCCAAAAACGGAAAGTCGAATTTTGGCCCAAAACATCAGCTCCGGACCTGATGTTTTGTCCCGAAATTTGCTAATCTCATAAAAAAGGTTTTAGCCCTCGCAATTGATTCAGAATGCCTTCATATCACCTCGGATGGGGTTTGCTTCGAATGGAGATCGATATTTGCGAGAATTTCAGCCAAAAACGGAAAGTCGAATTTTGGACCAAAACGTCAGGTCCGGACCTGTCGTTTCGGCCAGCAACTTGGAAATCCCAAAACAGAGGTTTCAGCCCTCACAATTGGTTCAAAAGGCCTTCATATCACCTCGGATGGGGTTTGCTTCCATAGGAGATCGATATTTGCGAGAATTTCAGCCAAAAACGGAAAGTCGAATTTTGGACCAAAACGTCAGGTCCGGACCTGTCGTTTCGGCCAGAAACTTGGAAATCCCAAAACAGAGGTTTAAGCCCTCACAATTGGTTCAGAAGGCCTTCATATCACCTCGGATGGGGTATGCTTCGATAGGAGATCGATATTTGCGAGAAGTTCAGCCAAAAACAGAAAGTCGAATTTTGGACCAAAACGTCAGGTCCGGACCTGTCGTTTCGGCCAGAAACTTGGAAATCCCAAAACAGAGGTTTCAGCCCTCACAATTGGTTCAAAAGGCCTTCATATCACCTCGGATGGGGTTTGCTTCGATAGGAGATCGATATTTGCGAGAATTTCAGCCAAAAAACGGAAAGTCGAATTTTGGACCAAAACGTCAGGTCCGGACCTGTCGTTTCGGCCAGCAACTTGGAAATACCAAAACAAAGGTTTCAGCCCTCACAATTGGTTCAGAATGCCTTCATATCACCTCGGATGGGGTTTGCTTCGATAGGAGATCGATATTGGCGAGAATTTCAGCCAAAAACGGAAAGTCGAATTTTGGACCAAAACGTCAGGTCCGGACCTGTCGTTTCGTCAGGTCCGGACCTGTCGTTTCGTCAGGTCCGGACCTGTCGTTTCGTCAGGTCCGGACCTGTCGTTTCGTCAGGTCCGGACCTGTCGTTTCGTCAGGTCCGGACCTGTCGTTTCTGTCGTTTCGTCAGGTCCGGACCTGTCGTTTCGTCAGGTCCGGACCTGTCGTTTCGTCAGGTCCGGACCTGTCGTTTCGTCAGGTCCGGACCTGTCGTTTCGTCAGGTCCGGACCTGTCGTTTCGTCAGGTCCGGACCTGTCGTTTCGTCAGGTCCGGACCTGTCGTTTCGTCAGGTCCGGACCTGTCGTTTCGGCCAGAAACTTGGAAATCCCAAAACAGAGGTTTCAGCCCTCACAATTGGTTCAGAAGGCCTTCATATCACCTCGGATGGGGTTTGCTTCGATAGGAGATCGATATTTGCGAGAATTTCAGCCAAAAACGGAAAGTCGAATTTTGGACCAAAACGTCAGGTCCGGACCTGTCGTTTCGGCCAGCAACTTGGAAATCCCAAAACAGAGGTTTCAGCCCTCACAATTGGTTCAGAAGGCCTTCATATCACCTCGGATGGGGTTTGCTTCGATAGGAGATCGATATTTGCGAGAATTTCAGCCAAAAACGGAAAGTCGAATTTTGGACCAAAACGTCAGGTCCGGACCTGTCGTTTCGGCCAGCAACTTGGAAATCCCAAAACAGAGGTTTCAGCCCTCACAATTGGTTCAAAAGGCCTTCATATCACCTCGGATGGGGTTTGCTTCCATAGGAGATCGATATTTGCGAGAATTTCAGCCAAAAACGGAAAGTCGAATTTTGGACCAAAACGTCAGGTCCGGACCTGTCGTTTCGGCCAGAAACTTGGAAATCCCAAAACAGAGGTTTAAGCCCTCACAATTGGTTCAGAAGGCCTTCATATCACCTCGGATGGGGTATGCTTCGATAGGAGATCGATATTTGCGAGAAGTTCAGCCAAAAACAGAAAGTCGAAATTTGGACCAAAACGTCAGGTCCGGACCTGTCGTTTCGGCCAGAAACTTGGAAATCCCAAAACAGAGGTTTCAGCCCTCACAATTGGTTCAAAAGGCCTTCATATCACCTCGGATGGGGTTTGCTTCGATAGGAGATCGATATTTGCGAGAATTTCAGCCAAAAACGGAAAGTCGAATTTTGGACCAAAACGTCAGGTCCGGACCTGTCGTTTCGGCCAGAAACTTGGAAATCCCAAAACAGAGGTTTAAGCCCTCACAATTGGTTCAGAAGTCCTTCATATCACCTCGGATGGGGTATGCTTCGATAGGAGATCGATATTTGCGAGAAGTTCAGCCAAAAACAGAAAGTCGAATTTTGGACCAAAACGTCAGGTCCGGACCTGTCGTTTCGGCCAGAAACTTGGAAATCCCAAAACAGAGGTTTCAGCCCTCACAATTGGTTCAAAAGGCCTTCATATCACCTCGGATGGGGTTTGCTTCGATAGGAGATCGATATTTGCGAGAATTTCAGCCAAAAACGGAAAGTCGAATTTTGGACCAAAACGTCAGGTCCGGACCTGTCGTT
Organism: Labroides dimidiatus; assembly: GCA_030710495.1. Taxonomy (NCBI): domain Eukaryota; kingdom Metazoa; phylum Chordata; class Actinopteri; order Labriformes; family Labridae; genus Labroides; species Labroides dimidiatus. The sequence goes on from CM061154.1 coordinate 16,786,935, forward strand.
TCGGCCAGCAACTTGGAAATACCAAAACAAAGGTTTCAGCCCTCACAATTGGTTCAGAATGCCTTCATATCACCTCGGATGGGGTTTGCTTCGATAGGAGATCGATATTGGCGAGAATTTCAGCCAAAAACGGAATTTTGGACCAAAACGTCAGGTCCGGACCTGTCGTTTCGTCAGGTCCGGACCTGTCGTTTCGTCAGGTCCGGACCTGTCGTTTCGTCAGGTCCGGACCTGTCGTTTCGTCAGGTCCGGACCTGTCGTTTCGTCAGGTCCGGACCTGTCGTTTCGTCAGGTCCGGACCTGTCGTTTCGTCAGGTCCGGACCTGTCGTTTCGTCAGGTCCGGACCTGTCGTTTCTGTCGTTTCGTCAGGTCCGGACCTGTCGTTTCGTCAGGTCCGGACCTGTCGTTTCGTCAGGTCCGGACCTGTCGTTTCGTCAGGTCCGGACCTGTCGTTTCGTCAGGTCCGGACCTGTCGTTTCGTCAGGTCCGGACCTGTCGTTTCGTCAGGTCCGGACCTGTCGTTTCGTCAGGTCCGGACCTGTCGTTTCGGCCAGAAACTTGGAAATCCCAAAACAGAGGTTTCAGCCCTCACAATTGGTTCAGAAGGCCTTCATATCACCTCGGATGGGGTTTGCTTCGATAGGAGATCGATATTTGCGAGAATTTCAGCCAAAAACGGAAAGTCGAATTTTGGACCAAAACGTCAGGTCCGGACCTGTCGTTTCGGCCAGCAACTTGGAAATCCCAAAACAGAGGTTTCAGCCCTCACAATTGGTTCAGAAGGCCTTCATATCACCTCGGATGGGGTTTGCTTCGATAGGAGATCGATATTTGCGAGAATTTCAGCCAAAAACGGAAAGTCGAATTTTGGACCAAAACGTCAGGTCCGGACCTGTCGTTTCGGCCAGCAACTTGGAAATCCCAAAACAGAGGTTTCAGCCCTCACAATTGGTTCAAAAGGCCTTCATATCACCTCGGATGGGGTTTGCTTCCATAGGAGATCGATATTTGCGAGAATTTCAGCCAAAAACGGAAAGTCGAATTTTGGACCAAAACGTCAGGTCCGGACCTGTCGTTTCGGCCAGAAACTTGGAAATCCCAAAACAGAGGTTTAAGCCCTCACAATTGGTTCAGAAGGCCTTCATATCACCTCGGATGGGGTATGCTTCGATAGGAGATCGATATTTGCGAGAAGTTCAGCCAAAAACAGAAAGTCGAATTTTGGACCAAAACGTCAGGTCCGGACCTGTCGTTTCGGCCAGAAACTTGGAAATCCCAAAACAGAGGTTTCAGCCCTCACAATTGGTTCAAAAGGCCTTCATATCACCTCGGATGGGGTTTGCTTCGATAGGAGATCGATATTTGCGAGAATTTCAGCCAAAAACGGAAAGTCGAATTTTGGACCAAAACGTCAGGTCCGGACCTGTCGTTTCGGCCAGCAACTTGGAAATACCAAAACAAAGGTTTCAGCCCTCACAATTGGTTCAGAATGCCTTCATATCACCTCGGATGGGGTTTGCTTCGATAGGAGATCGATATTGGCGAGAATTTCAGCCAAAAACGGAAAGTCGAATTTTGGACCAAAACGTCAGGTCCGGACCTGTCGTTTCGTCAGGTCCGGACCTGTCGTTTCGTCAGGTCCGGACCTGTCGTTTCGTCAGGTCCGGACCTGTCGTTTCGTCAGGTCCGGACCTGTCGTTTCGTCAGGTCCGGACCTGTCGTTTCGTCAGGTCCGGACCTGTCGTTTCGTCAGGTCCGGACCTGTCGTTTCGTCAGGTCCGGACCTGTCGTTTCTGTCGTTTCGTCAGGTCCGGACCTGTCGTTTCGTCAGGTCCGGACCTGTCGTTTCGTCAGGTCCGGACCTGTCGTTTCGTCAGGTCCGGACCTGTCGTTTCGTCAGGTCCGGACCTGTCGTTTCGTCAGGTCCGGACCTGTCGTTTCGTCAGGTCCGGACCTGTCGTTTCGTCAGGTCCGGACCTGTCGTTTCGGCCAGAAACTTGGAAATCCCAAAACAGAGGTTTCAGCCCTCACAATTGGTTCAGAAGGCCTTCATATCACCTCGGATGGGGTTTGCTTCGATAGGAGATCGATATTTGCGAGAATTTCAGCCAAAAACGGAAAGTCGAATTTTGGACCAAAACGTCAGGTCCGGACCTGTCGTTTCGGCCAGCAACTTGGAAATCCCAAAACAGAGGTTTCAGCCCTCACAATTGGTTCAGAAGGCCTTCATATCACCTCGGATGGGGTTTGCTTCGATAGGAGATCGATATTTGCGAGAATTTCAGCCAAAAACGGAAAGTCGAATTTTGGACCAAAACGTCAGGTCCGGACCTGTCGTTTCGGCCAGCAACTTGGAAATCCCAAAACAGAGGTTTCAGCCCTCACAATTGGTTCAAAAGGCCTTCATATCACCTCGGATGGGGTTTGCTTCCATAGGAGATCGATATTTGCGAGAATTTCAGCCAAAAACGGAAAGTCGAATTTTGGACCAAAACGTCAGGTCCGGACCTGTCGTTTCGGCCAGAAACTTGGAAATCCCAAAACAGAGGTTTAAGCCCTCACAATTGGTTCAGAAGGCCTTCATATCACCTCGGATGGGGTATGCTTCGATAGGAGATCGATATTTGCGAGAAGTTCAGCCAAAAACAGAAAGTCGAATTTTGGACCAAAACGTCAGGTCCGGACCTGTCGTTTCGGCCAGAAACTTGGAAATCCCAAAACAGAGGTTTCAGCCCTCACAATTGGTTCAAAAGGCCTTCATATCACCTCGGATGGGGTTTGCTTCGATAGGAGATCGATATTTGCGAGAATTTCAGCCAAAAACGGAAAGTCGAATTTTGGACCAAAACGTCAGGTCCGGACCTGTCGTTTCGGCCAGCAACTTGGAAATACCAAAACAAAGGTTTCAGCCCTCACAATTGGTTCAGAATGCCTTCATATCACCTCGGATGGGGTTTGCTTCGATAGGAGATCGATATTGGCGAGAATTTCAGCCAAAAACGGAAAGTCGAATTTTGGACCAAAACGTCAGGTCCGGACCTGTCGTTTCGTCAGGTCCGGACCTGTCGTTTCGTCAGGTCCGGACCTGTCGTTTCGTCAGGTCCGGACCTTTCGTTTCGTCAGGTCCGGACCTGTCGTTTCTGTCGTTTCGTCAGGTCCGGACCTGTCGTTTCGTCAGGTCCGGACCTGTCGTTTCGTCAGGTCCGGACCTGTCGTTTCGTCAGGTCCGGACCTGTCGTTTCGTCAGGTCCGGACCTGTCGTTTCGTCAGGTCCGGACCTGTCGTTTCGTCAGGTCCGGACCTGTCGTTTCGTCAGGTCCGGACCTGTCGTTTCGGCCAGAAACTTGGAAATCCCAAAACAGAGGTTTCAGCCCTCACAATTGGTTCAGAAGGCCTTCATATCACCTCGGATGGGGTTTGCTTCGATAGGAGATCGATATTTGCGAGAATTTCAGCCAAAAACGGAAAGTTGAATTTTGGACCAAAACGTCAGGTCCGGACCTGTCGTTTCGGCCAGAAACTTGGAAATCCCAAAACAGAGGTTTCAGCCCTCACAATTGGTTCAAAAGGCCTTCATATCACCTCGGATGGGGTTTGCTTCCATAGGAGATCGATATTTGCGAGAATTTCAGCCAAAAACGGAAAGTCGAATTTTGGACCAAAACGTCAGGTCCGGACCTGTCGTTTCGGCCAGAAACTTGGAAATCCCAAAACAGAGGTTTCAGCCCTCACAATTGGTTCAGAAGGCCTTCATATCACCTCGGATGGGGTTTGCTTCGATAGGAGATCGATATTTGCGAGAATTTCAGCCAAAAACGGAAAGTCGAATTTTGGACCAAAACGTCAGGTCCGGACCTGTCGTTTCGGCCAGCAACTTGGAAATCCCAAAACAGAGGTTTCAGCCCTCACAATTGGTTCAAAAGGCCTTCATATCACCTCGGATGGGGTTTGCTTCCATAGGAGATCGATATTTGCGAGAATTTCAGCCAAAAACGGAAAGTCGAATTTTGGACCAAAACGTCAGGTCCGGACCTGTCGTTTCGGCCAGAAACTTGGAAATCCCAAAACAGAGGTTTAAGCCCTCACAATTGGTTCAGAAGGCCTTCATATCACCTCGGATGGGGTATGCTTCGATAGGAGATCGATATTTGCGAGAAGTTCAGCCAAAAACAGAAAGTCGAATTTTGGACCAAAACGTCAGGTCCGGACCTGTCGTTTCGGCCAGAAACTTGGAAATCCCAAAACAGAGGTTTCAGCCCTCACAATTGGTTCAAAAGGCCTTCATATCACCTCGGATGGGGTTTGCTTCGATAGGAGATCGATATTTGCGAGAATTTCAGCCAAAAACGGAAAGTCGAATTTTGGACCAAAACGTCAGGTCCGGACCTGTCGTTTCGGCCAGCAACTTGGAAATACCAAAACAAAGGTTTCAGCCCTCACAATTGGTTCAGAATGCCTTCATATCACCTCGGATGGGGTTTGCTTCGATAGGAGATCGATATTGGCGAGAATTTCAGCCAAAAACGGAAAGTCGAATTTTGGACCAAAACGTCAGGTCCGGACCTGTCGTTTCGTCAGGTCCGGACCTGTCGTTTCGTCAGGTCCGGACCTGTCGTTTCGTCAGGTCCGGACCTGTCGTTTCGTCAGGTCCGGACCTGTCGTTTCGTCAGGTCCGGACCTGTCGTTTCGTCAGGTCCGGACCTGTCGTTTCGTCAGGTCCGGACCTGTCGTTTCTGTCGTTTCGTCAGGTCCGGACCTGTCGTTTCGTCAGGTCCGGACCTGTCGTTTCGTCAGGTCCGGACCTGTCGTTTCGTCAGGTCCGGACCTGTCGTTTCGTCAGGTCCGGACCTGTCGTTTCGTCAGGTCCGGACCTGTCGTTTCGTCAGGTCCGGACCTGTCGTTTCGTCAGGTCCGGACCTGTCGTTTCGTCAGGTCCGGACCTGTCGTTTCGTCAGGTCCGGACCTGTCGTTTCGTCGTTTCATCAGGTCCGGACCTGTCGTTTCGTCAGGTCCGGACCTGTCGTTTCGTCAGGTCCGGACCTGTCGTTTCGTCAGGTCCGGACCTGTCGTTTCGTCAGGTCCGGACCTGTCGTTTCGTCAGGTCCGGACCTGTCGTTTCGTCAGGTCCGGACCTGTCGTTTCGTCAGGTCCGGACCTGTCGTTTCTGTCGTTTCGTCAGGTCCGGACCTGTCGTTTCGTCAGGTCCGGACCTGTCGTTTCGTCAGGTCCGGACCTGTCGTTTCGTCAGGTCCGGACCTGTCGTTTCGTCAGGTCCGGACCTGTCGTTTCGTCAGGTCCGGACCTGTCGTTTCGTCAGGTCCGGACCTGTCGTTTCGTCAGGTCCGGACCTGTCGTTTCGTCAGGTCCGGACCTGTCGTTTCGTCAGGTCCGGACCTGTCGTTTCGTCAGGTCCGGACCTGTCGTTTCGTCAGGTCCGGACCTGTCGTTTCGTCAGGTCCGGACCTGTCGTTTCGTCAGGTCCGGACCTGTCGTTTCGTCAGGTCCGGACCTGTCGTTTCGTCAGGTCCGGACCTGTCGTTTCGGCCAGAAACTTGGAAATCTCAAAACAGAGGTTTCAGCCCTCACAATTGGTTCAGAAGGCCTTCATATCACCTGGGATGGAGTTTGCTTCGATAGGAGATCAATATTTGCGAGAATTTCAGCCAAAAAACGGAATGTCGAATTTTGGACCAAAACGTCAGGTCCGGACCTGTCGTTTCGGCCAGAAACTTGGAAATCTCAAAACAGAGGTTTCAGCCCTCACTACTGGTTCAGAAGGCCTTCATATCACCTCGGATGGGGTTTGCTTCGATAGGAGATCGATATTTGCGAGAATTTCAGCCAAAAACGGAAAGTCAAATTTTGGACCAAAACGTCAGGTCCGGACCTGTCGTTTCGGCAAGAAACTTGGAAATCCCAAAACAAAGGTTTCAGCCCTCACAACTGGTTCAGAATGCCTTCATATCACCTCAGATGGGGTTTGCTTCGATAGGAGATCGATATTTGCGAGAATTTCAGCCAAAAACGGAAAGTCGAATTTTGGACCAAAACATCAGGGTCGGACCTGTCGTTTCGGCCAGAAACTTGGAAATCCCAAAACAGAGGTTTCAGCCCTCACAATTGGTTCAGAAGGCCTTCATATCACCTCGGATGGGGTTTGTTTTGATAGGAGATCGATATTTGCGAGAATTTCAGCCAAAAACGGAAAGTCGAATTTTGGACCAAAACGTCAGGTCCGGACCTGTCGTTTCGGCCATAAACTTGGAAATCCCAAAACAGAGGTTTCAGCCCTCACGATTGATTCGGAATGCATTCATATCACCTCGGATGGTGTTTGCATCGATAGGAGATGGATATCTGTGAGAACTTCAGCCAAAAACGGAATGTCGAATTTTGGACCAAAACGTCAGGTCCGGACCTGTCGTTTCGGCCAGAAACTTGGAAATCTCAAAACAGAGGTTTCAGCCCTCACAATTGGTTCAGAAGGCCTTCATATCACCTGGGATGGAGTTTGCTTCGATAGGAGATCAATATTTGCGAGAATTTCAGCCAAAAAAACGGAATGTCGAATTTTGGACCAAAACGTCAGGTCCGGGACCTGTCGTTTCGGCCAGAAACTTGGAAATCTCAAAACAGAGGTTTCAGCCCTCACTACTGGTTCAGAAGGCCTTCATATCACCTCGGATGGGGTTTGCTTCGATAGGAGATCGATATTTGCGAGAATTTCAGCCAAAAACGGAAAGTCAAATTTTGGACCAAAACGTCAGGTCCGGACCTGTCGTTTCGGCCAGAAACTTGGAAATCCCAAAACAAAGGTTTCAGCCCTCACAACTGGTTCAGAATGCCTTCATATCACCTCAGATGGGGTTTGCTTCGATAGGAGATCGATATTTGCGAGAATTTCAGCCAAAAACGGAAAGTCGAATTTTTGGACCAAAACATCAGGGTCGGACCTGTCGTTTCGGCCAGAAACTTGGAAATCCCAAAACAGAGGTTTCAGCCCTCACAATTGGTTCAGAAGGCCTTCATATCACCTCGGATGGGGTTTGTTTTGATAGGAGATCGATATTTGCGAGAATTTCAGCCAAAAACGGAAAGTCGAATTTTGGACCAAAACGTCAGGTCCGGACCTGTCGTTTCGGCCATAAACTTGGAAATCCCAAAACAGAGGTTTCAGCCCTCACGATTGATTCGGAATGCATTCATATCACCTCGGATGGTGTTTGCATCGATAGGAGATGGATATCTGTGAGAACTTCAGCCAAAAACGGAATGTCCGAATTTTGGACCAAAACGTCAGGTCCGGACCTGTCGTTTCGGCCAGAAACTTGGAAATCCCAAAACAGAGGTTTCAGCCCTCTCAATTGGTTCAGAAGGGCTTCATATCACCTGGGATGGGGTTTGTTTTGATAGGAGATCGATATTTGCGAGAATTTCAGCCAAAAACGGAAAGTCGAATTTTGGACCAAAACGTCAGGTCCGGACCTGTCGTTTCGGCCATAAACTTGGAAATCCCAAAACAGAGGTTTCAGCCCTCACGATTGATTCGGAATGCATTCATATCACCTCGGATGGTGTTTGCATCGATAGGAGATGGATATCTGTGAGAACTTCAGCCAAAAACGGAATGTCGAATTTTGGACCAAAACGTCAGGTCCGGACCTGTCGTTTCGGCCAGAAACTTGGAAATCTCAAAACAGAGGTTTCAGCCCTCACAATTGGTTCAGAAGGCCTTCATATCACCTGGGATGGGGTTTGCTTCGATAGGAGATCGATATTTGCGAGAATTTCAGCCAAAAACGGAAAGTCAAATTTTGGACCAAAACGTCAGGTCCGGACCTGTCGTTTCGGCCAGAAACTTGGAAATCCCAAAACAGAGGTTTCAGCCCTCACAATTGGTTCAGAAGGCCTTCATATCACCTCGGATGGGGTTTGCTTCCATAGGAGATCGATATTTGCGAGAATTTCAGCCAAAAACGGAAAGTCGAATTTTGGACCAAAACGTCAGGTCCGGACCTGTCGTTTCGGCCAGAAACTTGGAAATCTCAAAACAGAGGTTTCAGCCCTCACTACTGGTTCAGAAGGCCTTCATATCACCTCGGATGGGGTTTGCTTCGATAGGAGATCGATATTTGCGAGAATTTCAGCCAAAAACGGAAAGTCGAATTTTGGACCAAAACGTCAGGTCCGGACCTGTCGTTTCGGCCAGAAACTTGGAAATCCCAAAACAGAGGTTTCAGCCCTCTCAATTGGTTCAGAAGGGCTTCATATCACCTGGGATGGGGTTTGCTTCGATAGGAGATCGATATTTGCGAGAATTTCAGCCAAAAACGGAATGTCGAATTTTGGACCAAAACGTCAGGTCCGGACCTGTCGTTTCGGCCAGAAACTTGGAAATCCCAAAACAGAGGTTTCAGCCCTCACAATTGGTTCAGAAGGCCTTCATATCACCTCGGATGGGGTTTTGCTTCCATAGGAGATCGATATTTGCGAGAATTTCAGCCAAAAACGGAAAGTCGAATTTGGACCAAAACGTCAGGTCCGGACCTGTCGTTTCGGCCAGAAACTTGGAAATCCCAAAACAGAGGTTTCAGCCCTCTCAATTGGTTCAGAAGGGCTTCATATCACCTCGGATGGGGTTTGCTTCGATAGGAGATCGATATTTGCGAGAATTTCAGCCAAAAACGGAAAGTCGAATTTTGGACCAAAACGTCAGGTCCGGACCTGTCGTTTCGGCCAGAAACTTGGAAATACCAAAACAAAGGTTTCAGCCCTCACAATTGGTTCAGGAATGCCTTCATATCACCTCGGATGGGGTTTGCTTCGATAGGAGATCGATATTGGCGAGAAATTCAGCCAAAAACGGAAAGTCGAATTTTGGACCAAAACGTCAGGTCCGGACCTGTCGTTTCGGCCAGAAACTTGGAAATCCCAAAACAGAGGTTTCAGCCCTCACAATTGGTTCAGAAGGCCTTCATATCACCTCGGATGGGGTTTGCTTCGATAGGAGATCGATATTTGCGAGAATTTCAGCCAAAAACGGAAAGTCGAATTTTGGACCAAAATTTCACGGTCGGACCTGTCGTTTCGGCCAGAAACTTGGAATCCCAAAACAGAGGTTTCAGCCCTCACAATTGGTTCAAAAGGCCTTCATATCACCTCGGACGGGGTTTGCTTCGATAGGAGATCGATATTTGCGAGAATTTCAGCCAAAAACGGAAAGTCGAATTTTGGACCAAAACATTAGGTCCGGACCTGTCGTTTCGGCCAGAAACTTGGAAATCCCAAAACAGAGGTTTCGACCATCACAATTGGTTCAGAAGGCCTTCATATCACCTCGGATGGGGTTTGCTTCGATAGGAGATCGATATTTGCGAGAATTTCAGCCAAAAACGGAAAGTCGAATTTTGGACCAAAACGTCAGGTCCGGACCTGTCGTTTCGGCCAGAAACTTGGAAATCCCAAAACAGAGGTTTCAGCCCTCACAATTGGTTCAGAAGGCCTTCATATCACCTCGGATGGGGTTTGCTTCGATAGGAGATCGATATTTGCGAGAATTTCAGCCAAAAACGGAAAGTCGAATTTTGGACCAAAACTTCACGGTCGGACCTGTCGTTTCGGCCAGAAAACTTGGAAATCCCAAAACAGAGGTTTCAGCCCTCACAATTGGTTCAAAAGGCCTTCATATCACCTCGGACGGGGTTTGCTTCGATAGGAGATCGATATTTGCGAGAATTTCAGCCAAAAACGGAAAGTCGAATTTTGGACCAAAACATTAGGTCCGGACCTGTCGTTTCGGCCAGAAACTTGGAAATCCCAAAACAGAGGTTTCGACCATCACAATTGGTTCAGAAGGCCTTCATATCACCTCGGATGGGGTTTGCTTCGATAGGAGATCGATATTTGCGAGAATTTCAGCCAAAAACGGAAAGTCGAATTTTGGACCAAAACGTCAGGTCCGGACCTGTCGTTTCGGCCAGAAACTTGGAAATACCAAAACAAAGGTTTCAGCCCTCACAATTGGTTCAGAATGCCTTCATATCACCTCGGATGGGGTTTGCTTCGATAGGAGATCGATATTGGCGAGAAATTCAGCCAAAAACGGAAAGTCGAATTTTGGACCAAAACGTCAGGTCCGGACCTGTCGTTTCGGCCAGAAACTTGGAAATCCCAAAACAGAGGTTTCAGCCCTCACAATTGGTTCAGAAGGCCTTCATATCACCTCGGATGGGGTTTGCTTCGATAGGAGATCGATATTTGCGAGAATTTCAGCCAAAAACGGAAAGTCGAATTTTGGACCAAAATTTCACGGTCGGACCTGTCGTTTCGGCCAGAAACTTGGAAATCCCAAAACAGAGGTTTCAGCCCTCACAATTGGTTCAAAAGGCCTTCATATCACCTCGGACGGGGTTTGCTTCGATAGGAGATCGATATTTGCGAGAATTTCAGCCAAAAACGGAAAGTCGAATTTTGGACCAAAACATTAGGTCCGGACCTGTCGTTTCGGCCAGAAACTTGGAAATCCCAAAACAGAGGTTTCGACCATCACAATTGGTTCAGAAGGCCTTCATATCACCTCGGATGGGGTTTGCTTCGATAGGAGATCGATATTTGCGAGAATTTCAGCCAAAAACGGAAAGTCGAATTTTGGACCAAAACGTCAGGTCCGGACCTGTCGTTTCGGCCAGAAACTTGGAAATCCCAAAACAGAGGTTTCAGCCCTCACAATTGGTTCAGAAGGCCTTCATATCACCTCGGATGGGGTTTGCTTCGATAGGAGATCGATATTTGCGAGAATTTCAGCCAAAAACGGAAAGTCGAATTTTGGACCAAAACTTCACGGTCGGACCTGTCGTTTCGGCCAGAAACTTGGAAATCCCAAAACAGAGGTTTCAGCCCTCACAATTGGTTCAAAAGGCCTTCATATCACCTCGGACGGGGTTTGCTTCGATAGGAGATCGATATTTGCGAGAATTTCAGCCAAAAACGGAAAGTCGAATTTTGGACCAAAACATTAGGTCCGGACCTGTCGTTTCGGCCAGAAACTTGGAAATCCCAAAACAGAGGTTTCGACCATCACAATTGGTTCAGAAGGCCTTCATATCACCTCGGATGGGGTTTGCTTCGATAGGAGATCGATATTTGCGAGAATTTCAGCCAAAAACGGAAAGTCGAATTTTGGACCAAAACGTCAGGTCCGGACCTGTCGTTTCGGCCAGAAACTTGGAAATCCCAAAACAGAGGTTTCGACCATCACAATTGGTTCAGAAGGCCTTCATATCACCTCGGATGGGGTTTGCTTCGATAGGAGATCGATATTTGCGAGAATTTCAGCCAAAAACGGAAAGTCGAATTTTGGACCAAAACTTCACAGTCGGACCTGTCGTTTCGGCCAGAAATTTGGAAATCCCAAAACAGAGGTTTCAGCCCTCACAATTGGTTCAGAAGGCCTTCATATTACCTCGGATGGGGTTTGCTTGGATAGGAGATCGATATTTGCGAGAATTTCAGCCAAAAACGGAAAGTCGAATTTTGGACCAAAACATTAGGTCCGGACCTGTCGTTTGGGCCAGAAACTTGGAAATCCCAAAACAGAGGTTTCAGCCCTCTCAATTGGTTCAGAAGGGCTTCATATCACCTTGGATGGGGTTTGCTTCCATAGGAGATCGATATTTGCGACAGTCTCAGCCATAAACGGAAAGTCGAATTTTGGACCAAAACATCAGGTCCGGACCTGTCGTTTCGGCCAGAAACTTGGAAATCCCAAAACAGAGGTTTCGACCATCACAATTGGTTCAGAAGGCCTTCATATCACCTCGGATGGGGTTTGCTTCGATAGGAGATCGATATTTGCGAGAATTTCAGCCAAAAACGGAAAGTCGAATTTTGGACCAAAACATTAGGTCCGGACCTGTCGTTTCGGCCAGAAACTTGGAAATCCCAAAACAGAGGTTTCGACCATCACAATTGGTTCAGAAGGCCTTCATATCACCTCGGATGGGGTTTGCTTCGATAGGAGATCGATATTTGCGAGAATTTCAGCCAAAAACGGAAAGTCGAATTTTGGACCAAAACGTCAGGTCCGGACCTGTCGTTTCGGCCAGAAACTTGGAAATCCCAAAACAGAGGTTTCAGCCCTCACAATTGGTTCAGAATGCCTTCATATCACCTCGGATGGTGTTTGCTTCCATAGGAGATCGATATTTGCGACAATCTCAGCCAAAAACGGAAAGTCGAATTTTGGACCAAAACGTCAGGTCCGGACCTGTCGTTTCGGCCAGAAACTTGGAAATCCCAAAACAGAGGTTTCAGCCCTCACAATTGGTTCAGAATTCCTTCATATCACCTCGGATGGGGTTTGCTTCGATAGGAGATCGATATTTGTGAGAATTTCAGCCAAAAACGGAAAGTCGAATTTTGGACCAAAACGTCAGGTCCAGACCTGTCGTTTCGGCCAGAAACTTGGAAATCCCAAAACAGAGGTTTCAGCCCTCACAATTTGGTTCAGAAGGCCTTCATATCACCTCGGATGGGGTTTGTTTTGATAGGAGATCGATATTTGCAACAATCTCAGCCAAAAACGGAAAGTCGAATTTTGGACCAAAACATCAGGTCCGGACCTGTCGTTTCGGCCAGAAACTTGGAAATCCCAAAACAGAGGTTTCAGCCCTCACAATTGGTTCAGAAGGCCTTCATATCACCTCGGATGGGGTTTGTTTTGATAGGAGATCGATATTTGCGAGAATTTCAGCCAAAAACGGAAAGTCGAATTTTGGACCAAAACGTCAGGTCCGGACCTGTCGTTTTCGGCCAGAAACTTGGAAATCCCAAAACAGAGGTTTCAGCCCTCACAATTGGTTCAGAAGGCCTTCATATCACCTCGGATGGGGTTTGCTTCCATAGGAGATCGATATTTGCGAGAATTTCAGCCAAAAACGGAAAGTCGAATTTTGGACCAAAACGTCAGGGTCCGGATCTGTCGTTTCGGCCAGAAACTTGGAAATCCCAAAACAGAGGTTTCAGCCCTCACAATTGGTTCAGAAGGCCTTCATATCACCTCGGATGGGGTTTGTTTTGATAGGAGATCGATATTTGCAACAATCTCAGCCAAAAACGGAAAGTCGAATTTTGGACCAAAACATCAGGTCCGGACCTGTCGTTTCGGCCAGAAACTTGGAAATCCCAAAACAGAGGTTTCAGCCCTCACAATTGGTTCAGAAGGCCTTCATATCACCTCGGATGGGGTTTGTTTTGATAGGAGATCGATATTTGCGAGAATTTCAGCCAAAAACGGAAAGTCGAATTTTGGACCAAAACGTCAGGTCCGGACCTGTCGTTTCGGCCAGAAACTTGGAAATCCCAAAACAGAGGTTTCAGCCCTCACAATTGGTTCAGAAGGCCTTCATATCACCTCGGATGGGGTTTGCTTCCATAGGAGATCGATATTTGCGAGAATTTCAGCCAAAAACGGAAAGTCGAATTTTGGACCAAAACGTCAGGTCCGGATCTGTCGTTCCAGAAACTTGGAAATCCCAAAACAGAGGTTTCAGCCCTCACAATTGGTTCAGAAAGGCCTTCATATCACCTCGGATGGGGTTTGTTTTGATAGGAGATCGATATTTGCGACAATCTCAGCCAAAAACGGAAAGTCGAATTTTGGACCAAAAACATCAGGTCAGGACCTGTCGTTTCGGCCAGAAACTTGGAAATCCCAAAACAGAGGTTTCGACCATCACAATTGGTTCAGAAGGCCTTCATATCACCTCGGATGGGGTTTGGTTCCATAGGAGAGCGATATTTGCGACAGTCTCAGCCAAAAACGGAAAGTCGAATTTTGGACCAAAACATCAGGTCCGGACCTGTCGTTTCGGCCAGAAACTTGGAAATGCCAAAACAGAGGTTTCAGCCCTCACAATTGGTTCAGAAGGCCTTCATATCACCTCGGATGGGGTTTGCTTCGATAGAGATCGATATTTGCGAGAATTTCAGCCAAAAACGGAAAGTCGAATTTTGGACCAAAACGTCAGGTCCGGATCTGTCGTTTCGGCCAGAAACTTGGAAATCCCAAAACAGAGGTTTCAGCCCTCACAATTGGTTCAGAAGGCCTTCATATCACCTCGGATGGGGTTTGCTTCGATAGGAGATCGATATTTGCGAGAATTTCAGCCAAAAACGGAAAGTCGAATTTTGGACCAAAACGTCAGTCCGGATCTGTCGTTTCGGCCAGAAACTTGGAAATCCCAAAACAGAGGTTTCAGCCCTCACAATTGGTTCAGAAGGCCTTCATATCACCTCGGATGGGGTTTGCTTCGATAGGAGATCGATATTTGCGAGAAGTTCAGCCAAATACGGAAAGTCGAATTTTGGACCAAAACGTCAGGTCCGGACCTGTTTGTTTCGGCCAGAAACTTGGAAATCCCAAAACAGAGGTTTCAGCCCTCACAATTGGTTCAGAAGGCCTTCACATCACCTCGGATGGGGTTTGCTTCCATAGGAGATCGATATTTGCGACAGTCTCAGCCAAAAACGGGAAAGTCGAATTTTGGACCAAAACTTCAGTCCGGACCTGTCGTTTCGGCCAGAAACTTGGAAATGCCAAAACAGAGGTTTCAGCCCTCACAATTGGTTCAGAAGGCCTTCATATCACCTCGGATGGGGTTTGCTTCGATAGGAGATCGATATTTGCGAGAATTTCAGCCAAGAAACGGAAAGTCGAATTTTGGACCAAAACGTCAGGTCCGGATCTGTCGTTTCGGCCAGAAACTTGGAAATCCCAAAACAGAGGTTTCAGCCCTCACAATTGGTTCAGAAGGCCTTCATATCACCTGGGATGGGGTTTTCTTCGATAGGAGATCATTATTTGCGAGAATTTCTGCCAAAAAACGGAAAGTCGAAATTTTGGACCAAAACGTCAGGTCCGGACCTGTCGTTACGGCCAGAAACTTGGAAATCTCAAAACAGAGGTTTCAGCCCTCACAATTGGTTCAGAAGGCCTTCATATCACCTCGGATGGGGTTTGCTTCGATAGGAGATCGATATTTGCGAGAATTTCAGCCAAAAACGGAAAGTCGAATTTGGACCAAAACGTCAGGGTCCGGATCTGTCGTTTTCGGCCAGAAACTTGGAAATGCCCAAAACAGAGGTTTCAGCCCTCACAATTGGTTCAGAAGGCCTTCATATCACCTCGGATGGGGTTTGCTTCGATAGGAGATCGATATTTGCGAGAATTTCAGCCAAAAACGGAAAGTCGAATTTTGGACCAAAACGTCAGGTCCGGATCTGTCGTTTCGGCCAGAAACTTGGAAATCCCAAAACAGAGGTTTCAGCCCTCACAATTGGTTCAGAAAGGCCTTCATATCACCTGGGATGGGGTTTTCTTCGATAGGAGATCATTATTTGCGAGAATTTCTGCCAAAAAACGGAAAGTCGAATTTTGGACCAAAACGTCAGGTCCGGACCTGTCGTTACGGCCAGAAACTTGGAAATCTCAAAACAGAGGTTTCAGCCCTCACAATTGGTTCAGAAGGCCTTCATATCACCTCGGATGGGGTTTGCTTCGATAGGAGATCGATATTTGCGAGAATTTCAGCCAAAAACGGAAAGTCGAATTTTGGACCAAAACGTCAGGTCCGGATCTGTCGTTTCGGCCAGAAACTTGGAAATCCCAAAAAACGAGGTTTCAGCCCTCACAATTGGTTCAGAAGGCCTTCATATCACCTCGGATGGGGTTTGCTTCGATAGGAGATCGATATTTGCGAGAAGTTCAGCCAAATACGGAAAAGTCGAATTTTGGACCAAAACGTCAGGTCCGGACCTGTTGTTTCGGCCAGAAACTTGGAAATCCCAAAACAGAGGTTTCAGCCCTCACAATTGGTTCAGAAGGCCTTCACATCACCTCGGATGGGGTTTGCTTCGATAGGAGATCGATATTGGCGAGAAGTTCAGCCAAAAACGGAAAGTCGAATTTTGGACCAAAACGTCAGGTCCGGACCTGTCGTTTCGGCCAGAAACTTGGAAATCCCAAAACAGAGGTTTCAGCCCTCACAATTGGTTCAGAAGGCCTTCATATCACCTCGGATGGGGTTTGTTTTGATAGGAGATCGATATTTGCGAGAATTTCAGCCAAAAACGGAAAGTCGAATTTTGGACCAAAACGTCAGGTCCGGACCTGTCGTTTCGGCCAGAAACTTGGAAATCCCAAAACAGAGGTTTCAGCCCTCACAATTGGTTCAGAAGGCCTTCATATCACCTCGGATGGGGTTTGCTTCCATAGGAGATCGATATTTGCGAGAATTTCAGCCAAAAACGGAAAGTCGAATTTTGGACCAAAACGTCAGGTCCGGATCTGTCGTTTCGGCCAGAAACTTGGAAATCCCAAAACAGAGGTTTCAGCCCTCACAATTGGTTCAGAAGGCCTTCATATCACCTCGGATGGGGTTTGTTTTGATAGGAGATCGATATTTGCGACAATCTCAGCCAAAAACGGAAAGTCGAATTTTGGACCAAAACATCAGGTCCGGACCTGTCGTTTCGGCCAGAAACTTGGAAATCCCAAAACAGAGGTTTCGACCATCACAATTGGTTCAGAAGGCCTTCATATCACCTCGGATGGGGTTTGCTTCCATAGGAGATCGATATTTGCGACAGTCTCAGCCAAAAACGGAAAGTCGAATTTTGGACCAAAACATCAGGTCCGGACCTGTCGTTTCGGCCAGAAACTTGGAAATCCCAAAACAGAGGTTTCAGCCCTCACAATTGGTTCAGAAGGCCTTCATATCACCTCGGATGGGGTTTGCTTCGATAGGAGATCGATATTTGCGAGAATGTCAGCCAAATACGGAAAGTCGAATTTTGGACCAAAACGTCAGGTCCGGACCTGTTGTTTCGGGCCAGAAACTTGGAAATCCCAAAACAGAGGTTTCGACCATCACAATTGGTTCAGAAGGCCTTCATATCACCTCGGATGGGGTTTGCTTCGATAGGAGATCGATATTTGCGAGAATTTCAGCCAAAAATGGAAAGTCGAATTTTGGACCAAAACGTCAGGTCCGGACCTGTCGTTTCGGCCAGAAACTTGGAAATCCCAAAACAGAGGTTTCAACCTTCTCAATTGGATCAGAAGGCCTTCATATCACCTCGGATGGGGTTTGCTTCCATAGGAGATCGGTATTTGCGAGAATTTCAGCCAAAAAACGGAAAGTCGAATTTTGGACCAAAACGTCAGGTCCGGACCTGTCGTTTCGGCCAGAAACTTGGAAATCCCAAAACAAAGGTTTCAGCCCTCCCAACTGGTTCAGAAGGCTTTCATATCACCTCGGATGGGGTTTGCTTCGATAGGAGATCGATATTTGCGAGAATTTCAGCCAAAAACGGAAAGTCGAATTTTGGACCAAAACGTCAGGTCCGGACCTGTCGTTTTGCCCCGAAATTTGGAAATCCGAAACAAAGGTTTTAGCCCTCGCAATTGATTCAGAATGCCTTCATATCACCTCGGATGGGGTTTGCTTCGATAGGAGATGGATATCTGCGAGAATTTCCGCCAAAAATGGAAAGTCGAATTTTGGACCAAAACGTCAGGTCCAGAAATTTGGAACTCCCAAAACAAAGGTATTAGCCCTCACAATTGATTCAGAATGCCTTCATATCACCTCGGATGGGGTGTGCTACGAAAGGAGATCGATATTCGCGAGAATTTCAGCAAAAACGGAAAGTCGAATTTTGGACCAAAACGTTAGGACCGGACCTGTCGTTTTGCCCCGAAATTTGGAAATCCCAAAACAGAGGTTTCAGCCCTCACGATTGATTCAGAATGCCTTCATATCACCTCGGATGGTGTTTGCATCGATAGGAGATGGATATCATGTGAGAACTTCAGCCAAAACGGAAAGTCGAATTTTTGGACCAAAACGTCAGGGTCCGGGA
>CM061154.1:16807357-16957357 GCA_030710495.1 Labroides dimidiatus
ATATATATATATATATATATATATATCCACACTTATATATATATATATATATATATATATATATATATATATATATATATATATATATATATATCCACACTTTACAGATAAAAAATAATCTGGTAGTAATAATGATAACAAGAATAATAAAAGTAAAAAATGTGGTAGACAAACATTTCTTCAAGCAGGTTTCACCATTATGGCTTTAGTTAGAGGTGAGATGTGCCATGAAACCATCCCAAGCCCCCAGTTCTACATGACCTTTACCCAGAGCTTAATTTGTCCCCAATCAGGTGCCGGGTCCCCCTTCGAAATTGTGCGCCGAAAGAAACCTTTTTTTCTTGGGTTTTAACGCGTTTTTATCTTCTTTTTGACCTTAATTTCCACATTTACCTAGTATAACATTTGCAGCAACATTTGGCACACCATGTGGCCCATCAGAACACTTGGAATCAATTTGGAATGAGCAATTTAAATACCTTACATATTGCAAATAAACATATTTTATTGCTAATGGGATTTTTTGTGTCACTGTCATGTAAGCACCATGCCAGAAAAAAATAAATACAATAAATTTAACAAAAGCCTGAGAATCAAATATCAAGAAAGAATTAGAAAAAAGGTCTGTATTTGGAAGGCTGTCTTGTCCTCACTCCATATGTTTTCCCTTCAGATGGAGGGGAGATTGAATTAGGACTGAATATATTATTTTAAAAAGAAAGCCTGAACAGAGTGTCACTCTGTCACTGTCAAGTGTCAATCACGGTGCAACTGTGTACACACACACTCACGCAAACACACAACACCAAGCAGCTCGCTCAGTGACTGTCCAAGGTGCTGATTGGAAAACGCCAATATACAAATGAAGCAATGATGCGCTAATCATGCCCACACAATGATGGGACTTTACATCACGTTTTCACTCGCACTGCACAGACCACATCTTCTGCGGCTATCATGCTGTCACCATCCGTATCTGCGGAGCCGGGCTCTGCCTCCGGAACAACTTTGGTCAGTTTGGGGTCTGGCTGACCGACTGGTTTAAAGAAACTTGAGAGTTTTGATTGTTGCTTTGACATTTTAGCAGGCCAAGTGTAACAGCGTTGTCAGTCACCTGGCTGTGAAGTGTCGTTTGCGCGCGGTGCCGTCCGGAAACAATACCTTCGCAATGCGCATGGCGTTGTGACGCGTGACGGCATGAATAACTTTTTCCCCCGTTTTACCTCATTTCTGAGTAAAATGCATAAGAAATAAGCCAACAGGCGTCACTTCAGAGAGGATTAAAGCGCAGAGAAAACACAGCTAAAAACACAGTTTATTTATTGACAGGAAAGGTCACGGAGCAGATCAAAGAGGTGCCGGAGCGGATCAAATAGGTCCCGGATCCGATCCAAGAGGTCCCGGAGCGCGCTCCGGCTAGCTCCGGCACAAATTAAGCACTGCCTTTACCTCTTATCCTCACTAACATAACCTCATGGGACGTGGTCTCACTCATTAAAATGTTCCACTCCTGGAGTGTTGGACATTTAGGTGATTTCCAGTGCCTTAGTATGATTCTGGCGGCTGAGGTCAGCCCCACGATCAGAACAGAAAGTATATTTTTTGTTTGGGTTGGGATTTCTGATAAGTCCCCCAAAAGACACAAACGCGGTGATAATGGTAAGGTTGTTCCCATCCATGTCTCCAAATATTTCAGCACATTGTGCCAGAAGGGCTCAACCATGGAGCATTCCCAAATGAGATGCAGAAAGGTTCCCATTTCTCTTTTACACTTCCAACATGAACTACTAGGTGTAAGCCCTACTTTAAAGATCCTACAAGGTGTCCAATAATATCGGTGCAGAATTTTATATTGGATAAACTTCCCTCTAGCGTCATTGACAAACTTGCCACTTTGGGCTATGATTTGACTCCATCTATCCTCACTAATTTCAGAGTTAAGGTCTTTCTGCCAAATTATTCTTAAATTATGACAACAGCTACAAATCAAATAAAGCAAGTTTTTATAAAATGTTGGTGCCTTATGGTTAGATAGGTTATTAAGATAGGCAATAATTGGGTTGTCTAGTCTCTGTCTCTGCTGAAAACTTTTTAAATATGCAGTGTCTGATTTGTAAGTATTTCCAAAAATCACCTTTTTCTTGCAACTCAAACTGTAGAGCGAGTTCTGTAAATGACATGAATTTTCCGTCTTTATAGAGATACGTATGTACGTATGCCCTTGTCCAACCATCTCTACCAAAAAACCTTTTGCTTCCCAATCTTCACCTCTGGGTTGAGCCAGAGTGAAGCATACAGTGGTTTGTAGTGAGAAATCTTGTGCAATTTGTGAACCTTCGCCAAAACCTCTTGAGAATGTTTAATGACTGGGTTTACATCATTCCCTTTATTTTTAAAACACTGAGATAGGGTATGTATTGGCAAAAATGGCGCTGCCAGATTTGTCTCAATGTTAGCCCACACTAATCCAGATTCCACTCGCCTCCAATGGTTGATTATCTTGGCCACTTCAAATGACAAGCTATACAGCCTAACATCTGGAAGACCCAGTCCTCCCTTCTCCTTGGGTGCACACATTTTACTCCATTTAAATCTGGGTTTCCTTCCTGCCCATAGAAAGTCTCTGATTATAGATTCATATTGTTTAAAAATGCGATCAGGCTTAGTAAGTGGCAACATCATTGATAAATAGTTAAATTGTGGCGTTATTACCATTTTAACAACATTTATCTTCCCCCAGAGACTCAAGTTTAACTTCCCCCATTTTCCCAGGTTTGTTGTAATGCTTTGGAGGAGAGGCTCAAAGTTCAGTGCAGTCATATCGCCTAAGTAAGAAGTCAGTTTGATACCCAGATAAATCATGCCTTTCGGAACCCATCTAAAATTATACTGCGTTAACATGTGTGGGTGACAATGTTTAGATATGGGAATTGACCTCTGATTTGGTCCAGTTAATTTGATAACCAGATAATTTAGAATATTTATCTATTGTATTAATTAATGCAGGTAAAGAATTGTGAGGCTCACTAGTGAGGAAAAGAATATCGTCTGCGTATAACATTAGTTTGTGTTCCTCCCCTCCACCATCTACTCCCTTAATGGCAGGATTTTCTCTTATAGCCACTGCAAGAGGCTCCAGCGCAATTGTAAACAAGAGGGGCGACAGGGGGCATCCTTGTCGTGTTCTCCTAGAGAGATCAAAAGGGAATGAGATAAGACCATTTGTTAAAACTGATGCCTTAGGTTTACTGTATATTATTTTAATCAATTTTTCAAAACTAGGTCCAAAGCCAAACCTCAACAGGGCCAAGTGTAAGAAATCCCACTCGACCCTGTCAAAGGCCTTTTCAGCGTCAAGCCAGATAGCTGCCACCGGAACTGTGCTAGAACCATTCAGCCATATTAAGTGAATAAGCCTTCTCGAATTATCAGTGGAAGACCTACTTTTTATGAAGCCTACTTGATCTATATGAATAATGTGCAGTAGGGATGAGCGAGTACACCATTATCTGTATCTGTATCTATATCTGTTTACCCATCCATATTATCTGTATCCGTAGCCGTACTCATAGGGGGCGGGGCCTAAACCGGAAGTGTGCGTGTTTTGTCCGAAAATGGGCGGGACTTAAATCCAAACATTATTTTAAGTCTGAAACTGGCTTTTTTTTTTTTTTTTAAAAGGCTTTTGTGTGATCAGCTATGTATTATGTACAACTGGTAAAAGGTGATTAAAAAGGTGATTTGTGCAAACATTCAGTGGCAAAAAAATAAAAAAATATGCCTTGTTGTTCACTTATCTTCAAAAACACTGTGCTCAGAATGGGCAAAGCTTTCCAACTAACTTTCTCACCAGCCAGACTAAAATCACGCAGCCAGCTAAAAAAAAAAAAAAAAAAAGAAAAAAAAAAGAAAGAAAGAAAAAAAAGAAAAAAAGACCAGCGTGGAGAAACTAGGGGGGCACGCAACACAAGGAGTTTACAGCTTTAAGCCTTCAAATGCGTTGCGTGTACGTAGCAAAACAGTTAATCAAGTAACTTTAAATATAAAAAAAGAACTAAACAGATGCGAGACAATGAAAACCTTAAAAAACGGTCCCGAATTGAAGCAAGAGGCACTGACCAGCACGACACGAACCGTTTTCAGCCCCGTCTTGTCACATGCATCGCGTATGACAATAAAATAAGTTCAAGAAGTAACTTTAAATACCATACAAACCTCAATAGAGACAAGCAAAAGAAAACTGAGTGAGTAGTACAGAGATCAGAGCAACATAAACTACAGTCAACTCAAGCAAGCAAGAGAAGTAGACGCTGTCACTCGCTGACTGTCTGTGTGTGTGTGAAAGAGGAGAGCAGACACCTCCTCGCTGCAGCATGTGGGTGCAGGGAGGGGGGTGTGCTGTGTGTGACTGGCCAATCACAGAGCATGAAGAGTGAAGACACCCAATGAGGATTCTTTTAGCACGGATACGAATAATCCTAAAAAAAACTTGTGTTGAGCTCGGACTCTGCAAAAATGCATTATCCTTAACGAGTACTCGTTTGAAACGAATATCCGGCTCATCCCTAATGTGCGGTAGAACAGTTTCAAGTCTTAGGGCCAGTACCTTAGCCAGTATCTTACTGTCTACATTGAGGAGGCTGATTGGTCTAAAGTTTGCAGGATCCGTATGATCTCTTCCCTTTTTAGGTATCAAAGAGATTAGCGCTTCATTGAAAGATGGTGGAAGTAAGCCAGTTCGAAACGCTTCCTCAAACACAGCTGTCAATATCGGAGTGATTATATCTATATATTCTTTGTAGTACTCCACAGGAAGACCATCAGATCCTGGTGATTTTCCTGTATTCATTGATAAAATGGCAGTTTTAACCTCATCCTGAGTTATTGACGCATCAAGAAGAGCCACCTGATCGGAAGATAAAGTACGAAGATTTATGCTTGAGAAAAAAATCTCTGGCTGATGACTCATTCGTACTCCCAGAAGATCTATATAGGTTCTCGTAGAAGTCTCTAAAGACATCATTAATACCTTTAGAGGATGTTATAAGAGACCCACCCGCTCTTACTGCTGGAATTATATGGGCAGAGTTCTGTTCCATCAATTGTCTGGCCAAAAGTCTGCAAGTCTTTTCCCCTGACTCATAGAATCTTGTTTTAAGTCTAAACATAGCATACTCTGCTTTTTTATTGAAAATATCATGAATTTGAAATTTACATTTACAAATATTTTGAAATAAGCTTTCAGAATAATGTCTGGCCAACTCTTTTTCCATACTAGTTAGTTCTGCCTCCATTTTTTAAATATTGTCATTTTGCTCTTTCTTCCTTTTCGAGGACTTAGCAATCATTTTACCTCTAATGTAGGCTTTAGACGCCTCCCAAACCATAGCTATGCTATCTGTGCTGCCCATATTTATTTCAAAAAATGAGGATAGGTCCTCTGCAAGTTCTTTAGAGAACACCTCACTCTGTAATAGGGATGTGTTCATTCTCCACCTGCCTCGCCTGGGCCTGTCTGTATGTATATTTATAGAGAGCTCAACAGGAGCATGGTCCGATAGGGAGATAGCATTCATGGTAATATCAATGATAGCATTAATTAGACTCTGGGAGATCAAGAAAAAGTCTATTATTGAAAAAGATTTGTGGCAGTGGGAGAAAAAAGTATATTCTCGATTCCTAGGATTGACCAAGCGCCAAACAACAATCAAACCAATGTCTCCCATTAGTATGTGAATGGCGGCTCTATCCTGTGGTGTTGAGATGTTTAAGTGTCTACTTTTGTCCAATATCCCATCTAAGACCTGATTAAAACCTCCTGCCAAGATTATTTGTCCTTGAGCATTTCCTAATATGCTATTCAGTCCATGAAAGAAAGATGGATCCCCCTTGTTAGGGGCATATATATTAGATAATGTTATTTCTGCCCCATTTATGTTGGCTTCTATATAGATAATCCTACCATTGTCATCCTTGTATTCTTTCAACATAAAAAAAATTCAATCTCTTATGAACCAAAATAAGAACTCCATTAAGTTTGCTGGAGAAAGAACTATAATAAACATGACCAACCCAGTCTCTCTTAAATTTTTTGACTTCATCATCCTGTAGATGGGTTTCTTGGATGAACGCTATATCAGCTTGTCTGTGTTTAAGATATAGAAGAACCTTTTTCCTCTTCACTGGATTCCCACAGCCATTAATATTCCAGGAAACTACTTTAACAAAAGCACTATTAGCCATTCACATAATATAATAATTGGCATACATATTGTCTCATCGTCTGACCATCCCAGTTGAAAAACATGAATTATAACCTTTGTACCACTGAGCATTAATAGAAAATATCTTATTTCAGTTTTAACATAAATTAACATGACCAAACTGGTCAGCAAGAACTTTCCCTTCACAACAGAGAGAAAAAAAATAAAATAATAAACAACTGTCCAGCAACCAGCTGGAGATTTCTCTCTCAGTAAATCAAGGATCATAAAATAAACAAAACTTAACGTAGGTCGTGGTGTGTCCGAGATGCCCACTAGGTCATCACCTGACTGCTACTTAAAGCTATCCAGCCCCATCACAACACACTCAGTCTCTTTACCAGTGGATATGTCACAGTTTATACTCTGTCAGTGAATTGCTGCTTGATAAACTTAACAGCCTCTGTTGCAGTGTCGAATTTCTTATTCTTCCCCTTCCACGTGAACTGGAGTGATGCAGGAAAAGCTAGTCGAAACCTCACATTGTTGTCGCGCAGTAGTTGCTTCGCCGTGGTAAAAGTTTTCCTCCTCTCCGCCAGCTCCTTAGTCATGTCTGGAAACAAGGAGATGTTGCATCCATTCCAAGTCACACCTCCCTTTTCCCTCGCAGCCCGTAAGACTTTATCCCTCGCGGATGAGCGCAGGAACCTTATCATCACCAGTCTCGGAGGCCGGCTGTCCGCCGGGCGCGATCCGGGAGAGCGGTGCACTCTCTCCATTTCGAATTTGTTGTCAATCTCCATGTTCAGGCCCTCCGACAAAACTTTTTCAACGCATGCGCTCAGGTTACTGCCCTCAATGTCCTCCTTTAAGCCCAACAGTCAGATATTGTTGCGACGGCTTCTATTTTCCAAATCTTCCACCCGGCTCCATAAAGTTTCCATGCGCCTGATCTGCGGCTCGTGGCTGTAAAGCAACTGTTGCGTAGAATCTTCTAAGTCGGAGATTCGCCCCTCCGCCTCCGTCAGCCGTTCTTGTATGGCTTTCACCGCGTTTTTCAGCTCCTCAGTAGTCCCCTTTATGGTTAATACATCCGACGCCACAGTTTGGAGCGTTGAGCCCATTTTACTCACTTCTGCGAGGATGTTTTCCAAGCTAGCAGTTCTTGTGGAGTCTTGCTTTGGGCTAGCATCACCAGGTTTGGTAGCAGCTGCTCCCTTTCCCCATGAAGGTTTGAAATATTTTGATGAAAATGAAGACATCTTCTTTAACATGAACACTCCCAACAAGCAGAGGTTGATACCGGAGTACTTAATAATAAAATATTGCGGAGAAATGACAGATTATTTTGGATTAATGTCCACGGGGTTCAGGACAGCTTCGGTTAAGCAGCCATCTTTCTCGTCCGTCCCACGTGACTCCCCACGCCAGCTTCACCCTTAAACCTGTTCCTAGGTCCAGATATGGTAGTTGCAGAAATTGAAAGTGAACTCCCTTTGAGAAATAAATATCATTTCTAGGATATAATGGTCCAGCTTTCAGATATCCTCATACCATTGTGTGGATAATGAAGAATTATAGAGGGGGAGTCTACATTGATAATCAAATGTTAGAAAAAGAAAAGCAGATGTGATTATTATTATGAATTCTTGTTTGTTTTTGAATGAGCTATTCACCAGCTACAATATGCAACTTACAATAAAAATGTGAATCAAAGTCTTATGGTTAGTACTTTTTTTTTTTGGGGGGGGGGGGGGGGCTGTGTTGGGTCTGCATACCCATCAAAAAATGGGTAGTTGCACCACTGAATCCATCTAATGTGTTCTGGCTCTTTCATCAGCTTCCTCTCAGCTGGCTTTACCTCTGCAGGTGAGCATTTATGGAGCACACTGTTAGGTTGCTGATCCCTCAACTGTCTCCACTAACCATGAAGAAGTAAGAGCTCTCATGTCCCTGAGGCTAAGCAGTGACTTCCTGCTGAGGTGATTCCTCTCAGCTGCTTCACTGATCTAATTCTTTCACTCCACTGTGCTGCATCATGACCACAGGTGTTTTTAATTCCAACATCACTCTCCCTGTCTGAAGGAAACTACACACCGCCCAGCAGGGTCTGCAGGGGGTGATTAGCTGCTGGCTGAATCTGGTGCATGAAGGTGGACCTGAAGAAACATTCATTCTGCATTCTGAAGGTATGGTTAGCAGCTTCCCACCTGTGTCTCCCATCCACACTCATTATTTATACAGTCAGTCCTCTTTGTAGAGACATTTAAATAATAGATTCAACATGTTGTCCAGTGCTGAAGCCTCCTAGGAGAGGGTCTGCAGGAGTGGAGTGATCCCAGTTAGAGGGGGCAGACAACAAAGACAGGGGCTCAGGGACCTCCGGGTGTCAGTGGAGATCAAACAGACAGCAGTACTGACGCTGCATGAGCTGGGAATACATGAATACAGAGAGTGGACGAAGAGAGAGGGATGAAAGACAGGGAGAGAGGAGGAGGGTACAGGAATGTATCGACACATGAATCCCTCTTGAATCCATAATGTGGGTTAATAGGGTTTTCACCACAGCAGAAAGTTGGAAACATCAGAGGGGATGAAGACAGCTGTGATGGATGGTAATGGATATTAAATGTGAAACAACATAAGATGAATAGATGCTGTGAGTAAAACTCTGGAGACAGTAAGCAGAGGAGGGGCTGATCTGATGTTTCCTAAATTAACAACAAAGTGAAGAAACTGAGGATGATTCATAATGATGAACAATCCTGTCTCTCTTTGTGTATTTATCGAACTCCTACTTTTGTTCTCCTTGTTTGTCCTCCTGAAGTCCAGGTACAGCAGCTTTCTCCTTTTTATATCACCATCTCAGTTTATTTTTATGTATATGTGTACACTTTTCTGGGGTCCCATTCCAAATATTTCCACATCCAGATCCAAAGATGAAAGCATTTGAAGGTGCAGTGCTTCAAATTTTTGGCATTCATTGGACCAGACTTGGGAGAAATCCAATACAATGTTCACAATTAGTGTATAATCAACAGAACAGAAAATATTTTGTTAACTTAGAATGAGCTTTTATGTCTACACAGGAGTGGGTCCTCTTCATCTAGCCAGGTTTCTACAGTAGTCCAGAATGGACAAACTAACCCAATTTGCATTTGTCTACTTGATGCATCAGTTGAGATGTTGAAAAGAGAGGGCATTTTGTGCAAAATAATTTGCTTTGATAGACTTATTGATGGTAAAACTTTGTTAAAGGAATGTTCATATAAGTCATTCATTACAGGAACTTCTTATCTTCAAAAGTAAGCGTAGCTGCAACAACAAGAGGTGATCAAGAGAGGGTTTTTCTAAATCTATGATCTGATAGCCAATTCACACCAGATCCATCTCTGCCAGTGTTGTCAACTCCTCAGTAAGGAAAGCTGCTATTGGCTGTCCTAGAAGTTGCTTGCATGTTATGGTTATGGATGCTTCAGGAGAGAGGAATAATGTCATGGAACAGCCCAAAAGTGAGTGAAAAGCACCATAAATATGTTTATAACTCCAAATGAACTTTCTTTTGTCCTTTTCAGTTTTTTTTTTTTTTTTCAAAATACCAACCCTTCTCCTTTATCTGGGTAAAGCACTGGCTTAAGTGACCCAAAGAGACACTCTGTGCATGCATGATTCATCTGCATGCAGTCACCTGTTCTGGAGGGACTGCTGCACAGGCATGTGAAGAGGACTCATTTGCCTGTGAGTGGTTTAGAACAGGGGAGGGGCCACGGCAGCACCTGCTGCTCATGGAGAACAGTAAGATGGATAAGTGCTTTCACATCAGCGTCTCAAAACCACAGAAAAATTTGATGGATTTGTTGCTTTTGAAAAGAGTTGCAAAAGGGGTCTGAAAACTCACTAAATATAGCAACAAAGTTGACAACACTGGTCTCTGCTCCATCATGGCATCAGATCTGCTAGGTCTGAATTGAAGTCAGTGTGACACCTCACACTGCTCCATATGGTTTTGGCTGCGTCTCAGCAGTTCGGAGCTCTATGGATCAGATACCCAAGGATTCTATTTCTGCTGGATGCTGGTGCAGGTCGAGAAAGACAGGGAGTCAACAAGTTTTAGGTTTTACAGCCCAACATGAATGAGGAGAGTCATTATTGGGGTGGTAATCCAAGGAACTCCTTGGCCCGTGACTCCAGCTGTTTGGAGGTCCAGATAGGTGCCAGATTGAACGAGCAGCTGGTGTGATCTGACAAATGAGAGCACATGGACATGGATCTGGTGTGAGCCGAGCGTGACCGCTAGATCTCACTGAGTATTCACAGTTATACACAGTTTAAAATGTTTAAAATGACAGTGTCCTTTAAAGATGGACACTAATCAGAATCAGGCAAAAAGATGGAGAATGGTTTGTTAACATACGTCCCATATGATTTTGGTATAATTTCATCTGCCAGAAACTTGAATTTCTCATCAGAGATAAAGTATGCTGTATTCCATTCTATTCTATAAAATTTACATCGTTATGTAGTAACATAATTTCATTAACAATGAAATAATTCAGATTTATTTTAACAGGCTGAATATATTATATTAATGTCTCATTAGTCCATATTAAATTAGTTTTCAAAAATTACAACTATGAACACCAATTACGCTTTGAAAAATGACATCAGATAAACATGACTTTATCTTACTTTCATTTCCATAAGCTACCTGAATATTGTTGTTGATGCTGAAAGGACTCTGCTCGTGACTTCTGTTTCTCAGCCTGGGGTCTGGGTGTAGTTTTCTCCTCTGCCCTGTTTACTTTGACTTTGGGTTCTCTTTTTGGAAAAAGACCACAAACTTTGTATAAGTTTGTGGTGTTGCCATAGAACCTTATTGTTCTCTGAAAACATTGCAGCTTGCACTATTTTGGTATTCAGCTGTAAAATAAAACCGAACGGTGAACCTCTCTGCCATTATGCTACCAGCTGTGTGTGTCTGAGTGACGTAACTGAACGGCTATATTCACAGTTGAGCAGGGCAGCAGGGGGAGGGGCAGAGTGCCCATGAGTGAAGTGAGAAAGAGGAGCACACAGAGAGAAGAGAAACTAAAACTTAAGAATCAATATTATTGATACTGATATCAACGTTGGTATCAATATATCAGTGTTTTCATCTGTTGAACTTCATTGAGAACTGAGGATTGGGCCCTTGAAATGTAGATATGGACCAGTTATCACTGCAGAGGGGTGGCTTGGGATCTAAACACACACACACACACACACACACACACACACACACACACACACACACACAAACACACACACACACACACACGCAGGCAGGCAGGCAGATTAAGCTTCATGAATACACAAGCACAGTTAAGGAGATTCATAAGTTGCATGCTGAGGTCAGGACAGCTCCAGTGTAAATACAGCAGATCACAGTTTCAGAAAGACCTTCTCTGATAACAAGCTGAATAATTTACACTGTTTCAGTAGCAGGGAAGAGAAGGAGAGAGTGTGTGTGTGAGTGTGTGTCCACATCTCTTAGCGGGTACACAGGTGTGAGTGTGAGCAGCAAATCCATGATTCATGAAGTGTATCCTGACCTGCGCACAGGCAGGAAGAGGGGAGAAGAGGTGAGGGATCCAGGAAAAAAATTCACACTTGTTGTGTGGGGCTGAGGCGACGTGGAGGGGCCGTATTAGTTTCAGTCTCATCGCAGCTGGAGACGTCCAAGACACGTCCAGATCAGACACTTAACCACCTCTACATCTGTTCACTGGAGGACTCCTGCTGAGTCGCTCAGCTTCACAGCCTGTGCATACAGCTGAATTCATGATCACATACGAAACTGTCAGAGCCTGAGGAGAACACCTATAGGGCTAAGACAGACCCACATATCATGCAGTATTTTTCCTGGAAATAACATCTTGAGGGCCACTGAATCAAGGACTCTTTATTGGATACTTAAATTGTTTATTGTTTATTTCAAGGACAGCCCCTTGAGATGTGTTGTCTCATTTTCGAGGGGGGCCTAAATTCAGGTACTGACCTTGGGACTTGGAGAAGCTAGGAGCACCTGTTCATCCTTCATTGTCTTTTACATGTGGAAGTCAGAAATTTCAAAATGTGCATGACGCAGAAACTTTCCACTTTAAAATGAGCGTGTCTTCCGTCTGCACTGAGTCATGCAGACCTCATGGATGTGTCAAGCATAAACCAAGCTTTACAGGAAAGAAAACTGTTGTCTCACAGGATCTTTGAAAAGTCTCAGCCAGGTTTGCCTCGTTCATCACTTGTCCTGATGCGGGATGCTGTAGGCGACTGCTGCTGATGCTGAAGTGTCCTTGAGCAAGACGCAAAACCTCCTGAGATACGGAGTGGGAAAACAAAAGGAGAGGAGGATAAAAAGAGATGAGGATTCACAGCAGAAATGTGTCAAACATTTTGTCAAACAATCACAACAGTTTGTCAGAGTGTGAGTGTGTGTCCTGCCTGTGGCAAGGGCAAAGCTTGTACTGAATATTTAATTTTTTTTTACTCTAAATAACACAAAAAGAGCTTAATATGTCTGCTCTTTCTCTTTGTGTGTGTGCGCGCATGTGTGTGTGTGTGTGTGTGTGTGTGTGTGTGTGTGTGCATGTGTGTGTGTGCATGTGTGTACCAACTAGGGTTTCCATCAGTCACACACATATTAACAACTTATGTAACACACTTCTCTATGTCTTTATTTTTAATCTGTTTCTAATCACTGAAGAAGGACTGCAGGGGAACTCTAGGTTTTCGCTCAGGGATGATCAACCTTCAGGATCAAGTTGTGTAAACCTTGATGATACAATCAAGGTGATTGTTTCCCCTCCAAAGTCATTGAGGCTGTATTTGCAAAGCATTCCATCACCTCTCCTGACAAGCAAACTGTAAAAATATTTGAAAGCCTAAACTAAAACGCTGAAAAGACATAAAATTTCCCTGAACACTGAGCTGCACTATAGTAACAGAAGTTTCAGGAAAGGCCTCCAAATCATTGAAATCAGGTGTTCCAATCACTTCCATGGTGACATGTGTATGAAATCACGTACCTTAGAATGCAGGCTGCCTCTACAAACATTTGTGACAAAATGTTTCACTCTCAGGAGCTCACACAATTCAAGCATGGTACTGTAAGAGTTTGCCAACATCTACAGACCTCCAAACCTGTGACCTTCAAATTAGCTCAAGAGCAGAAGCTCCATGGATTGGGTTTCTATGGTTGAACGGCAGCATCTCAGCCTTACATCACCAGGTGCAATGCAAAGTGTCAGCCACAGTAGCATGAAGCACACTGCCACAGGACCCTGGAGCAATGAAGACCTGTTCCCTGGAGTGATGACTCACTCTTCTCTGTCTGGTAATAGGATGGACCAGTCTGGGAGAAAAAGTATTTGCCTGACTTTATTGTGCCGAGTGTAAAGTTTGTTGGTGGTGGTGGTGGTGGTGATGGTGATGGTGGTGGTGGTGGGGTGTGTGTGTGTGTGTGTGTGGAGTTGTTTTTCAGGGGTTCCAGTGAAAGGAACCCTTAATGCTTCAGCATACCAAGAATCTTTGGACAATTACATGTTCCCAACTTTGTGGGAAGAGTCTGAGGATGGGCCCCTTCCTGTTCAACCATGACTGCACACCAGTGCACAAAGAAAGGTCCATAAAAACATGAATGAGCAAGTTTGTGTGGAGGAACTTGACTGGCCTGAAGAGAGTCCTATTCTCAACCCGATAAAACATCTTCATCTGGGATGAATTAAAGCAGAGACTGTGAACCAGGCTTTCTTGTCCTGTCCTTTCTTGCTTCAAAAATTTCCATAAACACACTTTTAAAGCTTGTGAAAAGCCTTTGCAGAAGATTTGAAGCTGTCCTAGCTGTAAAGGGTGGGCCAACTCCCAAGAATGGGATGTCATTGAAGTTTATGTGCATGTAAGTGAAGATGTCCAGATACTTTTGGTAGGATTTCTGTCTTTGTTTATTGGGGGAGTCAATACGTGACATTTCTGTTCTGAGTCTCTCAGTTCAGATGAGATCCTTCCCTATCTTCCCTGGGCTGAATTGGCTCTGAAAAACAAATGAAATTCATCTTCAGGTATGTCGGAAAAACTGCTGAGATCCACAAGACACCGAGGATTATTACAGCCCTGTTCCCAGCCTCTCACTTCTGAGCGTTGGATGAGGTTAAGTTCCAGCACTGAGTGAATTCTGTTCCGAACAATGCTTTCATAACTCATAAATATGGCAATAAATCAGACACGCTTTCCTGCAGTGCACACAGGAGTCTAAAATTTCAATTTATTAGGTTTACAAATCAGGTCAGTGCTCGGTTCAGGTTAAAGCTGAAACTTACCAACCAGAACGTTGCAGGTTCTGCCCACTGAGAGTCTGTGTCTACAAAATGAATATCATCCCACAAAAGAATTTCCATTTTGATTGAAGCATAATTCACAATCTCACCCAGACACAACTCCTGTCAGGAGACACCGCTCGCTGATTCCTCCTGTGCTGCTCTTGAACCACAAAACTTTATTTTTAAATCCTGTCTTTTACTCTCTTTTTTCTCTAACAATCCGTGACTTCGCTATTTCTGCATAGTGGGTTCAGAAAAGTAGCTTTAACAGCTGAGGAGATTTTTCAGTCGGAGGTATTTTTGAAAAATGTGTTAAACTATTTAACATGAACTTTATTTGACCTGGAGGAAAGTCTTATTGGGGTTAAAAATGTCTTCAGGATTTTCCCAAACAAGACACAAACAAGCACAAACTCTGACCTTAAAAGAGTAAAGGATCAGTGATTCATGCCCTCTTTTTAGAGAATGGATGTAAACTTAACCCATTAATGTCTAAACTGGGGTTATGTTGCCTGAAGAAGGTGGTAGCCATAGTGAAACCTCTAACTCTATTCATCCTACCAAGAGACACCTTTGCTACAATGACGTTCCCACCTGTTGGTTAAACCAGCCTTCCTACGTACAGTTCCTACAGAGAATATTTTTTTAAATGGATCAAAGATTTTTTTGTTAACAAGTTTCATCACAATGTGAATGAAAAGTGCATTGGTATAGATGTATTTCTTAGCTTTTGGAGCCAGCCTCAAATTGACATTAGAGGTACTGCTGCTTTTTGCACATGTGCATTAACATAATTTTTCAGCACAAGCGATGGCTGTTTAGGGCCAAAATACACCACTCTAACTCTGTCAAAGCACCAGATCAGAGGTGGAGCACTCCAAGTGTCATCTACACAAGTGTTCTATTTTTGCTGGATGCTGGAGCAGGGATATGTCTATTTACAAAAACAAATCAAATGGGACAGGAAACTGTACACAAAAAACGTCTAAAAAAATGGCCTGACTTTCAAAATAAAACAAATACTGTCTAAACCAGATTGTATTCAGCTAAACTACAACAACAAACCGACACAATGAGTAGAGCCAGACCAGGAGTCAACAGGCTTGAGGTTTTACAGCCCCACATAAACCAGGAGAGGATCATCATTGGAGTGGGAATCCAGGGCACTCCTTGGTCTGTGACTCCAGCTGTCTGGATAAGAGTGCATGCAGTCAAACGCAACGGAGTAGACCCAGACAGCAGACACATCTGGGCCCATATTCATAAAGCATTTTATCTTATCACTAAGAGGACTCCTAAAAGACACTAAAAGTTCCCCGCTAAGAGTTTTCTCTTACAACCATTTCATAAAGCTGCTAAGACTAACTCTTACCAAGGAATTCAGAGAACTCTTCAGCTAAAAGAAAGTGGTGGAGCTGACCCGTTGCTATGTATGATGTCATGTTTCAGGAACCACTTGACTTTCTATGCTTACAGTGACTGACTGACAGGGAATGTGTCTTTGTGAAGACTTTCTACATAGAAATCACTAAGTTCTTAACCCTTTAATGCCAAACGTATCATATTTGACACAAGTTTAAAGACCCCTCATCAACATGTTAATATTTTTATTAAAATCCTGTTAAAAATAAATAAATAAAAATGTATCCTACTCTCTTGAGGGTTCTACTTCAGGCAGCTGAAGTTTTCTTTTGACCCTTTTCAAAATTGCAGCTCTCAGGAAATCATCTGAATTTATTTTCCCAAGAAAATCATTGATCATTTTAAGGGAACTGCAGTGAAAATAGGATCTAAATTGTTACTCATTATTCAAAATAAGTATTTCTGCGTTAAATGAATGCATATTTACTAAAAATTAAACTAAAAAAAGTTGCCAAAACTACCACATTTATCAAATGTGATACAAAAAAATATATATCATAAACAAAATGATATATCAACATTTGTGGATTTTATTAAAAAGGTCAATAAAAATCTCAGTTACAAAAAAAGGAAAAAGAAAATAATTTTCTAGCATTTTTTTTTTTAAAGCCCGGGGCTTTAGTGCTTCTAATTGAACATTTAACCAAGCATAATATACTGACTAGTGTATTACTCTTGGTTAAAATTTTATTCTGTTAATTGTAAGCAGCTGTATCTGTTTAAATGATTAGCAGATCAAAAAATAATGCATTTAAATGACTGGGATTCTGGAACAACCATGACAGAGAAACTCACAGGCAAAAGAAAGCATAAACCAAAGCCTTCACGTGATTATGAGGTGGATTTCCAGCAGCAGCCATGCTGTGATTCTTCTTGAACTGGTTTTAGTTACTTAGGAGTCCTTTACTACTTCTAACTTTTCACAGATTTAGGAGCTTGTGTTATCAAAGAGCCAGTAAGGTCTAGCAGTTAGGTCCTGCACCCCATGAGGCTAGCCCCTGAGCAGACAGCCCAGGTTGGAATTGAACCCTTTTCTGAATCACTCCCCACACTCATCCCTTTCCCTGTCCACACCTCTCTGTATAAAGGCATAAAAGCCTGAAAAATTACTTTAACAAAATGATTGCAGCCTAGACACAGCAACAAAAAAAAACAACTTTTACCCAAGACATGAGTGGGTTGGTCCAAAGTGAAACCAAAAGGAAAAGCTGCTTTACTCTAACTTCCCTTAGATAAAGTAAATAACATTGATTACCTACCTTTTCAGAAATACTAACCGGTGAGTTGAAAGAGAGTTGAAAAGTGATTTATTAAATGTGTGATTAATGTGATTAGTGAGTCGGCTGGAAATACAGAGAAAAGACCTTCAGCAGAAGCCCTGAGGCTGTGCGGGCATTTAACTTTAAAATGAAAAGAGAAATACCTAACTGTGTGCCAGATTGTTTCAATATAATTTTGTAAATATTCCTCAAACTGATTGATTTGGTTATCCTCAGACTTCCACAGTGTACCAAGACAGTCATTCATTCATTTTTTATACCGCTTAGCCTGTTCAGGGCCACGGTGGCTGCAGTCTATCCCAGCTGTCTTAGGGCAAGAGGCAGGGTGTAGCAAGACATCTCCACCTAAATATCCTGAACCTCGTGGGTGAAAAGTCATCCGTTATATCTGCTCAAAGGCCACCTTGGAAAATAAGCTTGAAGGATGTCCCTGTATCCAAGGTCTGGTCCCAACACCAGCTGGGCCCACCTTATTGTCAGAGGGCCCTTCACTCAGAATATCAAAAGGCTCTTTAGTCAGAAAATTAGTTTGGATCTAAGAATATCGACTATATCCAAACTAATTTTCTGACTAGTGGGCCTTCTGAGAATAGAGAGGATCCCCTTTTGGAGCTTTTGCCATAGTTAGCTCTCAGGTTAGATTTCTGCTGGACTTTTGGTCAACTGTTATTATGATCTTTATTCCTCATCAGAAAAGCCTGAAATTGTTCTTGTTACCTCAACAATGAAAACGTAACAAATCGTTTGTACCAGCTTGTCTCATTACAGTCAAAAGAAGGACTTGGGGAAATTAATTCAACTTGTCTCTCTTGTTTTCAGTGAACTGAGGTCCCAGACAGCTTGAGGCAGAGAGGTGGTAAAAGCCAATGAAAATCAAACTGTTTCATGTCTGAAACCTGTCAGTAGGGAATTCTTTACAGAAGAAAACAGCAGAAAACCTCATGACCACATCTGGGATGTTGTTCTCATTGTTTAACTGCAGACACAAATCTCTTTTTTACATATGCACTGAATGCATCCTGTTACAATACTTCATCACTCAAGGTTGATTTCCAACCCAGTCCTACTGCATTCTCACATCAGCTCACCTGGACTTCACAGGAATCAAAGAGAATTAATTTTTTGCAGGTGATAAGTTATATTTGTTGGTATGACTGTTTTAAAAGCCTTAGGCAGGAGAGCACACCTCTCAAATTCATGTGCTTACATGAAAAGCCAAGGCAGGGAGAGCAACAGCAAAGACCCACGGGGTACAAAACAGAGAAAGCGGAATTCTGCTCCTAACAAAGCTATCTGTAAAGTACTCAAGATGCTCCAAATACATTTTAAAAAGCTACAGCACGTTGACTTTAAATTTGCAGCTCACTAGAGGTTATAAATGTTCGAAAGTGAAGGTTGAATTCTACACTTAGGAGTTCAAGGTGGAGTTAAAGAAACATGAAAAAAGCCTCAGACTTGGCACAGTTTTGAGTCGGGTTTCTTTGTTTTATTTTCTCCATTTATTGCTCTTTTTCTTCTCTTTCATCCACAACAGCTTGCAGTGTGTTAGCAGATGGGGATTCAGTTTCAGTGTAAGTCACGATTTGCATTTGTTCTTTTCCCAAAAGCTACAGAAACACACAGAATATCAGAGTAATCCTCTCACTCCCTGCTCCCTGGATGACTTTTGTTAAATGTCATAAAACTTGGAGATCTTGTATAAAAGTTAAAGAACACAAAGGAAACTCCCGTTGTTAAAATACTGTATTATTAAAGCAAATAACTGAAAGCTCATCTGACCCTCAGCTCGTTTAAAAGAAGTGGAGTTGTCTGAGTTTGCTGTCAATGACTGCTGCAGGCTGCAGTCACTCAGCGATAAGAGCTCCACTTCACACATCCGCAAACAAGACAGCATCTTTGTTGTTTTAATGGCTTGCAAATGGTAGGAGAGATCTGAAGGCTGAAAGCTGGCGGTGTAAGAGGAGATAATGTAGTTTCTGTGCAAGGAGGGAAGTAGCAAACAATGCAAGAAGGAGGAAAAAACACAGAGGAGAAACTATCAAATAAGTGGAAGGAGTAGGATGTAATGAGCCTCATTTAAATATCAGAGCATCAGCACATTCTATGATTGGATGGATTATTATAAATCCTCCCTGTGAATGTGGAGATGTGTTTTCTGTATGGATTCTACAAGGATTCCCCAAACACCAATAAAACCACATCATGTGTCTCAGTGAGAGCTACAAATCCCTGGAGGAGATTTACATTCATCTCTGAGTGAGAGAGAGAGCGAGCGAGCGAGAGAGAGCATGACTGTATCATCAGAGTTATTAATTTTTTTCACACTGTGAGTCCTCATTAATCTCTCTGAATAATTAAAGGGCTTTTTAGCTTGATTCAGAAATTTGAGCACTCAAGTGCTAAATGACTGTAAGAAGTATTTTAAAGGGTCATTTCAGTGTTTCAAGTCAAAGAAACACCAGCAAATGTTAAAGTATGTGTCTGAATCCCTGCCGATGTTTTGTTAGCTCACTTGTTTTCTTTTGATAAGGGACTGTGAGGACTTACTATGTGATCTTGAAAAAGTCTCACTTCTAGATATATACCTCATCATAATCCACAATTTCACATGAGATTATCCACACCAATATAAGTCATTTTCTAAATGCTAGTTCTTAGCTGCCTGGTTGGGTTGGACAGGACCAGATTAATTTATGGCATGTTGAATACTCTGTGATGACACCACGCACACATATACATGTGTATATATACACACACACATACATATATTCAAATCTAAAAGTTTAAAATAAATAAATTTAAAAAGATAAGAAAGATGACATGGATGGCAGTCAGAGTTGGTTCGCTAGGCGGAAGAGATGGGTTTTGAGGTGGGATTTGAAGAAAGTCGATGAGTCAATGTCACGGATGTCAGGTGGGAGGGAATTCTAGAGACGGGGGGGCAGAGCGACTGAAGGCACATTGAGGCTGAGGGATGAGTTGTCAATGGTGAAGGTGTTAGCTGTGACTGTTAGCTTTTAATTTTTAAAGCCACAAAGATCTCATTTTGGTGTTTTATCTGCTAACTGATAGGCCTTCAAGCAGCACAGCTCAAAGCACATCAGTCAAGTAATATTTGTTTAAAAAAATGTTAAACTTGTGCAGAGCTCTGAAAACACAGAATGGCATCAAGATCCACAACATTTCTCCAAAGTGAACAAAGTTTAGTATCCTATAACAAAAAAGTTAAAGTACAGTAAACACTCAATAAATAATGAGACTGTTTATTTTCAGTATGATTGTCTGTCTTCCCCACCAGTGAGCTGCCCCGAGGAGAAAAAACAACAACTCTGAAAACCTGAAATTTCGTCTAAAGGTTCTGACACGATCTGCTTTGTAAAGGACAAATAGTGTGTGAGATGGTTTTAATATCTTGAAAACTGAAAAGGCTCAGAGTGAACGAACACAAACACCTTTCTGACACCTTTTTCAAACTTAGATGACCGTATAAGTCAGATGATAAAACTATTTATTTCATTTTATTTTAATTTTTTTCAACTCAAAGCTCAGTCCTGTTTCATTGAAGTGTTGCTACGTGCAACACTTTTCCCCTGTGGGCTCAAACAATGAGCTTCGAGGTTTTCTCTGGCAGCAAAAAATATGTGTGCATTTGTCTTTATGTAAATGTTTTTCAGTATATTCAGATAAGTGTGTGTGTGTGTTGGCTGAATATACATAGAATATTTGTGCAGAAATAACAGGTTATCCCCCTGTGGCAGGAATGTTTGTGTGTTTGCACGTTTCTATGGACAATAATAAACCTTCACCCAATCTCAGAGCGGCAGCACTGAGTACAGAAACTCCCTGGTGATGCTGGATTATGTGTTGGTATGTGCAATAAGAAGGAGTGTGTTTCATAGCTCTGTCTTTTATCATCCTCATCTGTCAGGTGTGTGAGCACTGGACGCTCAGCTCATACAGTGTGTGCTGAAACATGTAGCTGCATTCTTGTGTGGTTTTCCTTCAGGATTCCATCTCTCAGATAGTTTGTACGTAAGCACAAAGCTGCGTTTGATGGAACTGGGACACTGTGCTGGATTGGAAGTCTGTTTTTAACCACACAGGTGATGAAGTCCTGTCACACACAATGACAGCAACCCTGGAACATGCTCAGGTTGGGTCTGGTGTTTCAGCATACATATTAGACATGTCCCTCAGAGTGTGCTGCAGGAGAGTTTTTTTTCTTCCACAGAAATAAGGAAATAAGTAAAAATAACATTTTTACAGCCTTTGAGAGATTTATTTTTAAATGTCATTTTTTAAAGGGCAGGTATTGTGCTTTTCTAGGCTTTATTCTGTCCCTCCTATGCCTCTGTGGTGCTTTAATATTATTTACAGGCAAAATAACAACAACAACAACAAACATCTTTACTCTCACTCGTGTTTTAAAAAACTTAAACCCCTTTTTCTCTGATTGGTCAAGCCTCTGGAGGCCTATTGAGGGCAGAGCTGTGGGCAGACCTTGGTGTTTGAGGTCCTTATGCAATCATCATTTCAGCAAGTTTTGTGAAGAGCTTACGTTATTTTTAGAAGCAAGCATTTTGATCAGTTTACAGACAGTTTCAGGGATTTTTCTAACATACAAATATGTAGCGATTTGAAAATCTGTACGTTCAACATGAACATCCAGCGTAGTTTCTTTATATTCATGTTTACAATATGGAAAAGCAGGATTCCCCCTCTTTAAAGAAATACATTTAGTTATTTTCCCAGACTCCTGGCAGAGCTGAATTGACAGGGATGTAACTGTCGCAGTACGTTTGGCTACTGGAACGTGATGTGAATTAAAATCAGTCCTCCAGCCTCACTAACCCGGTGTGAAGAGACCTCAGAGTGTCAGATCTGTCTCTCACATTGCACAGAGGTGTCCCAAGGTTAAAGATCTCCTGCAGAGTCTTCAGTGTGATATGTAGAGGACATCTGTGGCCTGTCTGCTTTATGTAAGAGCAGAAATGAGTGTTTGCACTAGGAGAGCACAAATTCTATCAAACATGTGATGTTCTGTCCTCAGTATATGCGCTGTATATACCTTGACAGACAGCTAGACTCCTCCTGACATCAAGACTCTGGAGACGTTGTTGCCTGTCCACAGGTTTAATGCACTCGAAAGTGTGAAACTATTAAACAAAGGATGTAATCAGTCTTACATTATTTCTAAAACACAGACATCTACCAAAATCTATAAACCAGACAATGCTTGAACAAACTCCACATACTCACAAAGCTCCCAAGGGCACAGAATGATGAACTGACACAACTGGACTCCGCTCGCTTAAGTACAATGCCTGCCACGTGGCCAACACCCTCCCCCTGTCCAACTGCAGGTCACGTGATATCCTACAACACCTCCTGCGGCTCCCAAGAGAACACACTGAAAAACTTACATAAATTTCAAACTCACTGCACACACACACACACAGTGCCGCAGCATACGTGATGTGGATGTTTGTACGATTAGAATTCATCCTGGGAAATTTAAGTGACAGATAATGCTTGTGGTGAATTAACCTTCTAAAGACTTTTTATCTTAGAGGCCACTTTTCAAGGAATCAAACGTTTCCCCAAGTCCAATGCTAAGATTGGACGATACAGTTCAAGTGACTTTAAGAAAGTACAAAGGAACTTGCAGGAACCTTCAGGTCAGTTTATCAAAGTAGAACTTTATTTGGGCTCTGGTTCCTGTGATAGAAGATGCACTGAGTACGTCATGCAGCCCTGAGATCCTTGGGGAAGGTACTGTTGTAAAAAAATTTCTCCAGAGTAAAACAACAGTACCAATAACGAAGTAGAACATGAGCAAGAACAGGAAGTTGTAAAGGCAGAAGGCACCATGAAAGATTGAAGCATCAAACAGAGACTGGGAGAGATACAGGTGACTCCTCACAAAGTAAAACAGAGTGAAAGTAAGGAGGAATGTTGTTGAGCTGAGGAGAAGGAGTGTCAAGAAGAGGATGGAAATGTACCTGCAGCCAGAGTGTGGACGGGATGTATAGATTCAAAGGAGGAAAATCCCCAGAGTCAGCGCTCAGCCTCAGGTAGAATCCAAATAAAGAACAGAGAGGGAAATAAAAAAAAGGTGTGAGGAGAGAGGAAGAGAAAGGAATGAGATGTGATGATAACTTCAGAGGAGTGTAGAGAAATCTCAGGACTGAAAACTGAGAGCTGCTCAGTAATAAGTCAAAAAGTGACTAATATCTGGAGGACAGCTCCCTGCAGCCCACATCTTGGCTTATTTTTGTTTGTTAACGAAGAAACGCCAGGAGCAGCAACTAGTTTTGGATAGAAAAAATTACCCAACAAGTCTTGTTAAGATGGATGACAATTTTTCCTCTTCCTCTGGTCGCATTGTTCAACTGCTCAAACATGGTCTCCTGTGGTCTGAATAAAACTTCTCCACCGTGTTTGAGTCTGAATAGTCCATGAATCAAGCATCAATGGAGGCTTTAAACCAGATCCAAAAAGCATTTCTCTAAATGCGCATTTTCATCTCTTCAAACTCTGAGTTCGCTCAAAAACACATCTATAGGAGATGGAACAGTGCAGCCATACAGGTTTAAAGCTGAATTAAATGCAGACTAGGAAGATGCTGTGGAAGAAGAGCATCAATCAAGAAAGCATAAAGACGTTTGTAAATGGTCAGTTTTTAGCTTTGTGGTGTTTCATCTCTGGTTGCAGATTCAACAGAGTCAGAGATCAAGTTTGTGTAGATTTGATTTTAAAGGTCTGTATCATGTGTTAATCTGCCTTATAAGTTATGAGAGGGGGACGGTACCATGTTTAGATTACTGTAGGTAACATGTAAACAAAAGAAATAACATAACTTGTGGTGTCACAAATTGAGCTGATTCTGATCACAGCATCAGACTGAGTGTTAGCAGAGACAAACATAGGAGTGGATTTGCTTGTTCCACATTTTTTGAATAGGTAAAAAATCTGGGCACCCAATTTATGTGTGGAAAAATACTACAAAAGTGAGTTTTTACTGATCCTAGGTGTAACTATGGTAGCATTGTTTATGCATGAAATCAGCTGCTAGCAACCTGTAGTATAAATGATAAATGGTGCCAGGCCCAATGTTCTCTGCAAGCTGAGGAGAGGGAGATGAGGACAACTTGCTGGCGCTTCAGTGCAAGCTAGAGATGACAGAGACCTGTCCTTCCATCCATGGTTATGGGGATTGAAGGATCTATCTCCAATGAGATGGACAAGCTAGCAATGCTAACCGAGCACCAGAGGGAATACCAGCAGAGCCCCATCATACTATTCACAGAGACATGGCTAATGGAGCTAATCTCAGATTACATTTACATTCATTCTATTCTATTCTATTCTATTCTATTCTATTCTATTCTATTCTATTCTATTCTATTCTATTCTATTCTATTCTATTCTGCACACTCATCCTGCATCCACATTGTTTTAATATCCCATAAAGGACTTCTTGTTTGTTTTTTATTACACCTGACACGGAGCAGAGGTAATTAAAGATGGATGATGGAGGCGTACTGCGGCGTGCTGTGGATGATGCCTGAGCCTTAGATGAAGGTGTAGCTCATAGACTGAGGTGCAGATGGAGGGTTGCCGACTTTCGCAGCAGGGATGAGAGGCTCCCTGCCGCTTGTGTTTGCGCACCAGTTTGATCACTTGTTTGCCTGCCATTTGTTTGTTCGGTCGTGTTGTCTTTCATTTCTTCTTGTGCTGGGAGACTTTGATGGGGAGACGGCACATCTGCTCAAAACCCAACCCTCTCTCTGCTAACACTAACTCACACTAAGAGAACTTCATCTCCATTACAACATCTGCAAAATAGAGGGAATAAATTGCAACCCAGCAGCAACCCTTGGATTCAAATATGCATGTGTGTGTGTGTGTGTGTGTGTGTGTGTGTGTGTGTGTGTGTGTGTGTGTGTGTGTGTGTGTGTGTGTGTGTGTGTGTGTGTGTGTGTGTGTGTGTGAGATCAGGAGTCCTGCTATTTTACACCATCATTGAGCCACAAATTAAAAGAGACAACACTACACTATACATTGCAGACCAGCTGTCTTGAAAGTTTCTACAGCACCACAAATTCCACCAGCTTCACTTCTCTGATTTACTTTAGTGTCATGTGTCACTTATGAGAGTCTTGAAATCAACTTACGACTTACTTTTAGGGAGAAATTTAACATCAACTCTAAGCTACAGATGAGTAAAGGGGTTTTTTTTCCATTGGATTTTAATGTAAAATACAGCATCTTAGTGAAAGTAAAACAGCAAAAATGCTTTCCTGATCAGATTTTTCAAACAATTTTAAGATAGAAAACATGCATGCAAAAAAACAGACATGAAAATGTAAAAAAAAATGTTTCATTGCTGCAAAGTAGCAAAACTTGCATCACAAGACGTCAAGATGATGTGATTTCTTAGGCACGCAACCAGCTCTTAGTTATGCTGCCAAGGCTCTTGTTTCCCTCTCTCCTCGATCTGTCAGTCTACCTTCAAATCTTAATGTTGCATTTGAGTTTGTCTGTTAGGTTCCTTCGAATTGTTGCTGTGGACGGCCTGCTGCCATGGACCTGCCTGACTCCAGCTGATACGGCTTCTTACAGTTTCTCCATGATCATCACTACAATGAAGAAGTATGGACTCTCTGTCTGTCTGTCTCTCTCTCTCTTTGCCTCCCTCTTTCTCCCCCTCATTGCTTCTCTCTCTAACCCCATCACAGTCTCCTCAGACGTCTGTCTGACATAAGTCTGGTTCTGTCCGTGGTTTCTGCCTGTCAAAGGGAAGGTTTTCTTCTCCATTGTAAACTTGCTCAGTGCTGCAAAGGTCTGGACTCATGGTAGATGAAGATGAGATCAGACTTCTTATCTTGTCTTGATGTTGGGCCTCTGTCAGTAACATAAAATTGTATTTACTACACCTGTTCATGTTTTTGGAAAGGTCCTGAGATAAGGTTTGTGATGATTTTCCGCCATATAAATAAAGATTGATTGACTGACTGCAGTCTAATCAACACTGCAGAGGACTCAGGTCTGAGGGACATCCTGTGGTGAGCATGAATGTGCTTTATTTGGGATCTAAAACCCATTTTGAAAATGTAAAATAATAAAATTAAAAAAAAAAAACTGTTAAAAATGTGATCAATCGTGTCTAGCTATTCAAAGTCAGAGATAAACATTGAAATTCAAAGGCCCAACGTTAAAATTTATGACACTACTGATAAAAAAAAAGTACAAAAATCATTAATTTGTTTTAATCCTCACTTACAGGAAATATAGACAGATTTGAAGTTTAAATATATGGATTCAGTTATTGCAGTAAATTATAGTTGTCTTCATGTGGTGCTCCACTCCACTTCGCTTGGCCTCAGC
This sequence comes from Labroides dimidiatus, assembly GCA_030710495.1. Lineage (NCBI taxonomy): Eukaryota > Metazoa > Chordata > Actinopteri > Labriformes > Labridae > Labroides > Labroides dimidiatus. Next base: position 16,834,007 of record CM061154.1, read on the forward strand.
CATAAAGGCCTACACATGCTTGATAGCTTATTGTGATGTGATGTGTGTTACAGTGCATTACTAATGACGTATTCAAATCAGAAAATACTATCGGACACTTCCTGCTGTCCTGCTGGATGACAGATGAAAACATGCTCAGTGCTGGTCCGCTAATGTGATACAGAGCAACTGAATATTTATATTTTACATTTATAACAATTAGCCCTGACTGACCGCCCTAAGACAGCTGGGATAGGCTCCAGCCGTGACCCCGGATAAGCAGTAGAGATGAGCCGGATATTCGTTTCAAACGAGTACTCGTTACGGATAATGCATTTTTGCCGAGTCCGAGCACAACACAAGTTTTTTTTAGGATTATTCGTATCCGTGCTAAAAGAATCCTCATTGGGTAGTAACAACTACTGTCTTCACTCTTCATGCTCTGTGATTGGCCAGTCACACACAGCACACCCCCCTCCCTGCACCCACATGCTGCAGCGAGGAGGTGCCTGCTCTCCTCTTTCACACACACACAGACAGGCAGCGAGACAGCGACTACTTCTCTTGCTTGCTTGAGTTGACTGTAGTTTACGTTGCTCTAATCTCTGTACTACTCACTCAGTTTTCTTCTGCTCGTCTCTATTGAGGTTTGTATGGTATTTAAAGTTACTTCTTGAACTTATTTCGTGTCATACGCGATGCATGTGACAAGACAGGGCTGAAAACAGCTCGTGTCGCGCTGGTCAGTGCCTCTTGCTTCAATTCGGGACCGTTTTTTTTTTAGAGTTTGCATTGTCTCGCATCTCTTTAGTTCTTTTTTATATTTAAAGTTACTTGTTTAAATGTTTTGCAACGTACACGCAACGCATTTGAAGGCTTAAAGTTGTAAACTCCTTGTCTCGCGTGTCCCCCTCTACGCCGGTCTTTTTTTCTTTTTTTTTTTTTAACTGGCTGCATGATTTTAGTTTGGCTGGTGAGAAAGTTAGTTGGAAAGCTTTGCCCATTCTGAGCACAGTGTTTTTGAAAATACAGTGAACAACAAGGCATATTTTTTATTTTTTTTGCCACTGAATGTTTGCACAAATCACCTATTAAATTTACACAGATCATAAATAAAGAGACAGTCTTTCACACCACTACATACACATTTTACCAGTTGTACATAATACATAGCTGAAAATAAATATAGCCATGTCAAATCAATTCTTGCCAGTTTCAGACTTAAAATAATGTTCAGATTTAAGTCCCGCCCATTTCGGACAAAACACAATCACTTCCGGTTTAGGCCCCGCCCCCCTACGAGTACGGATACGGATACGGATACGGATAATATGGATAGGTTAACAGATACAGATACAGATACAGATACAGATAATGGTGTACTCGCTCATCCCTAATAAGCAGTATAGAAGATGAATGAATGAATGAACGCACAAACAAATTTTCCTGTCTGTTATATTCATCAGGAAAAAGCAACGTTACTTAAAACTCATAATAAAGGAGAATTTGGTAGAATCTCTTTAGTAGAGTCTTATTTTGATCATCTTGTTAAGAAGAAGAATGAGTTTTAACTTCAGATAGCTGCTTTCACCTCTCTTGTCTGTTTATTGCTCAGGTTGGTGACCATCAGCTGCACATTTTGAGGGCATTGTGGGAAACAATGAGCCTGCTGTGTAGCGTTGAGCAAATCTCACTCATGATTCAGTCAGCTCTACATGGCTAACACGCTGTATAATGTACTGGGCTAAACAGAGAGCTAAGGATGATTTTGGACAAACTTTTAAAGAGCGTCAGGAAACAGGAGAGGTTTGAATCAAAACAGGTCTTCAGCATGTTGCTGCTGTTTTCATTTGAACCTGTTTGAGCAAAAAAAAAAAAAACATGACAGAACAGAGGTGAGAGTTCTCTTCTGTTGTGATGTCACTGAAGCATCACAGGTCTGAGCAGGAGAAAGTTTATAGATATGGAAAATTTGACAGCAGAGCAAGAGCGATTTGTTGATACTGAGAGCATAATTTTTTCCATAGTTTCTGTTCTAGAGGTAAATTTAGGTAAAGACAGGACGAGGAGGAGAATAGAGTGAGGAGGAAGAAGGATGGCAACACCTGAACTCATTAAAAGGTGAGAATCTGTCTAAATAACATTTTCAGTTTTGATGTTTTACAGACCAGTCTTTTTGTTTGTTTGTTTGTTTTTCAGAGATAATGTTGAAGACATGACGTGGAGGGAGAGACAGGGAGAGGAGAAGGAGGAGGAAGAAGGATGGCAACACCTGAACTCAAATTAAAAGGTGAGAATCTGTCTAAATAACATTTTCAGTTTTGATGTTTTACTGACCAGTCTTTTTTTTTTGTTTGTTTGTTTTTTGTTTTCAGAGATAATGTTGAAAACATGACATGGAGGGAGAGACAGGGAGAGACAGGAAGAGGAAAAGGAGGAAGAAGAAGGACGGGAACACCTGAACTCATATTAAAAGGTGAGAATCTGTCTAAATAACATTTTCAGTTTTGATGTTTTACTGACCAGTCTTTTTTTTGTTTGTTTTCAGAGATAATGTTGAAAACATGACATGGAGGGAGAGACAGGAAGAGGAGAAGAGAGAAGGATGGCAACACCTGAACTCAAATTTAAAGGTGAGAATCTGTCTAAATAACATTTTCAGTTTTGATGTTTTATTGACGAGTCTTTTTTGTTTGTTTTTCAGAGATAATGTTGAAGACATGGAGGGAGAGACAGGGAGAGACAGGAAGAGGAAAAGGAGGAGGAAGAAGGACGGCAACACCTGAACTCATATTAAAAGGTGAGAATCTGTCTAAATAACATTTTCAGTTTTGATGTTTTACTGACCACTGTCTTTTTTTTTGTTTGTTTGTTTTTCAGACATAATGTTGAAGACATGACGTGGAGGGAGAGACAGGAAGAGGAGAAGAGGAGAAGTAGGAGGAAGAAGGATGGCAACACCTCAAATCATATTAAAAGGTGAGAATCTGTCTAAATAACATTTTCAGTTTTGATGTTTTACTGACCACAATTTTCTTTTTTTTTTTTTTTACAGATAATGTTGAAGACATGACGTGGAGAGAGAGACAGGAAGAGGAGAAGAGGAGAAGGAGGAGGAAGAAGGATGGCAACAGCTGAACTCAAATAAAAAGGTGAGAATTTGTCTAAATTACATATTCAGTTTCGATGTTTTACTGACCACTGTCTTTTTTTTTTTGTTTGTTTTTCAGAGATAATGTTGAAGACATGACGTGGAGGGAGAGACAGGGAGAGACAGGAAGAGGAGAAGTAGGAGGAAGAAGGATGGCAACACCTCAAATCATATTAAAAGGTGAGAATCTGTCTAAATAACATTTTCAGTTTTGATGTTTTACTGACCACTGTCTTTTTTTTTTTTGTTTTCAGTTTATGTTGAAGAGATGGAGGGAGACACAGGGAGAAGAGAAGAAGAGAAGGAGGGAGAAGGACGAAAATCACAATGAAGTAGATAAGGCTGATGAAGAAGACAAAGCTGATGAGACCAATGAAGATGACAAACACAATGAGGCTGATGGAACTAATGAAGCTGCTCCGACAGATCCCCCTGCCAACACCAACACCATCACCAACACCAACACCAACACCAGCACCTCATCTGGAGGCCTAAGGAAAAGGCTCCGGAGGTTTTTTAAATCTCTGAAGAGAAGAGCTCTTCGCTGCTGCTGTTGCTGCTTTCTCCCTGCTGAAGATCCTCATGTAAAAATAAAAAAAATATGAGCATGAAATTCAAAATAAAATCAAAGGTTTATTTATGGTTATAGATAAACAGAGAGGTGATAGAAGTTATTCAGCCTCTTTCATATGCCTAAAATCTCAATTTACTGCTTTCTGGTGGAAAAGCTTGATATGTAAATCCATCTCTTTGATATTTGTACAGGTTTTTCTTGAAACAATCATTCATGAGCATTAAGCATAAAGTTAACAGAGAGGTGATAGAAATGATTCAGCCTGTTCATACTGTGTCTAAAATCTCTTTCTACTCTCTACTGGTGGAACATGTGATCACACACACACACACACACACACACACACACACACACACACACACACACACACACACACACACACACACACACACACTTTGTATGTCACTCCTCTCCCACAGGAGCAGCTTTGCTCATTGATGAATTACTGATGTGTGTTGTGAGTTAGGGAATGATGGTAACCATAGCAACAGGAGTCCATCTTTGTGGTACTTTACCAGTTTGAGGTAAATTCATGATTTCTGAGGAAGACTGTGCATTTTTTGCCTCTGCTTTTTCAGTGTTAATCCTCCAGGGACAGTCTTGTGCATGTGTGAAATGGAACTCTTAAACTGTTCGTCATGTCTTTGTCTCCTGCTCACCTCTAGATCTTATTCTCTTTCTCCCCTCCATCATCGTCTCCCTTTAATTTGTTTCTTTTTCACCTCTCTGTTATCTTTGTCTCTGTCCTATTGCCCCCCCCCCCCTTTTTCCCCGCTCTCAGGGTAGGAGATAAACCCACAGAGTGATAATCTGTGGCTAAATAGACAGCTGATCCCTTTAAAAGCCATGTTACAGAGGGGAGGAGAGTGTTTACATGGCCTCCAGCAAATGCGCTGCACTACTGGGAAATTAATTAGCCGGCCCAGCTCTCAGATGCTTCTTCACTCTCTCTTTCTTTCTCTCTCTCTGTCTCTCTCTCCGCTTTTCAAGTAATCTCTCTTTCCTCCCAAAAATATCCTCCTTTCTGTGTGTGTCTGCTTGGTTTCGGTCCAAACTATCAGAATTATTCCCCGAATTATGATGTGGCCAATTCGCAAACTGGAGACTTTCAAAACTGGGTGAAAGTTTCACGCCTTGTGAAGTGGAATTTTTTCGTCATCAAAAGAAATAATGTGATAAACAGCGAGTGTATTAAAACTGAACCACAGGCTTGGCAGAGTCTGTTCGTTTTGTTCCACAAATACTTGAAATGTGACTTCAGGCGGTGTGAAAAGTTCTGAAAGTTTAAAAAATGCTTTGTCAAGGGGCAACTTCTGATTTGGAACACTTGAGGGTTTGTGATGTTTACTTTTTTTTTTACTGACAAAAAAAGGAGTGCAAACACTGATTGCTTCTCTGAAGATTTATCTTGGTTTGATGTGGAGGAAGCTCATTTGTTCCCTTTAATGTCAGAGAGACGCACACATGCCTGCACTTCAAAGCATCTTCATCATCATTGAGGGTGATATAGAAAAGAAAGAAGCAGGTTTTAATGTGTCTGAGATTTACAGAGAGCAGAAAAAATCTAAGACGACAATTTCACACAATAACCTTCAAAGTATAGATGAGGTGTTTTTGGGATCCTTATGTTGAAAATGTGAGGGATCTTGGCACAAAGCTTAGGAGGGGTATTGTGCTTTTTTTCAGTCTTTATTCTGTCCCTCTGGTGCCCCTGTAGTAGCTTTACGTGATTTATAGCTGGAACAAATCCCTGTTTTTCTCTCACTGTTTTAGAATTCCTTATTTCAGCCTCTGTCTGAAAGGCTCCAGTCTAGCTTTGCTCCATCACAGTACCAGATCTAAGCCTTCCACATGAGATAAACAAGCCTTCCATTTTGCCAGATGCTTGAGCGAGAACACATCAGTTTGCACAGAGCAGTTCCGCAGGAGAGGAAGCCATGCACAGAAACCACCTAAAAACGCATTTTGACTTTCAAAGTCAAACAAAGCAGGGGTTTGCAGGTTTGAGGTTTTACAGCCCAACATGAACCAGGAGAGGATCATTATTGGGGTGGGAATCCAGGGAACTCCTCAGTCAGCTGTCTAGTGGTCCTGCTACATGCTGGATTGAACAACCCTTTTACATCTGATTGACCAGACCTTGGTAAGCCTGTTGGGGACAGAGCTAAAGGCAGACCTTGGTGTTTGAGGCCCGGCAGCTTCCCGTCCAAAGTGTCATGAAGCAGTTTTGAGATCCTTTATGATGATCTCATCATCCCGTGAAAAGCTCTAAATTGGCATCATATTTCTAATCTGAGAGGTGGTCCACTTTGACAAAACATTCAATTTTTACCAGGATTTTTTTTTTTTTTGTCCTTGCCATCACTTTAGCTGTCAAAGTCTGATTGTTTTTTCATACCAAATTATATCAATTTGTTTATAAATTTTCCTTCACTGACTGCATTTTAACTTAGCTCTGGCCTTTATTTCTAAAGTTAACCCTTTAGTTTTGGGGCCAAAAAATTGTCCATTTTGCAAGGTTTTTAGCACCAGAACCACCCAGTCACCTAAATATTGAGGTTAAATAAAAGATCAGTGTCGATTTTTAGTTTCATGCAGCTGCTTTCTGGGTTGTTGTGACAAATCTTTCAAGCATAAGTGTAACTTTGGTACTGACTCCTGAAAAGTACCCATCCATGCAAAGTGATAGTGTATGTTTAACTTCGTGGTTATTTCACAAACTGCAGTCAATCTATCTGATCCATCAATCACTCCTGCCTCCTCTCAGCCTGTTCTCAAACAGCTGCTTTGAAGTCTAAAGAGAGTTGTGTTGGTGGAGAAATGGCTCGTGGTAAAAAGCTGATGTGTTGGTTTGATGTCTGTATTATGTTGAGAGTGCTCAGCCTCAGGAAACCGATTCCTGAGTGTGTGCTCTGTCCAATCATGACAGCCAGCTGAGTTCAGTAATGTCCTGAAAACCTGAGATATATTTTTGTTCACTCTTCAGCTCGTGGCCTGCGAGCATGGGCTGTTTCTCATACGTTTCCTGTCAGCTTGGCACCGGACGCAGCTGTGAACTCCTAATATGATTTGTTTGGCTCAGATTTTCTTGGGGCTCCTGAACCGAAGGGTTGCTTTGTCCTTCCAGCAAGATGTCCATCTTATATGAGAGCTTTCAACTTTCCAACCTTAAAAAGTTCTCTGCAGTTCAAAGCCGTAACGTTTGTGTGTGTGTGTGTGTGTGTGTGTGTGTGTGTGTGTGTGTGTGTGTGTGTGTGTGTGTGTGTAAAAGAGGGTGTATATGTGTGTACAAACAGTTGGGACATTTTCTCTTAGTGTGTTAAATTATTTTGACAGGACTTTCAGTTTAACAGAGTTAAATGTGTTAGATTAACTCGAGTGGCATGTTGTTTGAAACCACTCCTGAAAACCTCTTTGTCCGTGGACAAAAAGCCAACAAGCCAACATTTGGGCTCCTACCTGAAAATCAATCAATGACCACTCAACTGCCAAGTGAACCGTGCGGCGAGCAGACCGAGCAGCAGAGAGGAGAGGAGCACAGAGTGTTAAAAGCACCGCTGTGGATTGTGAAACAGCTGGAGTGTCGTGTTTTTCATTTACCCTCTGTTTAACCTCAGCCTCCTCAATGCTTTGCTCCTCCTGCGTCGTTCTAATCGACACACTTTACCTCCTGCTCCGCCTGAGTGTCAGCCTCTGTCATTATTTACTTCCTGCTGCAGTATGTTCCTGTTTAGCATATTAGCATGCAATGCTAACCCACCTGTGTCCTTTGCTGTTGTGAATAAAAACAGGAGACCAGCACTAACTAATAAAAGCAGTTATGCTCATCAGGCTTCAGTAACCAGTCCATGAATCAGAGGGTTGTCTGACCAGACCAAATAAAATCAATCTGCTGCTCTCAGAGCTAAGAGATACGACTTTGAAACAAGCCCCCTATCTTTCTTTCTATCCTCTATCTGCTGCTTCTTCTCACACTCCACTGTCTTTTCAGTGATTGAGTTGTTGGAGCTGAAACAGCTGGTGGCCTCACACTTAAGAGCTTCCTTCCTCTCTTCATGTTCCACAACACACATTTGCATGTAACACAGAACACACGCACACACATCCTACAACAACTGGAAACACTCAGGAAGTTCTAACAGAAACAGCAACAGCAGTTTTCCCATCCAAATGTTACACATAGTACAATTGTAGAAAAAAAAAGGAATAAATTAACACTGATATTTTAACTTTCTCGGTTCGACACTCCTCGTAAAAAGCGTGACACACTTGAATTCCCAAATTCATTATCCTTTTATTTCAAGTCTTTTTTTGGATCATGATTCATTCATTGTGTCAGTTTTCTTCCCACACCCATTGCAACACCACTTTGGATGTTTGATGTGCTTTTTCACTCATTGTTAAGTTTAAGTTGTAGGATTAATCATGTTTGTGTGGTTGTTTCAACCTGAGAAAGTTTGGCATAGCTTCTTCCTGGTTATTTTTAATTGCAAAGGGCTTTGACCCATTTTTACTTTGTGAAATAAATGATTGAAACATACTTTGGTTTATCTTTAGATAACTGAAACTCTAAAAATCTGACTCTGTTAAAGTTTATTTTCCTCATATTAGAGCTCTAACTTGCTCGGGTGAGATACTATGTTTTCATCATCAGCATTTTGAGATTCTGGTTCACTGTCAACTTACAAAACAGATGGAGCAGGACAGGAAATTAGGCATGCAAACCACCTAAAAACACCTTGTCTCGGTCTCAGACTGCCTGAACTTGGGATTTTCTGTCAAGATTGGTTGAGACCATCACTGATCTGATATTCTTCAACTTCATTAATGTGATAAAAAGGAGAAGCATTTGGTAAAACATGACTGCAACCTAGTTGTGACTGAGGGATGAGGGACGAAGGAGCCCTCCGCACATTAGCAAGAGTGAAAGGTGGGGAGGAGGAAGACGTGAGCGAGGAGAGCACGGAGCATGACATGTTCAGGATAGAATAGAATAGAATAAAAATAGAATAGAATAGAATAGAATAGAATAGAATAGAATAGAATAGAATAGAACATACTTTATTAATCCCGGAAGGGAAATTCAGAGTCATGGCAGCAAACAAAGTGCAAAAGATTTCAATAATAAATAAATAGTATAATAAAAATAAATGTCAACTAGAAAAAAAAATGTCCATCAGAGACATCAGCTTTAGTGTAGCTCTCCTGTACCTGTCCACTCACAGCAGGTGAAATATGTGCTTGTGAATGATGTGAGCAAATATATGCACTCAACAGACAGAAAAGTACCGCCTTGACAGGGTAAATAGGAAAAAACCTTGACGTCAGAACCTCTCAGTGGCTTTTAAATACATGCAAGGATTTATTTTTTGAAACAAATTTAGTTGAAATTTAACATTTTGTGCTTTGAAAGAGTTGCAGACAGCGTGTTTTTGTGTGTCAAATCTATTTCAAAGAAAGCTAAAATTAAAAAGGGAATGCTCTTTAACTGTTCAACCGTGTCATGGCTTTGAAAATTGATATTTATGATCTTAGCCTTGACTCAGTCTCGACTACCAAAAGTCTTGGTCTTGTCTTATTCTCGGTGTGTTCTGGTCTTAGGAAGTCTTGGCCTTGGATAGTGTGGTCTTGAGTACAACACTAGATCTGAGGACGGGGATGTTAGAAATCTGTCTGAACTGTCTTTATGTGTGTGTTTCTCCCTCAGTTTTAGAATCGGTTAAAATTCTAAAAGTCATCTAGTGCATTTCTGGCCGCAGGGAGAGATGTGTTGGAGCTGGAGCCAGAGTGAATTAGCCCAGGTGTAAACTGGTCAGTGATCCCTCTCCTTTCACCTGCTGCAGCATGCTGGACCTGGCATGGTCTGGACAGAGACAGCTGGAGGAAACGCTGAGCTCCTGCCTGAGGAGATTTTAAATTGTTGGACTTCACTGGACGAGCTTCTGATCTGAAGTGTGTTTCTGTCAAAAAAATTATAATAATAATAATAATGTGTGAATTAAAGGACACACTGTCACATAACTGTTGCTGGTTTGGACTCTCATAATGCTTAAGATGAACCACTTACTCAGCGTTTACAGCGATCACATCCTGAGGCAGAGACTTTGTAGTGTGTCTGAAGGAGACTCTTAAAAATGAGGAGGAAGCCTGAAGTCAAAACCAGCCGAGGGACACAAACACTGTACAGCAGGGATGAATCACCGAGAGGGGAATTATTCTGCTAGATAACTTTCTGAAGTTTCTGTGGATGTTTAGTCTTTCCTCTCTTCACCATGAAACTAGGTCATCTTTGAATTCACTGTAACTGTTTTGCATTCGAACTGATCACAGGCTGCTGTTTCCCATTAAGAAGATAACAACAGAAATGTTTAAAGCCTGAAGGTGTTTGAAACTTTAGAGCAGCATTCTGGGAGGAGCATCACTTGAGCACATTAAGATTCAAAGGGGCTAAAGGGGCACCCCTCATGAAATGAAAGGTCTAAACTTCAGACCCTGATTCAGATGAAGGAAAACTCCAGGCTAAATGTCATTAGGGGAAAAGCCTCATTAGGAGACTCTAAATATCCTCCTTCATTATCATCAGCTGCCCTCATTAGCACATAATCTGCCCAATCATTCATTTCTGATTCGTCTGATCATTAAACGAGCGGCCGGCCTCTTTGACGTCTCTGTAGGAAGGAGGAGAAGTGCAGAGTTCAACTCACGCTGCGTTGCTGTGACGTCCCGGACAATTGCTTCCACTTTATCTCCCAAAATCTGAAAAAGTTTGATCTGATAGCTCACAGCAGAAATGTTTAAAGCCAGGGAGCACCACACTGTGGAGCAGCTCCTCAGAGAAGGAGAGCTGAGTATCAGGCCTCGGCTCTTAAAGGTTATCAGCCTGACAGACTCCTCTTTGAAATGCACCGCTCAAATCTGTGTGCATGTGTAAGTGGTACTATAACCTTAGGGAACAGTATGAAATGACCTGCAGCAAGAGAACAGGAGCAGTCAGAGATGGTTTCACTGTGTGACCGGGTTTGAATAAGGAAGTAAAGGGTAAAGAAGGAAAGAGTGAATAAATCTGTGTTTACTTCATTCAGGCCAATACATCTTCCTGTGGCTGTGACTAATGTTTATTTCATAAGTTTCTGTGCTTTCCATGAGCACAGATTAGCTGCTGTGCTGCTCAGGAGGGCGAAGGTGGTTTTACGGCTGTTAAACATTTAAATATGAGGATTTCACCTGCTGCTGTGATCCACAGAGTCTTACTGAGAGAGCAACACAAGGATGAGCCTGAAGAAGCTCATTTACATTCAGGATGTGTTTTCTTATCTGCTGTAACTTGTTGTGTGAATATGAATACAGCTGTAATGTCAGCTGCATGTAAGAGATTCGCTTAATGGTCTGTTGGTGATGATTCAGCTGTAAAGATGACTATATACCAGATTTATGGCCCAATTTACAAACTCTAATGATCTGGGGACGTGACCTGATTTGGTGCTCGTTATGACAGTTTGTTTGTCCAAATAATCCTCAAGTGTGTGGAGTCATTTGGATTTTTTTTTTTACCATATCAAAACCACTCTGATCTGGAACTGAACTACTGCTGCCAGTTTTCTTGGAAAGACATCAGATACCATGAGTTCATTGAGGCCTTCAGAGTCTCATCTAAAGGCATAGGGGACCTCTTTAAGACCAACACTACACTTCACAAGCATTCAGCTTGTTATTATAAAAATCCTGAGAATGAATGTTTGAGAAAAAATATTTTTCTCAGGTAAACGTTGTCTAACTAGTTACACCCATCCTATGATCTTTTACCCAAGTCCAGCTTTGAACTCCACTGTTGAGACATTTCTGACACATTTTTAACATGAGAATCCTCTGAACACCTACTTGGCATGGCCAAGCATGTGTTCTGTCAGCAGCCATAAGAAAAGAAATGAATCTGAAAAAGATAAAGAGGAGCTTGTGGCTTTACTTACCCAATTTCCCCCTTTTTCTGGGTAGTTTAGTTTACATTTTCTGCCATGCTCATGAGCTGCAAAATCCAGTTGAAGAAACTTCACAGCCTGCTACTGTCATCACATTGTTGTTTACATTCCATCTCTGCCCGTTTCATGTTGACTGCGTACTCTCTCAATCGTCAACTCACAACAGCAATTTGTTCAAATCAGCACGTATCAGGAACTCCAGACAGAGGAGTTGTAAAACCTCAAACCTGTTGACTCCTGGTCTGGCTGCACTCATTATGTCAGTTTGTTGATGTAGTCAAGATAAATGGCATATGGTATGGACATGGTTTGTTTTATTTTGAAAGTTACATTTAAGGTGGTTTCTGTGCATGATGCCCTGTCCCAATTGTTCTGCTTTTTGTAAATTAACGTATCCAGTAACCTGAAAAGTAGGAGCCTTGCGGATCTGATGTGGAGGGCTCTGACCTGAAGGAACAGGGATGCAGCCAGGACACAACGGCATGGATCCAGTGTGAGTTGACACATTGACTTGAATAGAATCCTGTCTTATCCGGTGCTGTGGTGGAGCAGAGCTGGACCAGAGACACATCTGATGTATTATGGCCATCACAGCTCTGGCAAAAATTGAAGTCTTGTGTATCCGTCTTGCCGGAGCTGAGACAAAGCTGGAACACAACAGAGTAGAACTGGTACAGAAACCAGAAGGATGTTAACAGAGACCACATCTAGAGTACGACTGTCAGTTATTTCAAATAGTCTGTCAGTCTGTCTGAGCAGAGATCATAAATATGGGGCTACCATGGGGGATTAATAAAATGTATATTCTTTTTTTTATTTGGCCCAAATTAAACTTGGAATGTTCATGCCTACTTTCTGGTGAAAACACTAACCTTCAGGAAAACTTTTAAAGAAGACAGACTCCTGTCTGTAGAAGAGACCCGGGACACAAACTCCAGTTTCTATCATCAGTCTCATCCAGTCTCTTTTTAAAGCATGGTAACTGACTCCCTGCTGTTATCAAGAATTCTACTTCCTCATGACACCACATTACAACCATTTATTGAGCAAGAACCAGTCAAATGAAAACAGCCTTCTGCTGATGCTACAGAAAAAAACATTACTACAGAAAAACTATCTGTTGCTGTAATTTCCCTTCCACTTACTATTCTAGCACTAAACACAAAGTCTTTCATCACTGAAATATCCTTCTCATGTAATTTGGAGCGTAGTTTGACTTGAAAGGACCCTCCATGAAGGACTGTGCAGTGATATTAATATTTTATCATGATCACCATACTATTTATTTCCTAAGTAGCTGTAGATGAGAGAGAGCCATAACTCTATATGATTACTATACACATTAACATTTAGTTTTTCCCCATTAAGCATTTAGTGAGCTTTAAATATCCCCATGCAGCTACACATCGAAGTAATGTTTATTTTATTACTTGAATCCCCCCCCCCCCCCCCCCAACACACACACACTCACTGCATGATCCAAAAGTTAAACCTGAAACCAAAGAAGCAGTCTCACACTAATTGAATTCCATGTATTAAAACTACTGTGGAATCTGTCAGATATGAGGGCTGATGTGATTATAGCATTGAGGCTGAAATGATGGATGAGACGGAGGTTATGTAATTGCTGCTTACCAGTTTCATCAAACATCATGTTGCAGATGTTCATCCTGTCTGTCTCATCTGCTCCCCTGAGAGTCAGCCCCTGTCTTTGTGCAGAATTCGTGATTTTATTTTTCAGAAGCCAACAGTGTGTCATTTGTGCCCAGAGAACTCTGAGATTCAATTTGAACAAAATAAGAAGAAAAAGCTTTCAGCTAGCCTTCAGACTGGAGTAAATTCTACAGGAATGCCCTGGGGATGCGCAGATAACAGATTTGCCCTCTTTTCAGCTCATTGAGTTTGTACAGCTGAGTGCTCCGTTTTTTTCTCCCTTTGATATTTGCCTTTTTTTTAAGGTTATTTTAGGTGGAAGAAATCATACGATGAGATGTTAAACTCTGTACTCATCACTGCAACTGATGGTTATGCAGGAGGTCACCTTAAGCTTCAGTTATAAAGGACCCAAACACAGAACACAGAAAACAGAGATGTGGGGCTGGTGCCAAAAGGATTTATTAAACAAACTTCAACCAAAGAATACTCAGTCTTTAAATCCAAAAGGTAAATCCAGGGTTGTGGGGAGTGAGCTGTAGCCTGAGGTTAGAGAGGTCAGGGCAGGGTGTGAATTGAGAGTCCAAAGAGGGGAAAGAGGAGAAAAGTACTGAGTCTGCAGGGTTGAATCAAGGAGTGAAAATCCAGAGATGAGTTTCCAATAGCTGGGAGGAGTGGGACTGGTGTAGGAGTTGGAGTTCATATAGCTGAAGGCACAGGGAAAAGGGGTAATTAGAAAGCTGGTAGGTACAAGTATCAAAGACAGGCTAGAGCTAGATACACTGACTGGCTTAGTAGAGTCAACAATCTGGTAGCATGGTGGAGGAGAACCCCAGTCTTGAAGCAGTGAGTAGACTGGGAATCAGGAACTGCAGCTACCCAACTCCAGCACACCAGGGCTCCCAGGGGGAAAAAGAGAAACATTCCTACTAAGGAACAGCAGAGGGCATGACACCTTTACTTTTAAGAGGATGGAATAAGTCAGGACATCAACCAACACTCCAAGAGAAATGTCACGTCACTCTGTATGCCCCAATGCTCCTCAAGCCACCATCGGTATCCAGGTCTGACTTTTGACGTGTGCCGTTTGTCAGTCTGATGACCTCTACCTTGTATGTCATCGAGGTCTTCGTAAACCTCAGTGTGAAATTGAAGTCTTAAAAGAGGATGAGAGGAATATAAAATAACTGGCAAATCCAGTTCAACTCTTCTGTAGTCGTCTTCTGCAAACTCTGAACAGGAAACAGGATGGAAGAGTTTCTTGGAGCACAGTTACATGTGAGAGTGAGATTTCTGAGGTGGTGTGTAGCTGTCTACACTGTAAACCAGCAGAAAGGGACCCTGAGTTCCCATCACTATTTTTTTTTAGGTGAGAAACTCAGAGTAAATTTGTAACATTATTGATTTTAGGTCTTCAAAATACACTTTTCCCTTTTGAAAATTAGTTAATGTTAGTTGAATAACAAAAAACTCAAATTAGTTTTATTTCCCTTTAAACCTTCTAAAAAACTAAAAATGATTCCACACAGAAAGTTATAAAGTGAAATAAGTTAATTCTTACTTTATTTTTCAAAGAAAAATTAAAAAAAATCTTTCAGAAGTTTAGTTCATTTCAGTTTCTTTGTTAACAGATTTTACATACATCACTTTTAAACCAAAAACCCTTTTCTTCAGATGTTCTCATCTCGTTCAACACTCATGCCCTCTCATTGTTTCTTCTACAAATCATGTCTCATTCAACTCTCGTCATGATTCGTCTCTTCATGTCTTCATTCAACTGTTGTCTCATTCAACTCTTGTCTCATTCGACTCTAGTGTTGTCATGTCCTTCTGGACTCTTGTCTGGTCTTGTTCAACTCTCCTCCCTCTCTAGTTTGACTATCCTCTCATCGTGTTGGACTCTCCTCTTGTCTTCTCTTATCTCTGGTCCTGTCTGCTTCTCGTCTCATTTGACTCTCCTCTTGTCATATTCGACTGTCCTCTGGTCTCGTTCCCCTCTCATCTCCTCTCCTTTTGTCTCTTTTCGTTTGATTAACCTCTCGTCTCGTCCACCTTTCGTTCTTTCCATCCTTGCAGACAGCTCCCCTCACAGAGAAGGTGACAGTTTATTCCTTTTATGTTCAGTGTCATCAACTCAAAGTCATTTCCTGGTCAGTTTGATAAAAATTTTGAGCTCTAAAGTTTGGACAGTGCAGGAAGAAAGGATCTGCTCTGAAAGATGAAATCTGAAACTGCAAGTCCTCCACCATGGACCAGGGGTCTGGTTTTTGTTCCAACTGAGTGACCCAGTAGCTGAGTCCACTAATTAGACACCTCTTGCTTTGACTGAAGCTAACTGGAAAACTAGGCCGCCCTGCTGTGTTTAGTTCTGATTATAGGCTGCAAACAGTTTGACAGTGAAGGACTGGAGAGCGGTAGATTTACTCTAAGTGAACACACGCACACAAAAACAACAACATTGAGCCCAATTATCAGTGTCTGGGACATTTAATGAAATGTTTAGCTCTCAGTGCTCACCCCTAAAATATTTTCTCTGAAAATGACATAAATCCAATTACATTGTTCACCAGATTTGTGACGTAGTCCTCCAAAAAAAGAGAGTGTGGCTCATTGGGAGGGAAATGAGGTGCACTGTATAATACATGGATGTGGTCATTTTTTGTTTTGTTTTGAATTAATTAATTAATTATAGCAAAGACTGAAGCCTGTTGTCACCACATTGGAAAGGCTGACTCAATCTAACCTTCAGTGAAGCGAAGATAAGGTGAAGGTCTACTCATACTTGTTAGGTTATAAAAATTCAGGATGGAAAGTAAATGCTTATCTTGTCTTATCAAGTTGTTTCAGTCCCTTTTTCCCCTTCCATTTCTCTTTGGTTCACAATGTATATAAATAATTATGGCTTTCTTTGTATAAATTATACACAAAAATTAAAAATTGCAGGGGCATTTAAACTTTTTTTATTATATACTTGTATCAGATTAAAACATTTTAATGTTGATTTTGTTTTCTATATGGTGCAGATCAAAGCAGAAGTAATTCAAGGTTTCCTCTCTTATAGAGATGTTCACAAAACATCTTAAAACTAAAAGTTGCTCCGAACTTGCCTGTATGGTAGAAACTCTCAAAAATAATGGGCGTGTCAGTCCTAATTTTTAGTAAGATTTTAGTAAATATGCATTCATTTTATGCAGAAAATACATATTTTAAATAACAATGTATATGTTATTTTTACCACAACTTCTTGAAAATGATCAAAGAATTTCCTGGAAAAAAAGTGTGTGGATGATTTAATGAGAGCAGCAAATTTGAAAAGGGACAAAATAAAACTTCAGCTCCCTGTAGTGGAATGATCCTCAAAGGGGTAGAAAACAATTATATTATCTTTTTTTTTTATAAGAATTTTAATGAAAACTTTTATAACACTGATGAGATAGAGGTCTTTAAGTTCATGTATCAAATATGACATGCTCTGCAATTAAGGGTTATGGTCTTTATTTGAATATGCCAACATGACTTCTTCTGTGTTAATGGTCTTGTACATGACATGTTCCCTGTCAGCCAATCACTGTAGGCATAGTAAGTCAAGTGGTTCCTGAAACATGACATCATCCCTAGTAATGGGGTCAGCTTCTTCCTTTTCTTTGAACTGAAGAGTTCTCTGAATTCCTTCGTAAGAGTTAGTCTCAGCAGCTTTGTGAAAAAGGTTTTAAGAGAAAACCCTTAGCTAGAAACTTTTAGTATCATTGAGGGGTCCTCTTAGTGGGATGATAAAATGCTTTCTGAATACAGGTCTATACATTATTCTTTTATTGAACAACAGAAAAAAAAGAAAAATATCTCTTGGTGAAATTACAACAGTGTCCAATGAGTCTGTGACTGTGGCAGCATGAGCGACCTCATACACAATGTAGACAGAGGTTCAGAGGTTTCAGAGGTGTAGTTACTAAATAGTGTTACATTTGTAATTGTGGCCAAGAAAATATATTCTTTATGGGTTTACACAGACATTTGATTACCCCATTAATTGTGTTTTTTGATTTTCGTTTTGATTTAACATACGCAAATATAATTTGACAACCTCACAGCCTCCCAGGCTGCTTCACACCATCTGCAGCGGTTTTATTGAAGTTAGTAACATATTTAACAAGGTTCTCCTCTCTAGTGAACGTTAAATTTCCCTTTTTGTTCTTAAGCAAGACTCTGAAATCAACAAAAAAAATCATAAAGTAGCTCATTCAGACTATAATTTAAAAGGGAAAGAAAAAGAGACATTTGGCTGTGTGTCTTCATTTTTAAGCATTTAGATAAGGCCAAGAGTGTTTCTGAGTTGCAAAGGTAAACATGAGCAATTTTAAACCACAAGTAAAACATTTAACTGTTTCTCAGTCAAGGGTTAAAAATAAGCACACACACACACCTGATGTGTGACTCATCACATTGAAGGTGAATAAAATCCCTCCTGGCTGCCTGAGCTCGTCTTGACTCGGCAGGAAAGATGTGACTCAGCAGACAACAGAACATCTCAGAGACAGTCAGGTGGAGCTTCACAGTTTCAGTGCCACACACACACACACACACACACACACACACACACACCACACACACCACCCACACACACACACACACACACACACACACACACACACACACACACAGATACACCCCAAACACTGCATACAGGATGGGACAAGAGACAGACCATGTGTGTGTTCTGTCAGGAGTGGCACATCAATAGATTTGCAGACCTCTTCTGAGCTCTGTTGTTGTTTTTATTCTGATCTCTGCTGCACACATCACTGCTGCACGTCTGCATCGTCTTCATCACTCCTTTCTCTCGGCCTGCTCTCCCAGCTGACTCTTCCTCCAGCCTCTTTGGGTTTGTTTACAGTGTCAGTGATATAACTCTTCACAGAAACAAAATGCAACTTTTGATCTCCTCTCAGCTGAGACAATTGTCATCCCTGCCCTTCTTCTCTTTGTGAGCTCGTCACATTTCACCATGCACGCAAGTCAGATCTGCTCCTGTTAGCATCCTCTGCAGAGAGGAACAACTAATCTTGGCCTGCATCTGAACAGTGCAGCACAACGCTCTGGCTCCTCAGCCAACTTCCCCTTCCTCTTAAGATGGTGCCAGGCTGAAAAATCAGCTCTGATGGTGAATTTGTGTTTTTTTGTCTGTGACACAGTCAGCTTCAACTAATGAGTCCCCACAGTGTTGTTGTTATTCCATCTGTGTTCCATCTGCTGGCTCCACCTTAACAGACACATGATACAGTATGGAATAACTTTTGCAGAAGAAAAACTGAATATAACTTACATTCATAGAGAACATGGCACATGGATAATGTAAGAGACACGATTCTGGCCTGTTTAATGTCCTCTGCAAGGTGGAAAGACACCTACATGGCCCTTATGTTGGTAACCAGGTGAAACATGGAGGACAACTGCATAATGTGAGGCTTTAGCCCTTTTCAACATAGTCTGGGGTCTGAATGGCCAACAATTTTAGAATTGTCTCAGTAGATTAGATGTCAGAAAACAGCCATAAAACTGATCTGG
The DNA here is from genome assembly GCA_030710495.1 of Labroides dimidiatus. Lineage (NCBI taxonomy): Eukaryota > Metazoa > Chordata > Actinopteri > Labriformes > Labridae > Labroides > Labroides dimidiatus. Next base: position 16,852,902 of record CM061154.1, read on the forward strand.
TGTGATTATGCCTTCACAGCCAGTCTCTGCTTTGTAACAGCATCAGATCTGATAGGTGTCACTTTAAGTCGAGGTGTTATCTCACACAAGCTCTATTATCCAGTGCTGTGACAGAGTGGAGCTGGACCGGAGACAGAATATTTTTGCTTTTTTAGTTGTGAAATAAATGTGCACTGATATTATCTAGACTAAAACTGCTTGTTTTTTTGTGCTGACAGTCAGCTTGTTTGTAAAAGAGCAACATTATAAATAAATGAACTTTTTCCAAAAACATAAACCCCCTTTGTTGGATTTTAAATAGTGGTGTATTTACTCACCACAGAGCTGATAAGCTACTGGAATACGTTAACATCAGGGAAGAATAACCCCTGATTCACATGTACAGTGGGAGCGCCGTGGTCCGTCAGCACTGTGCACTACACTGTACTTAGCTTCCACTCTAGTCAATCATTGCATTCACACAACCTGTACTGCGGTCTGTGTCCAGTGCGTGCCACCAACGGCTGCTCACGGCTGTTACGCTGCGTGTCTGTTTTTGCCACAGAGTACGCTGCAGGGATGCTTCAATCTCCACAAAGCAGATCGTACCAAAAAAAAAAAAAAAAAAAAAAAAAAAACAGACACAAAAAACAATCAGAATATTCAGTCATTTCGTAATAAAGCACAATGTTCTGGCTGCCGATCATAAAATTATCCTCATATATCAAAACTACGTCACTGGCACAGGGCCAGTCATTAGCAGGTCAGACCCAGAGGAAATCTGACACCACGGACAAGGAAAAGTTTATCTTGGAGGCGGAAAACCTTATAATTATATATGACACAACATATCCTGTATATAAGGACACCAACAGAAATGAAAAAGGATGGAGTGAAATTGCTGAAGTTCTAGGAGGGCAGGTGAGTTTATCATACTAATTAATTATCATGCAAGTAGTAGTCATGGGTGTGATTCCTGTGGGAACATGTGGTTCTCCTGTGATCTTGTGTATCCAGCTGCTATGGAGTGCGCTGCGCTCCACTCCAGAGATGGATCCAGTGTGAATTGGCACATGCCAAAAACTGCAACGCTCACTGATTATGTGTGAATCAGGGGTTAGGATCCCAACTTTAGTAGTGATGTGTTGTTCATGAGCAAGCCATTCACGAATGAATCATCCAGATGAACAAACTGAATTGAATCACTTTCTAAAAAGAGTCGTTCATTTCTCAACTTTAGTTGCGCTCTCCTCTCTCTCATTTCATGTTCCTCCCTCTAGACTGCCACAGTCGCCCAAGCCCACCCTCCCTCCCCCTTTCATTTCAGTGATGTGTACTGACTGAACCAACAGGATGGAGTCTGTTGGGAACCTGTCGCTCAAGCCCACCCGTACATGCCTCTCTCATGCCTCCAAAATTGAAAGAAGTTGCACATACTTTATGAAACATTTAGGTGTTGTAAAAATGTACGTGCTTTTATAGCTGCTGTCATTTTGCGTATATCCTACTTCATTTCACCCAGGGGACTGTTTTTACATCTACTAACAATGGTCTCGGTCAATCGTTGTTATATTATTTCCTATATTTTGTATTTCTCATTTGTCTGACTCATGCAGCTCAGGCATGTTTCCATGGAGTGTTCTTGTACAGCCTCATGGTCAACTCATTATTTTTGTTATGGCTAACAGACATATCTCCAGCTTATGTCTGTCAATTCTTCTCCCTTAGGTCATCACATGCCGCGCACACACACACACACACACACACACACACACACACACACACACACACACACACACACACACACACACACACACACACACACACACACACACACATTGTTCTAATACATTCTTGAAATCTAGTTTGGTTGGGACAACTGACAGATCGAGGCTCATTCTGTTTGAGACCAGTACTATGAACTTCAGAATAAAATGTTGAACTGGAAATAGATCCTCTTCATGTGATTGAGAGGTGTTCAACTAAAGAATCAGGAAGATCAGTTTCATCACGTTTCAGTCTGTACAGTGTGTGTGTGACTGAAAAACGAGACTGGGAGTCACCAGCCCCAGTCAGCAGTTGATTATTGAAGTTACTGAACAGGAGCTCCACCTCCGAGTCGCTCTCTTCCTCTCAGTCAGACAGTCAGTGAGTGATTTAAGTACTGAATGTAATAAACAGACTGTTGGAGGAAAAATGTGAATGTTTTTGCAGCTTTCAGTTTTCAAACTGTTACTAAATTCTCAGCTCATTGGCTTATTATTTACCACTGGCAGTTCTCAGTATGATCCTGAGCAGAACTAGACCGTGATTCAAATTATTAAATTCTGATTTGCAGGCAGCGCTGCGGAGAAGTACAATTCAGTGAACAAGTCTTTTGAAAGAATTACTTTAACTGATATCGTTCTACTGATTCAGTACACTGAAAGAACTGTCTTTCCCATCACTAGACTATAGAGTGGAAACTATAAAGACAAAATCATATATAACTCTTGAGGATGATATGACGCAAGCTCTCCTAACTTTCTTTCTTCCTAATTTTAAACCAATCTCATTCATAATTCCCTCATCTTTCTTTGTTGGGTTCAGTGTCTCTCTCCATTTCCTATGTGCTTCTTTTGTTCCTCCACTTTATTTTCCATGCTTTGATTTTTGTTTCCCATCTCCTCTGGCCCACCCTCAATCTCTCCTCTTACCTGTAATGAACACAAATATTTCAGAGGGAACTGTTGTTGGAGTACAGAAGCCACTCTGATGAGTCGTCTGTGAGCTGTAAAATGTCCCTGTCTGCATGTGACTCAGAGCACAGAGTGTGACTGTGTGTGACTCATGTCCTGCTCTCTTCTCCCATGATGCCACTTGCTGTGACACGCGAGCATTTAAAACAAGAGAGAGAAAGATGCTGCATGCAGCTGTGAAAGGAAAAGAGGAGATGTGAAAAGTGAAGAAGGGAGGGTGGGGAGGTGGTGACAGTGCACTTATGTTTAGCACGCTGAACACAGAAAATGTACATGAGAACGTCAAGATTTTAACAATTAAAGGATTGAAAAGATTGAAAACAGGCTGATTGTCTGCCACCTCAGCTTCTCAGAGTCATTGGAGATCATTAACATTTGAGGGGAAGATTTGATCTGCTCAGCCATGTAAAAGCTGTTGTGAGGTCAAAACCTCACAACAGAGGTGATTAATGCCCAGCAGAAAAAAAATCAGTGCTGGCAATGACCAATAATACGTCATCAAATCAATCTGAGGAAAGGAGTCTGACATGTTTCACCTCAGCCTGCTGACACTGTGGCGAAAATGCTGGTTTCTTGTTTGGCAATACAAATTTGTGTGTTGTAAAGGCAGAGATATTCGCACCTGCCTCAGTCTGGTTTTGAGAATTTGGGAAGAATTACCTTTGAAAAAATGCTTTTGAAAAAACATTAAATTCCAGTGTGCCACCTCTCTATAGTCTGTGCTCCTTTCTGGGCCCCCAAGAAAAAATCCTAGACATGCCCCTGTTTGCTTCATAGCAGATTGTAGTGGTCAGAGTCTTTGGCCCCGTATGGTTCATACCACTGTGGGGGGCCAGCCTAGTCTCTCAGGACATTCCCATTCAGAGGCCAAGCCTACAGACACAGAGAATTGCAGGATCTCCCCATCCAGCTGGGAGAGCGTGAGAGAATGAGAGCAAGAGAATGCATCTACTCCAAGCAGCGGAGCTTCATGTGCATTCTTGGGGCAGCACTTTTCCTGTGAAACAAAGACACCTTATGCATTTTATATGAAGAAAAGGGAGAAGAGGACCACTCTCCTTCGACAAGTTGAGACTGAAACATCCCGCCTCACCTGGGCAGAAAGGTGTCTGTGTACACTAAGGTGTGTGACAGTGCATTCCTATAGAAACAGCACAAAATAGATGGTAAAGTGCTTCATTTATCGCCAGCCAAGCTGGCTAGTGAGTCTTTTTTTATACCCACCAAACTGAATTTTCACCCACATTTGGTAGGTTGGCGGGTGTTTATTTATAGCCCCGGTGCTCTTACTCCCTTCTTGTCTTTCATGCGTGTTTTAGTTTGGTCCTCCTCTCAGCCACTGATTGAATGAGCGAGGTCTGTTTTAGCTCCTCATTCATAGACCAAGATGTCCATCATAAACACCAAGCCACCCTGGTGTAGGCAGTTTGTCATCAGTTTCAAGGCAGGAGGTTAAATCATAAAAACATGCATAAAACCACAAGCATTGATAAAAACAAAACAAATGCAATTAAAAACACATCACAACAAAAAAAATATGATAAAACCAACACTTCTGTCTTGCGACAAATTCATCTCAGGAGGAGGCTGATCAGAATCTGTCACCGTTGAAATGTTACTGACCAAGGAATAAGAGGAACTTTAAAAAAAAAAAAATCTGTACAGACAAATGACATAATTTTCATGCCTTCAGCTGGTATTTATCAGGATGATGTAAAGTGAAAAGGTGGGAATGGAAATTAGAATCCTGTCAGGGTGAGTCTTGAAGGTGCTGATATGAACACATCCTGTCTGTGAATACATCTTCATGGAAGGCAGGATTATAAGTACAAGTACAATGAGGGTTGTACGTGCAGCCGGGTGAAATGGAAAATGTTAAAACACTGTTTTATTAACTTAAATGTGGGACTCTGTTCATTATCACTTGAAGAGCTGCAGCTCCTCGTTGAGGTAACACTGTCCCTTTAAGAGCCAAGCAGGGCAAAACCCACAGAGCATAGAGTTTTCATGAGACTTTAGGTGCACGCAGGGGACATAAACAGAATTCCCGCTAAACGCTGGTGTGTATTTTGTTCATGTAAAAGAGATATCAAGCTTTAACCATCATTGTAATTCAAAGATATGCATCATAATCAGTAAATGGAGTGATGTTAACATTTGCACAGCAAGGCTGATGAGTGATGATTCTGTATTTGTGACAATTTCTGTAGATTGAGGAAGTGTGTGTCATGGCTGCCGTGCTAAATGAAAGACTGAGCATTAGGACAGCGCGAGTCATTTCTAACTTTTTTCCTGGTGAAAGCCAAAGAAAACTGAGTCATGTATCAACTTTGTCACAATATATGCATTTTTGTGTACTTTTGTCTGGTTTCGAGGAGGAGATGTATGGAGTTGAAATCCAGGTGTGTGTCTTTGAGTGCAGGCTACACACTGCTTTGAAAGTGAGTTCATTTCTCTGTTATAATACATTTCTCCTCATGTAAAATTGTTTTCACTGTTGAAGGAGGGATTGCACATTTTGGTCAATGATGTACTGTTAATATCCACTGAAATAACTGCAAAAACTGTGAAGCTCTGTGGCTCAAGAAATGTGTTAATGCAAACTAAATATTTGCTTTCTTTATCTATTGTATATTGATAGACAAGTGTCAATAGACAATACTATCAATAGACAACACTATTTGCTATTGCTATGAGTCAAGAATCCAGACTGGAAGCTTTGATGATGTAGTTAACAGAAGTGCAAGATAACTGTCCCATGCGGTGAATCCTGTTGGATCCAAAAGTTCTCATTTCTAAAGAAAATAATGCTGTTCATATGCTCACTGTAAGTACAATCAGGGAATAAAGACCCACAAAAAAATTTATTGAGTATGTTCCTGTCTCTCACTGACACAGTCACATACAAAACCAACTCCAACATTAAAGCAGAGAGATTAAAGCTCTGGAAGATTTAATTCTTTTTGTTTTCTTACTTTATGATACTGTTTCTTCAATATTTGATGAGCACAATCATGATTGTACAGATCTTTAAAAAGGTCAGTCCTCTCTCTTCCTCTCTGTTGCCTCCATGTCTGAGATACGCCTCATGAAATGGCACCATACCAGGGAATAAGCTGCTTTTGATGCTTTAAATATTTTATGAAGTTATAATGTTTAAATGTTCCTCCAGGTGCCTGTGATGCTCTCTCCTTATATCATGTGTTCTGAAGCAGCAACCTGCATAATGTGATCGCAGATCCCAGAATGCCATTCAGCTCAGCATGCTCAAGCACGCATAAACTTAACACGAAACTGGCTGCACATGCAGGCTCAAACCAAGGAGAAAGAAACATATAGAAACAGGAAACAAGCAGAAAAGATGGATGAAGAGGAGAGGCAGGAGAGAAAAGTGAATAAAACTCACTCTGATCACTCAAAAGCACCTTTCACCCCCACAGGGAGCTGTTTCTAAAAGTACAGGAAACAGAGAAGAAAGGGCAGTGACAGTTTTCTTAGTATGTGGCAAAGAAAGAGGGAAGATTGATGGAGCATAAAGAGGACAGAGAAGGTGAGATGCTCTTAAAATCAGGCTGTGAGGACGTGTGTGCTGGCATTCTCACATAGGAGTCTCAGTCAGTTTAATAGAGCTTTAAGAAATCTGGATGCACATTATTTAAGAAGTGACAAAGACAGATGGCAAGTTTGGAGCAATGTTAGGGCGATTACCAACAATTTTCAGTTCCCTCATCGTGATCTGGCAACATGTTCCTGAGACAAAACAAGCTTTCCAGGGGGCTGAATAATAAGAAATGTATTAATTTCTCTCATTCAGACATCAGTATAAACTTACAGAGTATCTAAGAAATACTGCCAGGATATGTTTTTTAAACACTTTCAGACCTCGAATGACCTCAAAACTTGAGGGTTTGTCAAATTATTGCCATTTTCAAGCAATATTTCATCAAAAAAAAAAAAAAAAACCTTCAGAAAATCTCAGATCTTTGCACCTTAGCTGAAGTCAGAGCCCCTTGCACACACGTATGGATAGTTTGTGATTACTGTTGTGTTGTTGTTGTTTTGCAGTACAAGTTTCCTCTTTTTCCTTATGTAAAAATTCCAACTACTACTACATCCAGTTACCCAAATCCTAACGCTCTCCACTTTGTTTATGTACATTTTGTGTCCTGTATGTGCTATGCTGCTATCTCAGCAGACACACGGGCAAAACAAGCAGGAATTATGGATAAGTTGACATTTTATTGTGCTTATCAAGAGCAATTAAAATCTTCTCTGTGGAAGGAATGACACAATAGTTGTTTCGTACTGTATAGAGGGAGCTTCAAAAGTCATTACAATGATTAGTATAGCACTAACAAAAAGACGCAAACATAAGCAGTGGAGTGTCAGAGCAGTGTTACATTAGTACATTATCAGAGGTAATGAAGCTGCTGCTATAAATAAGGTCATGAGCAAAAACCCTGCATGTATTAACATAAAAAATGTGCATAACTCAAATTTTTATTTAAATTTGATAATACAAGAAGGTTCATAACACATGCACAAACACACTCAGAGAAACTGCCTCCTCTGTGCAGGGTGAAGTGTAGGTTCTGATAGAGCTGCATGAAATTAATAACCTCAGGTTTATTAATCCCTATGTTGCGTAAAGCTCATGAGGAAAGGAGGATTTTCCTGCAGCTTTGGTGCCTAAACTGGGTGATGGACCTGACAGCATGAAGGGAAGTGTTTGATCCTGGAGTAATAAGACAGGGCTGGAAACCAGTCTTCCTCCATAACATTTTTTATTGAATCTTTTAAATATTGAATACAGAGTCCCATTATCCTAAGACTGGTTTACTGTCTACTTTAAGGTTTTAAGTAGAAATTTTTTCCCGACTCTAACTTTACCCTGCTTTGTCTTGGGCTTCAGAGAAAAGTACTGATAACATACTGTATATACACAGGCAAGGACTTTAGAAATTGACGCGTGATGGGTTGATTTAAAAATAAACGATCGAGCAGGACAAGTAGTAATGCACAGAAACTACTACTACAAAAAAAAAAAGTCCAGTTACTTAAAAAATAAAACAAGTCCAGACCAGATGGTACTATTTACACATCTTGACTAAAAAAAAATAATGATTAAAAAAAAAACTGACATAAGCAAACCCATACCAAAAGTCAACAGGTTTGAGGTTTTACATACAGCCCAACAAGAATCAGGAGAGGATCATCATTTGGGTGGAAACCCAGAGAACTCTTCGATCTGTGAGGTAGTATTGTGCTTTTTTTGTCTATATTCTGTCCCTCAGGTGCCCCAATAGTATTTTTACATGATTTACAGCTCAAATAAATCCTTATTTTTCTCTCCCTGGTGTTTTAGAAAACCCTTATTTCAGCCTGTCGGAACCACTTTGTTTTAGCAGCTGTCTCTTAAAGGCTCCCCTGCTCCACAAATCCCCTTCACTCTGATTGGCCAGCCCTCTGAAGGCCTGTCAGGGGGCTGAGCTAGGGCAGACTTTGGTGTTTGAGGCCCTGCCCCTGTAATGCATCATGAACCAGTTAAGAGATCCTTATGTGATTACTGCAACGTTTCAGCAAGTCTTGTGAAGATCTCATGTTATTAAAGTGTTTTGATTAGTTTACAGACAGATTCAGGGATTTCTACAACAAAATGAATATGTAGGTTTGAAAATATGCAAGTTTAGTCTGAACATCCAGAGTTGATACTTTATATCCATGTGAAAATGTGGGAAACAAAAATACCCCCTCTTTAATCTGAACATATATTTAGTTGAATTTATACGATAGAGACGATGGTTCTTAAATCTCTGGTTTACAGCCCACATCTTGTGCAAAAACAAAATACATGCATTCAAATGTATGCACATATACAGACAGACAAAATGAGCACTGACTCACTATTCCTGCAGGCAAAACAAGCACAGACATGACATTTAAAACAAGCCTGCATGTGTTGATCCTGGAGGACTTACTGTGTAAAATGCTGGGAGTTAACATTTGACTAATGTGAAAATGGCTCTTTTCAACAGATGTCAAGCACTCAGAGGATGTAAAGTGGCAATAATAAGGTTTAAAATAGGCTGCGTGTAAGGAGGTGTTAAGTTGAGGTGTATTTTAAACACTGAGTATAAAGACCGAGAGAAGAGAGAAAAAAGCCCTCTTATTCAAAGAGCAGCGTGTTGGGATGAATAAAGCAGGTTTTCAAAAGAGGACACTAAATGTTTCATTATATCGAAGTGTTGGAGTCGGCAGGAGATGATAAAAGCTGTGATTAATGATGAGTGTCAAATATATTCACTGTATTTTATGTCTGGACCTAAACGATAACTTGATGAAAGGAAAGAAGATGCTTTTCATGCTGTAAAAATAGCTATTATTTAGTCAAATATAAGGATTTAGCTAATCTGTGAACTGAAAGCACATTTTATTTCTGTCATTTCTTCAAAGCTGACAATAAGATTCACCTTGTCACAGTGAAAGAAACATTACGTCCTTTAGTCATGACTATTCATTCAGACTGTGTAGGCGCTGATGGGATGAGAGCTATTTTGAGTAATGGCTTGAAATTGGCGTTTGTGAACAATCACGCTGCTAATGCAGATTTTCAGGCTGCAGATTTCTCAGCTGGAGAGATTTGTTTCTTTTATAACCCACATTTATGTCTGTTCCTTTGTGATGGCTGAAACAGTCAGGGAAATGTGAACAAAGCATTTAAATGTGTGTGTGTGTGTGTGTGTGTGTGTGTGTGTGTGTGTGTGTGTGTGTGTGTGTGTGTGTGTGTGTGTGTGTGTGTGTGTGTGTGTAAACAGAAAATTCCTTCTATACATTAGTTCCTCTTATCCTTACACTTGTCATCTGCATCAAGCCAAAATCTCCTAGTTCAATTAAGCCCAAACAGTCCATATGCTATAATTCATATTTCTATGATCCTCTGACTGGAACAGTCAAAAAGAAGAAAATTAAAAGTGTGTCTGCCCACCAGAGCATGCTCTGTACTGTTTATCCCTCCCCTCTGAATCCCAAATTGGACAATATCAGAAAAAAAAACCCTCTCATGCAATCTTAAAGGACTTAGCCTGGCTGAGATGGAAAACAGACTTTCAACATCTCTGCCAAACCACAGAAACATGTCTTATCACATGTCCTTTGCTGTCCCTACAAGGTTGTCACAATCCCAGAGTCCCTCGACTGAAACACAAACCCAGGTTCCTGAATCCTCCTCTCGTGTTTATACAGAATTCAGAAATAAAAGAGAGAGATTTTATCAGGGTTTTTTTTTTTACAATTCACACTCATACAGAATATCTAAATAGCTATAAAATTTATTTGATGCATAATTAATTTATTTGAGATGTAGCTAACAGAACTTTGATCAAATACCAAAACAGAGATTTTCAAGTTTTTAAAACTGTTTCCTTTTATCTGCACTGAAGGATAATATAAAATCTAATAACTCACAGATATATCTTCAAATAACCTCCCGATTCACTGCAAACTCAAAACACAGAAAGAAAATACAGAAGCACTGCGGATGAGTTAAATTTTCCTCTTAAACTTATGTTGTATGATCTGTGGTGCGTTTTCAGACTAGTGGGCCTTCTGTGAATAGGGACGATCCAGTGGATGCATCAACGAACTTTGCTCACAAACAGTGGTTTTTTAAGTGATTTTAAGCCCATGCAGTAACTCCACAACAGAATCATTTCTGTTTTTCATGAAGTGTCTCCTGAGGGCCTGAGTCCAGCTGTTCAAAGGTAATCTGATTAAATTGGAACAATTTTGAAAATGCATTGTTCAAAAGGGAAAGAAGGACTCTGAAAGCAGATTGGATCACGTAAGCCCATCCTGGTTTTAACCTGGATCAAACCGTCAGTTTATGTTGTTTGGAACTTTTCAGCAGGATTTGGATAACTTTGATCCAAAAAAGCAAGTTTATCCTGATCCCAACTGGGGGTAGGATTCCAAGTTGGATTTCAGGAAAAAAAATGTAGTAAAGCTTTAAAATTGGTCAAATAGTACTACATTTGTATCTTTTAGTGTATGCTTTTAATAATATTTTGCACTTGACTTGTTTAACAGTTACAGCAATAAAGTAGAAATATGCTACTAATTAAGACTTTCAGTATAGTAAAGTAAAAATAAGATAGGAAAGGATCTTGTCCCAATGAAATAATCCCCCAAACAGATTTCAATGAAATAAATAAATAAATGAATATTTTTTTCTTTCATTTATTTCTGTTTATTTATTTATTTTAAAGAAAAACTCATCAGAGATTAACTTGTCAGTAACATTTAGCCTTTTTATTAAAGACATTTTCAAAATTTCCACAATGTATTTATTAATGTGTTTGTTTTTTATTTGTTGTGACTCAGATGAGGGGTCAGAAAATCAACTATAAATGGAAGTGGATGTCTATGATATTTTTTCTGTTTTGTCTTAAAACAAACACTTAAAGTGACCCCATGTTGGCTCCTCTACCTGTGGTTCTTGACATAGCTGGTGGCTCACATTGTGATATGTTGTCCCATTTAGAGCACTGGTAATCTGGATATGGTGATCTCCAATCCAGTGTTGCTTTGAAAAACGGACATAAAACTGAAATGGATTACCTAATCCTGAATAGCCAAACATGGGATTTCCAGATCTGGATCATTTTGATCCAGATTAAATTTTTTGAACAAGTGGCCCTTAATATCACTTCCATCCAGTCTTGTTTTTTTGTTTTTTTTGTCCCTTTTGTTCAAAGATTTCTTCAGATCCTCTAAATCTTTTACTATTGTGTTCTATAGATGATGAAATACATTCATTCTTTGACAGTATTCTGACACTGCTTAAGTATTTGTTCACACAGTCTCTCACAGAGTAGGGAACATCTTCCCATCTGTACTATTAAGAGACTCAGCTTCTTGAGTGTCTTTTTCTTACCAATTCAGTTTGGATCAACATGTTTCAGTAAAACATGTTTGTTTTGTTTATTCCACTAGGTTCCCCAGAGGTCCCCCTCATTAAAACCTTTTCCCGCTGGTGTTTCAAGTATCTCTGCTGAAATGTACCAGGTCCTTTCTGTGCTGTCAGGCAGAATTCTGGCTCATATGTGTTTCTGTGAACCCCACTGAGGTTTACAGTCAGATCTCCGAGTTCTTAAAGAGAGTGGATGTTATGAACAGCCTGTGAAGAGTCTAAAAGCTCCTGTGAGGTTTCCTCCTCTCTGAAGTTCTCCCTCCCTGCCCTTAACTGTCAGCCTAAATAATTATTGACTTATAATGTCCACATGTCTGAAATACAAATATTTTCATGAGGTCTTGTTTGTTTCTGTCTCTGTAACAGGACTTTACACCTCTAATTAAAGGCTTAGACGTGACATGTCATCCATTCATCATGTCACTAAAGTCAGGATTTCAACTCCACATTTTTTGTGATGTATCTGACTTTGTTAAGTTATGTTAAAGAGCAGCAGGATGATGGTGATTTTAGCGAAAAAGGGTCTGACAGGTTGATTCAGCACACAGCCTGAGGTCTGACGGGGCCGATTTTCATAGTAATGGCCTGCTCTCTGTGCATTAGCTGCTTTGTTGCACAGCTGTTTACAAAGACATTATTCAGTCATTACAGGCTGAATTAAATTATTTACAAGTTTCTTTCAAAAATAAAACAGCTGCAATAATAAAGGAAACAATGTGGTTTTGGGAGCAGACTTAGTGTGATGATTTGTAACAGAACGAGCTGACCTGCTGTGATTCTGAGAGAACAGATTGACCAGGGAACAGAGCAGCTGTGTGCCAAGTTACTTATTCTCTGCAGTTACAGGGGGAATTTTAGGTCCTGCATGATGGTGTCACAAAATACTCTCTGGAAATTACTTCAGTTTATGGATGATGGAGGCAACTGTGCTCATTGGGTCCATTAGAGACAATTCCTCTGACTTTATGCTTGGTTTGTGCTCTGACATGCACCTGTGGGACCTTCGGTGTGTGCCTTTCTAAATCACATCAATTCAAATGAATTTACCACAGGTGGACTCCAATTAAGCTGTGGGAACATCTCAAGGGGGATCAGTGGAAACAGGATGCACCTGAGCTCTGTGATGTGATGTCTTTTTTAAATTATTTGTAATAAATTTGCAAAAACAAACAAAAAAATAATCATGTATCTATGGGTTATTGTGGGTAGATTTTTTTTTTTTTTTTTTTTTTGGGGGGGTCTTTATTCCATTTTGAAATGAGGCCATAACATAAAACATGGAAAAAGTCAAGCACTGTGAAAACTTTCTGGATGCACTGCACTAGCACCACAGATTGTGCATCACTTGCATCTCTACCTGCTCCATCTAAAGGTTTTGATTACAAATCATTTTGGACTAAAGATAATAAAGTGCAAACACTCTATGGATGAAGGTTCAGCCACCAGGTGCTCCCTTGCAGGCCCCGACCCCAGGCCTGGCTCCAGGGCGGGGTTCCAGTGACTTTCCAGCCAGGGTGAACTGGTCCCTGATGTTTTTCTTCATTAGGGAGCGTGACCACACTTTGTCTGCCCCTCACCTATGACCAGTTTTCATTGGGAGTCCCTACCAAGGGCATTGCCCCCAACAACATAGCTTGTAGGGTCACTGAGGAACTCAAACCCCTCCACCACGATAAGGTGGCAGCCATGGAGGGGTATATATTAAAGAATAGTCTTCCAAATACTGAAGAAATTTTGCCAGCAGATGCCATTTGTGTTGTCAGGGCAATAGCCAAGTTGGGTCAAACCATCCTGCTATGAGACTGTTTTTTGGAGGTGGCTACTGAATTAAAAAATAATTTTATGAACTTGCACTTATATTTGATTTAAATATTGTTCTTTCATTTATTTATTTATTTATTTATTTATTTATTTTTCTTGTTTATCCCCCAGAGTGCCCTCCTCCATTTGACAACCACTGGTTTGGAATAAATATCAAGTGCTTGACTCGCTAAAAACCATTTGCAGAGACAAACAAATAAAATAGCTTGATTCAGGAATTAAATTATCACTCTTCAGTGGAAAAGAAACACTACTTATTAGGATAACAATGTGGCCTAAAGCCATTACTTCTCTCATCAGCAGAATGATCTAAGAGTTCTGAGACTGCGTCTCTGTTTGGCATTCTCCCATGATTTTATGTTCTTAATGAGCTTTAAAGCCTGATTGCAGAGACCTAAAGGCTGCAATTGTTTACCTACAGGTACTCAAACTGTCTTAATGATGGAGAAGATGGGGTTAAAAGAGCCTCATCTGATGGCTGTGAAATGATGCATGTTAATGTTTTTGTGACAAGCAGGAAAACACTTAAGGCTGAGAACGGGAAGAAAAACAGAGAGGCTAGGAAATGTTCTGGAAGGTCGCTGCTTGATCAAAGCCTTGAAAACACCGTTCATGTTATTTTTCATCTTGTGGGAAGAAAAGAAGTGGTCATGACAAGGCTGAAGGAGGGAGAAAGGGTGGGAGATGTGGGGGGTTAGAATTACCAACAGGGGCTCAAAGAGCTGTTTGATGTTCAGATGTTGTGATAAATTATTGATGCTGAGCCTGTTAAATAAGGCCAGTGCTCATTTGATTACAAATCTCATTAGAGCTTTACAAAATATGCTTTAATAATAAAATCCATCAACATAATCACTATGTAAAGAGATTGAGTACTGTCATTACATAAAGCATACAGCTGCAGATTTACACACACCATGGTTTCTTCTCACACTCACCTACCTATGTGTGTGTGTGCTTATATTTAAGATCCACATAAAGATCAACAGCATTAGTGAGAGTTAGGAGAAATATACATTACTGGGTTTAAAGAGTCATTCCTCCAAATGCGAATTAGCAGTAGAAACCTTGGATGCTTAATCCTTAAGTTTGGATGAGTTCATGAACCCTTTTAAGGACTCAACTGACACATTCTATACTCCAAAAGAGAAATGAAAAACTGAAGAATGCTTTCACTGAATAGTCATTTAGCAAAACTAAAAAGGAATATGCAAACAGCAGGGTGACAGTAAGACTTCCTCCAAATATTTTACAGTCAGATTTGGAAGCAGGGAGTCTGGGAGACATGTAAACGCAGTCTGACAGTACAGGAGCATGCAGGGCTGACTTCAGTGAGGAGGAAGCCTCCCAGGAGCTTTTAGACTCATCACAGAGTGTTTAGAACATCCCCTCTGCATTAAGGACTCAGCGATGTGACTTTCAACTACAGCAGGGTTCACAGAAGCATGGAGAAACCAGAATTCTGCCTGACAGCACGAGAGGATCATCCAGCAGCGGATATTTAAAACACTAAAAGCTGTGACAAATTCTTTTTGGGAGATAACGAAATGTTTTAATGGTGTCGAAGGAGTTTTGCCTTTTCTGTCAAGCTGGCTTTTTATTGACCAAGGGTAGTTTTTAAAGTTCCAGTGTCAAAAGTATCTCCAGTGAAGATATCATTTCAATATCAACTTCAACTTTATTGTCCCCTAAGGGAATTTTGCTTTACTGGCAGGTTAAAAAAAAAAAACATTGTAAACACATTCACATTCACCACACTAAAAAGGACAAGTACACAGTCTTTATGATCAATACAGACAAGAAAAAGACTTGGACTCACAGCAGAAGCCCACCCACAGTCACATTAACCCTCCTGCAGGTTGCCACACGAGCAGCGCCCCACCCAAGTAAAGACATAAAATCAGCTTTATGGACTGAAGCCCAGAGAAAATTTACCATACTGAACCCCTCAACACCATAAGCATTGTCATTTCTCAAGATGTTGCATCACCTTAGAGTAGAGCCCATTCATGTTTTCAGTGTTCAGCTCAAGTCAACGTAGGATTCATTTCCCCTAAAACAAAATCTTAAGGGCATTTAAAGAATAATGGGACCCCATGTGTGTTTGGAAAAGTGTCAAAGGAAGTTTATCCTAGCAAAGGACAGACAGAAAAACAAAGAAAGTAGTGTACCCAAACTTTCTTAAAATGCAAAACAAGAAAGCCGACTGATGGTAATGATCTTCTGTGAGCAGGATCCAAACTGATCAGGTGGTCTTCAGCCTCCTTATATAACCTCTGTCAGCTGATAGTCACCTGCTGAAAACAACATCACAGGTGTTCCTAATGTCTGCTGAATAGTGAGGAAACCTTTGTACTGGAATTGAATCACTTTCTGTTCAAAAACACTTTAATCTAAATCACATTAGATCCATATCACTAAGTCTCACAGAGGCATCAGTTGGGCTGTATGAAACCAAAAAAACACTTTTCTTATGATCATGATGCAGATTTATTAATAAAATAGAGTCAAACCTTGTTACGTATGTTCCAAAGATGAGAAGAAAAACTTCTAAAATGTTCTTTGAACAGACACTGGGTCTATCATTTCTGACGCATGGTTGTTGTGGAACAGATGCAAATATGCAAATATTTGCTTTTAGAGCTAAATGTGATGTTGTCAGAATTCCAACAAAAACAAGTAGAAGTTTCTTTATGAGAGTGCTCTGCCTCCTTTAGCTCTCCATATAGTTATTACTGCAAGCCTGTTGATACATAAATAGACCAGAGCAGTTTTAACTACTATCTGAATTCTGCTTGGTAACCTTTTGAGTCATAACACCGGGAATTTAGTGCAGTACTGAGCTGCATATCACCTCTTCCTTCAACTTGCCTTTACTGTCTGAATTTTGTCCCTTTCCTGGTGCTTTGTGGTTCTGATTAAACTTTGTGTGATGATTCTTCTCATCACTAAAGATGTCAAAGTTTCAGGAAACTTTGACAATTACAGCAAAATGTCACATTACTCATATTTATCCATCTCTGATTATGTTTATACAGCTTATAGTGCATTGCTACTTTCAGGGGCTCTGTCAGGGTTACCCTGGTTTAGGGTCAAAGGTCATGCATGGACTGGTCTCCAATCTATCAAGAAAAAGTTAAGTTTTAAACTTGCTGCATCACTCATCACTTGCTGTTTCTCAGTCTGCGCTTCATCATGTCAACCTTTCAGTTCTTAATGTGTTTAACATTTCCTCTCCATTATAGATTTTTACATAATTCCTCCACTCTTCGTCTGTCTCCTCCTCCCCCTTTCTTTCAGAAATGGAAAATGTTAAATGCCTTTTTATTTTATAAGATGTATTCTAACTTTAAGACCATTTATCTTTGCTCTTTTCATCATCATCTTCTCCACATTCATCTCTCTCTCTCTCTCTCTCTCTCTCTCTCTCTCTCTCTCTCTCTCTCTCTCTTCACTTTACTTGTGCATATAAATGTAAATGTTCTTTTAATGGCTCATTTTCTCTTACATTCCTCATTATATCTCACTGCTAGTTTTTCTGACTTGTGTCTAATGTTATTTTAATGATTGTTGCTCTTTTAGACACTCTTACATCCAGTTGTTTTCTGTCTGGATCTGAGCAACAGTTTTTCCTTCTGACTGATCACACCGAACACCATCCTCTCTCTTTGCCCCTCCTTCTGTCTCATTTGCCCTGCTCATCGCTTGCTCTTGAAACCCTTCCCGTCATCTCTCCACTCTTTACATTTTACCCACAACTAATTGATAGTCACTAATCCATCTCAGCTCATTCCCTTCCACATCTTGTTCTCTGGTTTTCTTACTCCCACAGTCACCAGCTGGACCATCTCTGCCAGCAGATAGACGAAGAGATGTCAGGAGAGAGTTATAAAAACAAGAAGGGAGGAGAATCAACATGATTCCAACTGGACCAGAGTCTGGAGATTAATTTCCCAAAGAACCGTGTCAAAGAGGATCTACCAACACACACACACACACACACACACACACACACACACACACACACACACACACACACACACACACACACACACACACACACACGCAAACAGGACTTTAGACACACTATTAATATCTTGTTTTGTTTGGGTAACAGCAGGGGACAAACAAAACGCTCAGTTTTGTTTTCTTGTTGAGTCTTGGGTGTAAAAATAAACAGGCTGCTTAGAAAGGAAGCTTTAATAAATAACCTGTTTGTTCCAAGTTTTTATTTTGTGTTTGCTGCTGAGATGACATGAGGTGATACATAACTCTCCCTGGATAATTCTTTTTTTTTTTTTTTCTGTTGTGCTGCACTTTTATCTTAAAATCCTGAAGTATAAATATTTCACCATAAAAACAAGATTAATTGTGACTTTTTCTTTTCAATTATTCTGGATTTTAAGGCTTTGCCTTTATTTGTTTCTGTGGCAGGAGTCAATCGTGGCACTCGCCTGGACAGGAAATGTATTTTTTACCACTCTTTTGAGGTCTGAGGTTTGGCTTTTGGTTCATATTGCTGTGTTGTTTTAGTCAAATTAATACCGTCTGGTCTGGACAGTTTGTTTTATTTTGAAAGTCCCTGGATGTTTCATTGTGGTTTCATTGTGTAACCCACGTTTAAAAAAAACCCACATTAAAAAGCATGATATAAATAAATAAAGTCATTAAAATGAATAAATAAGTCATTAAAATTCATAAATATAATTTAAATAGTTTAAAATTGTTAAAATATATGTATTTCATTGATTAGAATTCAGTCTTAAAACGTTTTGATAGTCCTTTAATGGAAACAATCTAATAGTCTGCCTGCAGAAAATAAGATGACACTTCCCCTTTAAGAGATGCACCTTGCTTCGAACAGCGCAGCTCAGCTCAGGCAGAAGGCAAAAGGAGATGCAGCAGTCGAAAACCCGAAGTTATTCAGTAAAATATTTCATCATTGAACCCTAAAACACAGGATTTGTCTGGTCAGCGACTTATGAAGGCATTCTCCTTGAGAACCAGAGTGGTTCTGATGAGTTTTTACTGCTTCTGTTTAAACTCTGTCGTGATGTAATTTTTTTTTCAGACGTTAGCATTAGAGCGGACGATCGTTAGCTCACAGCTAAGAGCAACATTAGCCTTAATGTATTCAGGTGTTGAATGTAAAGCTTTTCAGTTAATTTGTAATTACAGAACAACTCGTTTCCTCTCATGACCTATCGTGCAGGTCAGTTTTTTTTTCCTGGTTTATGAAAACTCGTTCGAAGTTGGATTTTGCCGCTGCGTGTGTGAGACGATACCCGAGGCGCGACTGAGACAAGATGGCGAGCCACCCATAGACTGCGTTCATGGAAAAACCTGCCAGTGAGAGGATCCGCTGCTCTTGGTTGGATTTGATAACACTTTCTGCCAGAGCGGTAGGAGTTGGATATTCGTCCTTTTTTCTTTTTCTTCAGCTTTTGAACTAAACTCTTACAAGGACGTATTTTGAGTTGTTTTCCTGAACTGAACAGGAAATAAAAGGATTTGAACTGAACTTTAACTTGAAACCACCGAACTGGATTTGGGTTTGACATTATTCAAACCAAATTTAAAAAGTCACAGCTGTATTGTGTTCCGCTTGCATATTTGCTAAGTTTATGACTGAAGAGTGTGCATGATATACTGTGTTTTCATTGAGGTTGGTTTTCTGTTTTGAAATTGATTTTCCATTTGTGAAAAGAAAAAAGGGAATTAACTCAACAAAACAAAAATAAACTAAATTAGGAATAATCTGTTAAATTAAGTTAAGATAGTTAATAAAAGACCGGTCTAAATCAAAATAATATTAGCTGTTTAATTTAAAGCAGTGATCCTAACTAATTTAATTCCTAAACTAAACTGTTTCTAAAATAGTTTAAAAGAAAAAGGGGATTTTGAGTGTTGTATGTTTTTATGTGTCTTGTTTATATTTTTTTCTTTCAATTGTCTTACAAAAAACCTGCAGGATTCCATACTGTGTTGATGTTCATTACACTTTATTGATCGGTTTGTGGTCAGTAAAATACCATTTTGAATTTAAAGTATCTGGTCTACCGTCTATTTTATACTCTAACCTCCACTCCTTCCGTACCTAAAACTGGTCCAGTAGCTTTTGTTCTATAGTCTGATACGAGTGCTACAATTGCATGACTTCCTGCCACTCTCAAGCTGCACCTTGCAAATTAATACATCCAACAACCTGCAAAAATATGTCTTGCATATCTGATCTGGCTAAATCTTAAATGCAACAGAGCAGAGCCAAAGTGTATTAACTGACTGGCTTGAATTTAAACCTTTCAAGTGCAGAGACTGAGCCAGATCTGGCATAATGTGGCTTTAATAGCTGACTCTTGGTCCCCCAGATTGAAAAGTACAATTGTTAGCGCTGTAGCTTCACATCAAGAAGGTCATAAGATCGAATCCCGGTTTGCACGGTGGCCTTTCTGTGTAGAATTTGCATGTTCTCCCAGTGCATGCATGGGTTCCTCCCACAGTCCAAAAAAATGCTCATCAGGTTAATTAGTGATTCTAAATTCCCTGTAGGTGTGAGTGTGAACGTGAAAGGTTGTCTGTCTGTGTGTGTCAGCCCTGTGACTGACTAAAGACCAGTCCAGGGTGTACCCCGCCTCTCGCTCTAAGAAAGCCTCCAGCCACTGTGATCCTGAACAGTATAAGCAGTATAGGAGGTGAATGAATGAACAAAGAGCTGAAACAACGGGTTCTTGCTGAGCTGTTCAGTAGACATAACTTAAGAGACTTCAAAATTGGGGCAGTCTAATTTGAAGCACTTTGGTTTTTTTCCCTCCAGTCTAAATTATTGCTTTTGTTATGCTAAATGAAATTGTAGAATTATCAAGCATCTTACTGCAACAAGTGAAGTTGCCCCCTGTTGGCTGTAAAAAAGAATGCAGGTTATACACACTTAAACACTGGTTTTCCTTTTCTCTGAACCCAGGTAGAAACCATGAGCTCATGTCACTCCTGCAGACCTGAGGACAGGAGGTAATTAGAAGTGTCAAAGAGCCCAATGGTGAGGTCTGTTATCAGATCCTTTTCCAGTGAAAGCTGAACAATCACAGGTAAGAGGTGAGAACTGCAGGAAGAGCAAGACAGAGATACAGTTGTTTCTTGTGAGGAGATGACTAATGCTCGAGCAAATGAAACTGTCAGGTTCTTTGGCTCTTCTTTTCCTGTCTTTATTAATGGTCACGAGGTTTAAAGGCTGTTATGTGCAGCCATTGTAGACCTTCACGAGGTACATATCACAGTCTTAAAACAGTGAATTCACAGCACACTTCGTACACTGTGCTTTATAACTGATTTATAGTTTTAACAAGAGATAAATGATTCAACAAAAGGAGAGAAAACTGACAAAAGAAGTACATGAAACAAACCCAAAATACAACAAGAGGATGTGCAGACATGAAAGCAGCTAAACCAGCTCTTTGTAGCAATGTCAAAGATGACAGTGATTTTTCAAAATACATCAAAGAATAAAAAAAAGCTCTTACATCAGGAAGGAGTTAGGAATTAGAATGAAAAACCTTTTTAAAAATGTGCCCAGTGATGGATATTTTGGTTACACTTAAGTTTATGAAGGTTTCATTATATTGAGGAATGTTTAAAAAGTTTGTAACTTTTTGTGTATCAGTCTTTCTAAAGGAACCCTTACTTGGATGGATCATTACTTTGTGTGTGTGTGTGTGTGTGTGTGTGTGTGTGTGTGTGTGTGTGTGTGTGTGTGTGTGTGTGTGTGTGTTGGAGGGGACTTGTTCAGTTGGAACTGGGTCTGAGGTTATAAACTGCAGTTCAGTTTTTATTCGGGATGGAAAGAGCAGTGATTTCCAAAGGGAGGAAGAAACTCCAGGATCACAACACAGTGATGGACTGGACACACACACACACTCACACACACACACACACACACACACACACACACACACACACACACACACACACACACACACACACACACACACACACACACACACACCAATCATCAATTCATGTGTCGGGTGAGGTGTCGGGCAGTGATTCATCCTTCTGTTCAGTCTGTTGATCAACCGGGAGACCCACCAGTAACACAGGAAGTAAACACAAACGGGGCGGGGCTTGCTAACATTTAAACTTTTTTGTTATCTCTCATTTAAAACAGATTGACATAGCTATTTTAATACAAGTTTAAGTGAAACAATCCAACCTATGATGGTAGCACGCAAGGTTTTACAGAGACACGTTCCATTGAGGTGCAATGACCTCTGCTTCCTCTAGAAGCTGCTACTGAGGCATCAAGCTTTCTATACACCTTATACTGTATCATGTCCTCTTCATGTGATGGGTGCAGGGTTTGAAGGGAGTGAGTGGGAGGATTGGAGGGAGTGTTACACAGATAAGACATGATTAATGGGAATTAGCACCTGTAATGACTGATCGCACCACGCACAGTAAAATATGTTTGCTTTGTCACATGACTGCATCATATTAGAGTGTGCATGTGCATGATAATCCATATAATTCATCTGAGCCCACACACACACAAACACATACTGCCGATGTGTGTGTGTTGCAGCGGATAATGGGAAACTAAACCTGCCATTAATTATTCAACCACAGGAAATAATGAAACAAGGACACAAGCCAAGGCCGATTCCACCTCCGTCTCCCCTGCATCCATCTCTTTCACCCGCATCACTCATTTATTTCATTTTTTCTCTCCTATTCATCTTTCATTTCCTCCTTGGCTCTTTAGATTCCTGCATTTGTCAGTCTCCTTTCTCATCGCAGCCTCCTCCTCCTCTCTCTTCCTCACCTGTTCCTTTTACCCCTACCCCTCTGCCCACCACTCATTTGTCACAACATTCTCCATCCCTCCTCTTCTGCAATGTTTTCTCGCTGTCTGCCCCCCCTTCTTGCTTTCCCTCTTTGCTTTGAATCATTTCCTCATCCTCCATCCTTCTGTTTCCTCTTGTTTCCTCCTCTCCATCTCATCTTCTGTCCTCTCTGTGCTACATTCATTACAGCTGCAAACAACCACATTTCATTATATTTGCTCCTACTTGCACTGTTGTGGAAGGAGCAGAATATCAATGAGTTTCACGGGGGAAGTTGCAATAATGTGAAGCGTCAGCCACCAGCCAGCGGACGGGAAAATATTTTCCCAGGCTGCCTCTCCTGCAGCTCCGCAAACACGAGCTGAGAAATCCTGCAGAAAGGATTTTAATAAAATGTCACCTCAGCCTCGTCAGGGAAAATAATGGACCACTCCTCTGTTCGAAAAACAATGCATGATTTATTTCTTTTTAAACGAGGCTCTTCTGTGGGGAGATTTGATGTATATTTTGTTATTCAAAATTAATACACAGTGTCTGGCTGTGCTCTGAGCTGGATTATATTCATCTGCCTTCAACCAGTGTGGCACATTACTGATGAATTCTACGGAAGCTACTGGAATAGATGCAACAAGCTATTCAAGCTAAACCTGATTTTTTGATTGTTAAAGGCTCTTATCAAGAACCCATTTAGAGCGCAATCTTTTTTTAAAATGTGTTGACCTGATTTCCTTTTGCTGTCTTTTATCGCAGAACACACTTGTAGATGTTTTGAGTCTTTAGATGGAACCGTTTTGTGTATTTTAGGTCAAAACACCAGCTGGAGGTGTGGCACGAAAAAATGGGACCCGATTTTTTTTTTTTTCACATTTTGTACCTTCTTCTGTATCTTTAGTTTCTGAACCTTGGACATAAAAATTCATCCAAGGTTCTTACATCCATCACCTGCTTGTTTTCCTCCAATCACTCACAATCAGTTAAAACAAAGTTTTCCAAACTTTTCTGTGAATACACGAACAGGCTGATACAAAAATGAAAAAAAAAGGCACAGCATTCTTAATTTAGCTGATCTGTACATATTTATGTCTTTACTGAATTAATCTGCCTCCACTGATACCATCATTAGTTATCTCAGGAGTCTTAAACAAAGACAGAGACAAACATCAAACATTATGTTTGCATGCCTTTATTAAAAACGTAGACTCCTTTTTTTGTACATTTATGGTTGAAATATGCAAAATTAAACAGTTTTGATTTTGGAAGGCATTTCATGACTCCATGAAGGTTTACAACTGTTTAGATGTCTTCTCAAAGCTGTGCTATCAGCATCTCTTTCCATTCATATAAAATAGGTGTGTTAAAAACTTCATGCAATATTCATACATCCAACAGACAAGCTGCTTCAGTGTGGGACAGATGGTTGCTTCACTGCACATTCGGTGTCCAGCTTTCTGAAAAGATGAAGGTACATGTGCTTATTTCAGGGATCTGCATAAAGATATGAATGTGCATGAAAACGACTTTGTAGAACATTTTCTTTAAACTGAGTAGAGATGTTTTCTTTTATTTATTTATTCATTTATTTATATTTATACAGATTCTGTAGCCACCAAAACTGCAAGATTAAGTCTAAGTAAATAAAACAACTAACCGATGAAAGAACACGGTACCAGTAAAATCAAACAAAGGCTTTCATATCCAGATGAGGCCTTGGGCACAGTAAAAATGTGAAAAACAGTGAAGCATTCTTGTCTTTTCATAATATCTTTTGTAAATCAATCAGTGGAATCTATTATCATGTCTGTGTAAAGAAACTACCAGCCTTGACTTGACATCAGATGAAAAAAATAGAACTTAAAATGAAAAACGCTAAACTCCAGATGAGATGAAAAGAAGTGTTTGAAACAAAGCAGTCGTATCAATCTTGAGGTCACAGTTAGTAGTGATGAGGACATGTTGTGTGAGCGTGCAAAGGGACAGAGTGACACGCACCAGGTGCTGAGGCGGAGAGTGCCTGAGTGTCAGAGCGTGATATGGAGTTTAAATCAATAATTTATTACACAAGTACATTTATTTCATCTCATTTCACTACTGCAGACGTTGAAGTGTTTGTCCTCACAGTGAGATTAACCACAGGTTTCTCTGCTGGCCTTATTAAGATTAGTGTTGACGTTTGTTTGGTTCATTTGCTGCAGCATCGTGCTGCGATGAAAGTTTCATTAAAACAGTTGTGACAGTTTGATGTTGGTTTTTGTCTTACTGAAGACTTCCTGTACATCTTCTTTTCTTTTTTGTCTCTCTTTTTATCTCTCCTTCCTCTCAGCGGTGCATGTGAAGATGATTCCTCCTGTTTTAACGTGTCTGTCTGCACTGGTTTGCTTCATTAAAGAGCTCATGAAGCCTGCAGTTGCTGTTCTTTCTCTCACCACCTTAACTTTCTTCTCCTCTCATTTGTCTCTCCGTGCCTCTCTCTAAGCGTTCCCGCTGCTATGTGTCACTGTTTCAGCCTCTCACTTTCTCTCTCACCTCTCAGAGTACAAAAATCTGCTCCTCGCTGTGAGTATGTCTCTTTCTCTCTCTCGCTCTCTCAGCAGGAGGCCTTTTAATAAGGTGAAATCGGGATAATCTTAACAGCTCCGAGGAAGAAAAACGAAATAAATATCTCTTTTGTATGCACTTTTACACAAACCCATACAGCCTTACTAAGTCAAAAAGGCAAACGTAGGAGAACCAAATAACCATAAAAACCTACAAACATACGGGCAGAGCTTCAACATTTAGTGCAACAGACAGTAAGAAGCGAAAATATATTCAGCGTCATGTTCTTGGTTTAGCCAGCAGATTTTATTCCAAGTGCATAGGGAACATATCTTTATTCATTTCCATGAAACAAACAGTCTGACGTTTATTCTTTACAGCCTCAGCGTCTCAACGGACTGTATTTTAAAATGCAGTGAAATCCTCATTGATACGAAAAACTGTCAAGCATTTCTATGAGAAAAACTGTCGCTGCAACAATGAAGTTTTCCCTCAAAGGTTGGTATAAATCAGTTTCAACTTCCTAGTATTCAGGGAATGGTATGGATCTGCTTTAGTTAAGCAGGAATAATCTTATTTTCCTCTTTAATATCTTTTAGGTGGTGCAATAGATGTAAGATAAAAGCATAAGACAGGTATGACTGAAACCTCTCTGGAGCATCTGTTCCCCTTAATTAGCTAGCTGTAGAGTTTGTGTTTCCACTGATAAACATTGTGGATTATTACAAGTATAAACAGGAAGACCACAGGGACCATTCATGGGCCTGCTGCTTTTATCCAGTGTGTGTAAAACTTAAAACATATCATCATAACTACACAGCTCCGACCATACAAAGATGATACAATGCTGTACCCTCCAATTAAAGCTTACTACATGTCTCAGTTTTATGCTAAACCCACCTTCAACCACAGAAACTTTCTCCTGAAGCAAAGTGCATTTCCACTTTCAGAACTAGAGTAGAAATTTAGTTCTGGGGCATAAATTTACCCCTGAAAATGCCCATACCTGATGGCTGATTGGAGCAGCCACAGTGTTTTTATTCCCCCCTCCCGCCGTCCACAATAAGATGACCCTCTGCCGTGATGGACTTGGTTTAATAACTCCTAAACAATGGTCTTCTTAGCCTGATTGCGTGAATGTGTCTCTGTTGGCTCCCAGTGTTCCAGTGTAAATAGTGACCCTGTATGCTGGAGACCTTCAGCTGAACCTGTCAGTGGATATCCAGTTTACAGCAGCCGTTGAAAGACAGAGGAAGTTCTCCAGAATGCATCCTAGTTCAGTTTTATATACGTGTCATAATCGCCTCATCAGATAAGAATGATCTAAAGCTGTTCGTGACGGATGTACCCTGATCAAAGCCCTCAATCGACGGGCTCATTTTTAAGCTCATACATGGCTCCATCTCTGCTGTCTTCATGCTTTAGACGGGTGGGCAGCAACCTGGGAGGTTTTGTCTTTAGCGCTTATCCCCTTCTACCATGTCATTTTTTTTTACTGAAAGGCCTTTGTTGTTATCTAACTGCCCTCCACTGCCTATTAGGGGCTTTTTAGAAATGCCTGCTCATCAGCGTACTTGGGTCAGTTGAAGATAGTCTGGGTGTCAACAACTTAATCCTGAGTCTGCAACAGGGAACAAAGACAAACATCTGAATTAGACCAGTCCCAAACTATTCTTCTTGTACCAATCTTACTCATTTTCTTTTTCAGACATATTTGAGGGTATCTAACCATTTCTTGTTGAGCCCGCATAAAGCATTCATCACTCGCATACAAACAAGTAGAGGAGAGTTAAAATAGTCAAGAACTAGACAATTTCCACGGAAATCATAGGAGGGGCTCGGGCAGCATGCTGGCTGGCACATACTCTTGATATACTTTGTAATGTAAGCTACTCATGGGCTATAGGTGTGTTTGATGGGATTGATGTGTGGTTACACATCCACACATGTGGTTTCCATTTTAACACAGGCCATATTTAACTCATTCACACAAATGCGCACTTCGTGCCCACTGTCACATATAATTTTTATACTCCAGAAACACAAACAGAGTCATACGTCCTTCGCACGCTTAGATGTGGTGGGGGTTTTGTCTGAACTGAGGTCCCTCAATCACGATCATAAATGCACACACCAAACACATAGGCGGGTCCGCGCGCCATTTCAAAGTCAAGAACCCCTCTGTGAGTTGATTTTAATGGTGAAACACTGATTAACAAAAATGCACATACACACACAGACACACACACAAAAAGTCATGCACGCTGTGGTGGGTGTTTGTGTGAACTAAGGTCCCGTAATCACAATCTCAGGCAGTCTTCACCACTGGTGGTTTTGATAGCATTGACTTCAACCCATCATGAACAACAGCAACATCAGCCCTTCATGGAACATGCATCAGCATTCAACAGCACTTTTCTTCTGACAGACCAACAGTCATCCCCATCCAGCATCCTGTCCTCTCATCAATTTAATTTTTTTCACAAACTCTAAAAGGAATCCACCAGTGCCAGTCCATTAGTCTAAAGATAAAGTTTAAGAAAATTACAAATCATTCATACCACTGAAATGCATAGTTATCTCTCAATTTGCAATACAACAGAAATGTACCTTGAAATTTTGGGTACTGTTAATGGTGCTTTTGTTGATCTGATTCCTTTGATCCTCAAATTCTCAGACTAGGTGTGTGCCAGCTCAGGACCAACAACCTGCTCTTGGTGAACAGTATTTGGGTCGTCCAGGATATCACCACTGTGATTCTTGCGCCAAGCAGTTAGTTGCTTATGCATCTGGTCATGGGGATCTTGGAGGATGCTTGTTTTTACTTCTGCACCATGAAGTGACCACTCTGGAACTCCACATAGAGAGAAGGATGTGGTTCTTCTATTGTAGCCATATCACAGATATGGATGGGTAAGTTAGAGCGACAGTGTCTATGATCCTGTGCAAATACCCATGGCATCCAAGTCAAGTGTCTCCATGTAGAGGATAATAATAATAATAATAATAATAATAATAATATTTATTATTATTATTATTATTATTATTATTATTATTATTATTATTATTGTTATAATTATTATTATTATTATTATTATTATAATAATAACTAGAGATGTTGCATTTCCTTGCAGAAAATGCGTTGAAATGCTGAAGCTGAAGACTTGAAATAGTGAAACAAAGCTGAAAATGTGGAAAAATGCGAAATAAAATTGCTGAAAGGAGTTAGACAAAGAATACCATGAAAATGTGGGGAAAAAAGTGAAGACGAAAGAGTGAAGAAGACCAGGAAGTGAGGTAGAAGGATTGAAAAAGAAGGAGTGCGTAAAAAAGTGAAGAGGAAGATGGAGTGTAAAAGAAGTGAGAAAGAAATAGTGGGGATTAAAGAGTGAAGAAGCAGTGAGGAAGAAAGAGTGAAGGATAAGTTTAGGTAAAAGAAGTGAAGACAGAATGATGAAGAAAGGAGTGAGGGGAAGGAGTGATGAATAAAAAGAAGGAGTGAAGAAGAAGTGAAAAAGAAGCAAGGATGTAGTGAAGAAGAAGTGAGAATAGAGGAGTTAAGAAATGAGAGTCGAATGAAAAGAAGGAGCAAAGAAGAACTGAAGAAGTCTTTAGACTGTTTAAACAATAAAATGTTGAAAAAAACGTAAACAACAGCAAAATATATGAGTTATGTGTAAATAGCATAAAGTCATGTGAATCAAAGAAGTAAAGAAAAAGAAATGAGAAAGCAGGATAAAAAGAATGAGTTTAAGAAGACATGAAGAAGTCTTTTGACGGTCTAAACAACAAAATGTAAAAAAAAAATGTAAATGACAGCAAAATCTTTGAGTAATGTGTATAAAGCATAAAGTCATGTGATCAGATTAATGTGTAATTGGAGTCTGTGAGTCAAAATA
Organism: Labroides dimidiatus; assembly: GCA_030710495.1. Lineage (NCBI taxonomy): Eukaryota > Metazoa > Chordata > Actinopteri > Labriformes > Labridae > Labroides > Labroides dimidiatus. The sequence goes on from CM061154.1 coordinate 16,881,679, forward strand.
TGCAGAAGGTAGAAGCAGATGAAGTTTAATGAGTTTGAGTGGATGAGCAGATATTTCCAGTCTCTATTTACACTGTAAAAATGTTTAAAATACAGTTGTTGTTTTTTTCATTTTAAAGTACAGGGGGTAGAGATGTGTAGCTAACAAGCAGCCTTAAGCTGAAAGTAAAATGAGTTAAATGACATCTAAGTAGAAGATGATGTGTTTAAGGATCTGTGGATCCATAAAGGTGTTAGAAGATAGATGGAGGACTTGGGAAATGGTGCTGCAGCCTTTAAAATGTCCAAACAATGTGAAAATGTGTCTCCTGTGTGTGTTGGACTGTGTTTGCATGTTATTTGACTCCCAGCTGAGCTCAGCTGTTACCATGGCGACCACAGCTCAAATCAGAGTAACAGAGTAACTGCAGTTAGAATGCTGCTCCAGCAGCTGAAGGCTTTGGGATTTCTGCTGAAACACAGTCCGAACAAGCGCACGCTGTGCCAAAACCGTGATAGATATGAGAAAAACGAGCACACTGTGAGAATCACAAGACTCTGAGGAATCTGTCAATGTGCATTTTATTTCTGTAGGAGGACGAGCCACGAGCCACTCTCCTCCATAGCTTTGCTATGGGGGAGAGTGGCTCATGCGAAGCCCGAGCCCCTAAAAAAAAAGAAACGAACGGAAGAACAATAGTAGCTCATGTGAAGCCAGAGCCCCTAATTAATAACAGAATGACAAAATCGATGTCTCATCTCATGGGAGTAGGCTTAGAGGCTCATAATCGTGCAGTGCGCACACACACACACAAACACAAACACACACGTCCACATCCACACACACATTCCCTGGTCAGAGATGAAATAACTCTAAGCTTTTGATGTGGCTGTGTGCACTGGGCTTTACTCAAATCCCTGTCAAAAGCTCCGCTTTGCAGAGAACTAAATTTAATAAGCTTTATTACTGAGGTGGTAAATAGAATTCAAGCTTAATGCTAATATTATCAAGCTTAGGCTACAATTCAGTAAAGCTGCAAAAATGTATTAAAGCATCCGTGCACTATGAAGCTTTTGAGGTGTAACAGAGAGTCCTTCTTTATTTACATCCTTGTGCACCAGCTTGTTGTCTTCTTTTTGGCTTTGCAGGTACAGTGCTGCACATTTATATTTATCTGTGCTCCTGGAGTTTTTTTTTTTTTTTTTTCTCAAACACTGCTCTTCTTGAATGCGCCTCTGGAATCAGGGCTGCTGATCCTCCTCCGAGAGCCGCTGCGTAATTTCACACTCTCTATCCTCTCAAACAAAAGCCAAAATTAGCCAATTTGTCAAGAATTGGCAACAATGAAGATGTGAATTAGACTGCGCTAGAGTATTACTGCACAGTCCACAGAAAGAAAAGGACGTTAAACCACAGGGAGCTGAAGAGACTTATTGTAAACCACAGAGACTGGGAAGTTGAGGCTGGACCACGCAGGGAGTGACTGATGAGGGTCTTAAACTACAGTTGGAATGACAGAAAGCTTGCCTCTAAAGGGCTCTTTGTTGGAGGAGGTTGAGGTATGGCACATCAGGGGCCAGTCTGTGTTAAGGAGGTGAGTGATTACCGCTGTACTCTGCAGGGAATAAGAGAGCAGAACTGCACTGTGGGGAGATTAGCCTTTAGTGAAGAGGCCCGCAGCGCTCATGATAAGTTTCTGTCTGCTGGTTTTGTATTTTCCAGCCCCTCTGAGGGAGGTGAAGGAACATGTCTGGTCCTCTGTGGGCAAACTTTACACTCTTATTTTTACTGGAAGTCAGCATTTCAAGCATCCCAGCCTTTACATGTCACATCAGTTTATCCTTAACACTGATCGTGATCTGTAAAAGACAATCATCCCCCTGAGGCAGAGCTATGGAGGCTGCAGATTCTCCCTCCCAGGTGGCTTCATTAGTTCGAAACACAAGAGGTAAACAAAGCCTCGGATTCACAGATTTCTGCATTTGTGGAGCCGTAGGGCCTTTAAAAAACTTTCAACCAGAGATGGCTGGTAGTGTTGGGATTTCACCAGCTTTCAATTAAGAACACATGAAATGACAGCTTGATGTGACTGACATATCCCAACCCTGCAGCCTTGGAGTTTCTTTACGTATTCTTAGCTCGTTGGTTTCTCACTGATACACCTCTCACTAAGCCGTCTTGGGAAGCTGCTTGCTGAAACTCTGAGTAGTAGAATTATTTTGACAAAAGAGAAGGATTAAATGGTCACTTGGTCTTAAAAGGAAAAAAAAATCTACCAAAGGAGGAGAAGGTCAGATTGGATGGATTTATATTCAAACACAAATGCTTTCAGTAACTTTCTCTTACTTCCATGTGTTGGTAGTTCCTAAAGTTGGCAGGATGACAAAAATAACTTACAAATTTCAACACAAACCTTTATCTGCTGCTAAAATAACTAAGTGATAGTGTGCTGTCTCTATATCGATTTGGTAAGGTCACAGAAATAGTTACAGAGTGAGCGCTCTGTATTTGTTTTTATTTTGGTTTCGGAAGTTGTATGAGAGTGAGTGCTCTTACATACAATAGATTATCTTTAATGTTTCGGTTGTAGCTCCGTCTTGCGTTGTACTTAGAGTTGTGCAGAGATAAACTAGGAAGACCTCTTCTATGGAGTTAAATTAGTGCCAAAACCTCACAAACAAAAAACTGTGTTTTATTTGCGGCCAGTGATTCACAGACAAACTAAGTGTGATTTGCAAAAGCAAAACATAATTCACAAGTAATGTATTTAGTTTTATTAATGAAAAAAAAATGTTTCTCCAACAAATACATCTTGCTTCACAAATACAGAAAAATGTATTTTCACTTAAATGAAAATATCCTTATGGCGCAAAAATAAAATCTTTCAAGTACAAAAAAAAATATTGTTCAAGATTCATTTTTTCTTCTCGAGTTAAAAAAAAATCTGCAAGTAAGAGAAAAAATTCTGTAAGTAGGAGAAACAATTCTGCAAGTAGGAGAAACAGTTTTGACATGATTCTACCACGTCATGTGACTTTTGGCATGATCGTCCCGCCCTCACGTGACTTTTGGCAGATTTTTTTGAACTCGAGAAGAAAAAATGAAATTTTTTTTTGTACTTGAAAGATTTTATTTTTGCACCTCAGGGATATTTTCATTTAAGTGAAAAAACATTTTTCTGTATTTGTGAAGCAAGATGTATTTGTTGAAGAGACATTTTTTTCATTAATAAAACTAAATACATTACTTGTGAATTATGTTTTGCTTTTGCAAATCACACTCAGTTTGTTTGTGAATCACTGGCCGCAAATAAAACACAGTTTTTGTGTTTGTGAGGTTTTGGCACTAATTTAACTCCATACTCTCCCCGTTGTCAATTCCTTCATAAAATACTTCAGCCTTGGAGACTTTTTGTCTGTAAGTAAAATACGGTTATAAACTTCAGACCTACTTTTGTTAGAGTGTTGTGAGAGTTAAGTCTTATAAGTTTGTGTTGTTTTTGCTAAGCGGTACTTCTTTTTTACATGAGTAATCAGTGCCGCAATCTGATGTATTTTTCTGTTATTTTCTTCTGTAATTTCAGTTATATAAGAAAGAAAAAAGTGATTGTTCAACCAAGCTCAGTAAAGTCCAGGAAAAGCAAGCCCTGTGTCTTTTTTGAAGAGTTGGACGCTTGTTAAATAGCTGTCTAGCTGCACACTATAGCACACGTGCTGTGAGGACAGCATAGATAGTAAACTGTGGTCATTCAATGAAGCTAACCATGCGGTATTTGTTACATGCCTTTCAACCGTCCAATATAAGATAATCCCCAGCTGTGATTGCCTTGGTTCAATAACTCCTCAACAATGGTCTTCTTTGAGCCTGATTGTGTGAATGTGTCTCTGTCAGCTCCCGGTGTTCCAGTTTAAAGAGTGACTGTAAACTGGAGACCTTCAGCTGAATGTCAGTAGATACTCAGTTCACAACAGCTGTTGAAAGATAGAGGAAGTCCTTGGGAATGCATCCTTAGCCCTGTTTACACGACAACTGTATTAGGATGAAACGCTAAAATTTTGTTGCGTTTTGGGCGAGACCACACAAGGCAAACTGAATTGAGATGGTCCGGTCTACAGAGCATTTAAATCTCTAGCCAGACTCTTTTCCTCTGTTGTGCCCAAATGGTGAAATGAATTGCCCAACTACATGCGATCTGCAGAGACCTTTTCTACTTTTAAGAGATACCTGTGGCCACTTATTAGGATTTTTCCTTCCTGTTCATATTCTTGCTTGTGTTGTACGTCACTTTGGACAGTGTCTGCTAAATGAAATGAAATAATTTCCTGTTTGTCACTCTCAACATTATCAATCCTTATCAATATCTCAGAAATTAAATCACATAGTTGCTGCAAGAAATCCTTCACAACTGGCTTAAACATGAGTCCTCCTGGAGTTCATCATCTTTAGCATTCACGTGCAATGAATCATTGGATATGCAAGACTGAAGGCTCCACCAAATTCTTTGTGGTACCAGAAAATGGGCTAGATTTGTCAGCGACATAGGCCACATTTTGGAGGAGCCTTCAAAATGGTACAGCCTTCGACACACCGCTGTGACATAATTGGTCTTCAAATTTGGGCTTCATAGGCTGCAGCCCCTAGAACAGCCTTTGGTTACTGATGGGCTTTCATGGTGCTGTCCATGGTGCTGAAATTATAGCTGGTTCCACATGCAACAAGAGGGCTGAGTTATTTTTGTATCACTCGAGGGAAAGAAAAGATTTTACCATGTGCTCTTTGTTATTTGTTTTTTTGTTTGTTCTTTGGTATTTAGTTGAATATAGGTTAAGAAGGATTTTCTATTTTTTTTTCTTTTTTTTTTTTTTTTTACATTTTACACAACATCCCATCTTCTTTGGAATTGGGTTGTACAGGCTTTTTTTTTTTTTTTACCTAACCCCTGAGTTGGCAATGTAAGATACGTTTTTATTACACTCGCTGGTTCAGTGTCAGCTAATCCAGTAGCGTTATTCAGCCAATTACCGGCTCAAATGGTTATTTAAGTGACACAAGATGCTGTAAAGACAACATTTTAAACATGTTAAAAAAAGAGAGACCCCCATCTCCCATTTAGGCAAGATAAATTTCTTGTTAGTCACACAATTGGGTTGCTTTTTTGAGAACAAAGTAAAATCTGTTTGTGATGCAGGTTTTGCTTTTGAGTGCATTTTATTAAGTTTTGTCCCAATAAGAAGTGCAAATTACAAAAAGATTGTATTGTTCATGACCTTTGATCAGGTGCATTTAAACTCAAGAATGACTTGAAAGCCATTCCAGTTGCAGCAATCCACTATATATTTTTCAGGTCTTTGTTTGCCTAAGTATTGCTCAATTAGACCTCAAAATCTAGAATAACAGAGCCCAGTTTGAGTGTGACATCTCCCTTAAAGAAGGCCTGTGTTTGCTTAAGCTACAACAGAGAGCAGCCAGAAGGACAATTTAGTTAAGTGATTTAATTAACCCTCTCTTTGTGCACATATCCTGATGTAGCCTCAAACTCCTTTGAGCTCAACTGTTAAAGGTGTCTTTAACTCTGAGACCTCAGACCTCAGACCCCAGACCTCAGCTCAGTTTGGTCAACCGCAGCCTTGTTATGTATTCATAAGCCAAACCAGCTCGAGGCCACTCTCTCCCCTGATGCCCTCGGATACTCATTCACGGGAGCAGGCTGTTTGAAAACTTATCTTGCACCACAAGGATATTTCTGCCGGTGATTCATTCATTTATTTCAGCTTTAAACTGATTTACACATCAAGCGGTCCGAGCGAGGCGATCTAATTGGTCAAAAAGTCCTTTTAAGTGCGCCGATAACCTCGCTAAAGCATTCCCAGCTAAGGTTATTGGTTTGTTTGTTTCATCTTGGGTGAAGTAATGAGCTGATTAGCCTTTTTTTCTTCGCTCCCTCCTGCTGTTTATTATTCATGATCGCTGCTTTGAGCACGGTCAGAGCACACATACTGATGGCTGTTGAAAAATGACTGTGACCTCTGCAGGATGTGATATATCTTTACCTTCTGGATAATGATGGTAGATACCGATCTGGTTACAGTAGCTCTAAATACCACCACATAAAACTTCTTAAAGCAGGCAGCGGGATATTTCTCTAATTCAAACATAATGACTTATGGAGAAACTCAGCTCCATAAAGTGTTGTTATCGTGTCTCAGTTTTATTAACCTTTCAGAGACAAACACTGCACTGCAGCTAAGAAAAAAAGCTCAGGTGACGGTCCTTAAAGAGATCCCAGCACCCTGTGTGACATCTCTCGGAGTCTGTGGATGTTCATCTATTTGTGTCCCAAATCTGGTTCAGCATGACTCACAGTGAAAATCCAGCACCAAGTTGGACATGTCTGCTGGTTTTTGACTAATGGGGAAATCATGTCGGTGTGGGCTCGGTGCTGCAGGTGTTCAGGGCACCATTACTACAGGGGTTCATTAGGAGCACATAGGAGCCGCAGCAGCACTCACTCCTCCAAATTCCCCTTTCTTTATCTCTCTCTCTCTCAAAGACAACAGACACACTGCATTTAAGGCCTATCGCTCACATGGGACGAGCCCTATATGCACAGAAGCACAAGTTTAGTTACAATGGTGGGGAATGCAAACCTGGTGAGACCTGCAGTTCCTGTGTTCTGCAAGATAAAACAAATTTCTTCCACTGGAGCCTGGGGGCTTTGAAGAGAGCAATAACTGCTTTTTTTCCTGAATGAAAACAAATTCTTACTTTCAGCGAACATGACGGAAAAGATCCCCAAAGAGTCAGATGTGGATGTTATGTAAAATGTCTCAGAAAGAAGCTTGTCAGTAGTAAACATGGCACTTTAATGGATAATCTTTGTTTTGGTGGAATTGCCTGTGAGGGTTATATTGCAGTGGTCACAACCTGTTTTAAAACCTCCAGCTGGGCAAGTATATAAAAACGATCAGACCCCAAAACATGCAAAATTAATAAAAAAGAAGTCCGCAAATCTGAAATAACCAGGACTCCTTTATGTGGACCCCTGTGTGCATGGTTCCCTTTCTGTAGTTTCCCATGCAGGCCAACTTTAAACCATGCATGAGATGGACATCTGCTGTGCTGCCCTGAATGCTCTTAAAATATCTTCTCTTCTTTTATCTGTCCGTATAGCCTGTGTGACTGTTTCTCTGTCTCAGGATAAGAGCATGTTTTTAATGTGGTTGTTTCTGAGAAACCGAAAATAGATAAGTTGAGTTAAGTACACGTCAGCGTTTATGTTCTTCATCAGGATGAGCGTGCTTGTTGACTTTGAGTTCATTCCTTATGAAGAAGCATGAAAGAGTCATTTGTATCCTTCACATCCAATGATATTATTTTTTGCATCATGGATTGTGCTAAAGAACTATTTAAATCTAAGATGAGTTTTGTCCCATCTCACCTCAGAGCACACCAAACGTCACTGATGGGTGTAATGAGAGATTTTGTCTAAGAAACTGTTCCTCACTTCCCCTGCTCACTCTGCTGGACCACTGCTGCACAGTGGTCGCCTGTGTTTTCCCCTCACGTTGGCTGAACACTTAAATGGGTCACGTCATGCAGCTGCAAACAAATTCTTGTTGCACACAGCCCCAGAGATTAATACTCTTTACACCTTTAGTAAGTGATAGGTCACACACACAAGTGGCAACCTCCAGTCTAAAAATATGAAGCCTGTGCAGAAGTGTTAAAAATCTGCAGTTCCTCAAGTGTCTGCTTGAGGCTTGTTGCAGAAATACCAGAAACCATATGCACGACAAGATAAACATGTTTACTGCCTGGTTAATAAAACATATTGGGTCTTTATTTTCAAGCATATCAAACCTATGAATTGTTTCCCATATAAGGGCATGGCTGACTCGGCTGACTCGACTGACTCGACTGACCTGACTGACAGATGGGAACCCTGTAGCTGTCTGTAAAGAGGCAAAAGTCCAAGTTCTTTACCTCATTTTAACTTGAACAAAGCTTGGTTGATTTTTCATTGTGGCTGCCTGCGACATTAGGCTTCAAAAGTCTTTTTCAGAAACTAATGGGTGACGTTACAGAGAGTATGTCATCAGGTGACACCAGCTACATTTGTGCAAGGGCCAACATGATAGGGCTAGATGCTCTCCTGAAATAAATAAAATTAATATTGCATCCTCAGTAAAATATTATTTGTTATTTTTTGTATTTGTCAGTGTTAACAGACTCATATTATCTGTACTGCAGCAAGCCACCAGGGGGCAATCAAATATTTTATGTTTCATATTTGAGACTGTCATGCTGTCCATCAGCGTCACATGCAGTGGTAGGTTGTGGAGAGGAGTGCCATGAGAAAAGGCTTTCTGAATAAATTTAATGTATAGAGAATGTCAATCTCAAAGAGCCTTAAGCAGAAATTTGATGCAGAAAAGCTCAGCTAGAATGGAGTGATCAGTATGTATTTATAGTGCCAACTTTTAGAAACGCTGTACCTGTGTGTCTCATCTGAAACCAAACTGTCTCTGCTGCTAAAGAATATAATCTGAGGCGTTACCACAACACAATGCGTGCAGGTTTCAAGGAGCCATATCCTGAACAGTCAGAGGCCTCTCAGTCAGAGAAACATTTCTACTTTAATCCTCAATGCTCTCATGTGAGAAGAATTAGTAACCCAACCTCAACTGAAAAAGAGAGAGTGATAAGTGCGTCTCTGCATGTAACCATTTATTTTTGATTAAAGGCAGGCTATGGAACAAGATACTGTTCAGAGGGCATTTGTTTCATTTGATTTAATAAATCCTCACTAGGGTATTTTTCAGTAATATTCTAGAGGCTGGATGGAAAGTGAACCATCGGTTGACATTCATTGGTCTAAGGTCTCACATATAGAGACCATTAGTCTTGTATCACCCTGTCACTATTCTAATTTGAATAAAAACCTGTTCACTTTGTGCTTACTACCAATACATATCAGGAGGAAAGTAGTGACGACATTTCAGTTGAGGGTAGAGTTAGGAAAAGTGAGCAGGACTTCTGCAGGAATGTTTGTGTTAACATTTCTGTCCTCATTCAGCTCTCCTTCTTCTCAGAGCTGTGACAGTGACTCACCTTAAACAAAATGAGACAAATGTTTCAGATGACATATCAACTTGAACAAAAACTTAACAAATCCAGAGCTGTGAGGGAGCGGAGATTCATCTGGTATATTTTGGCCATAACTGTCATTGTACCCCCACTCTCACTCATTCTGAGACCAGCATGAGATGAATACTAACCTTTTTACCACAGTGGTTATCTATGTAGAATGCTTACAGAAGCTAATAGTTTTGCAATTTTGATTTGGTGATCAAGTTGTCCCTGGTATTAAACCAATCAAAATTCAATATTTAATACAGTCTGCTAATAGTTCAAAAAGACATAATATATTAATGATACTGAAATAAATAATAGCAAACATTCTTATTGTTTTCATGTTGCTGCTGCAAAAATAAACGTATAAAGTGAAATCCATAAAACACCAGCACCGCAGTGAAGGTGCATCAGACACAAATATAAACATATATACATCATATATATATACATATATACATATATTTACACAAATGCTTTGACTGCTTTTTTTATCTCTCTCTCTCTCCCTGTAGGGTGCAGGTAAAAAAAAATATTTCCTGTGGGCATAAAAAAAGAGATTCTACTTTTAAATAAAATAGCAACACATTTCTAAAAAAGGCCAAAATTTCCCTAAAACACTACCATTACTCCCCCGCATCAGACTAAAAGCCTGCAGTTTGTATCAGTGGGATTCTCTGTTTTAAACCCGACTTTTTTCAAACTGAAGTGATTTTCTCTCTAACTTTCAGAGCTCTCTTCTTACCTCAATCACCATCTGTGTGTTTTGAACCCAGTTTCCCATTGTGTGCCTGCGTATCATCTCTCGTCCGCCCCAGTGGTTGTGTTCATTTTGTGTATGAGTTTTTTCACAGGTCTTGTTGGAAGAGTTCCTTCATTAAAGTGCAAAAAACTCAAAAGACTTCTGTACGTTTCTTCATCCTTGCCGCCTTCCACAGGTTCTCTCCGGGTAGCTGCATGATGTCGTGACCTGACAAGCAATTATCAGTGAAGGTAGAGGTGTCAAGGAACCTGTGATGCCTGCGCTCACACACACACACACACACACACACACACACACACACACACACACACACACACACACACACACCCAACAGGTGTGATATGTGACAGTTTAATTGGCGAAGGTGTACGGGAAGATATGCTGCATGGATGAAAAGTAAAAGAGGACAGAGAATGTAAAGGGTGACCCAGAAAAATTCAGGAGGCAATATTTTATGGTTTATAAATTTAAAATTAAAGGTAAGTTTTCTTCACTCAGGTATAAATTAGGTGTGTACATTTCATTGGTAAATTTTATTCCACATAGAAGCGTTCATCTATGACACTAGTACTCTCTTTGCTAAATTCTGATCGTAAGAAGTGTCTGAAGCGTCATATGCAATTTAAACTTAAAGAGAAGCTGCACATTGCATTGATTTGACATTGACATTCATTTGAGAGCAATCATACTAATGTCTGCCATCCAGACACTTGCGGGGATTGCCAGTTGAATTCACCTCAGTTCTGCTTTACAGTTCAATTTAAGTGATTGTGATCATTCCCATGATGTTTGAAGACCAGGGACTGAATAGTTCTGGTTGCTTAAAATTAGAACACACCTCTGACATTTAAGCACTCCTGCTTGTGTAGTATTATTTTATTTATATATTCACTTAACTATTAAGTTAATAAATAGACTTCAGTTTTTAAGTCAGTTAAATAAAATTTTAAAAATAAATTAATTAATTTTCAGGATTCAAAATAAAAAATCAAATTCAGTTTTTAGTGGCACAAATCTCAGCCCAGAATTGTTCATAAGTTTAAAATCTGCAGCAAGCCATGATTTTTGTTGTTGTTGTAATCTTGGCTTGGGACCGACAAAAGTGACTGCCTGTGAGGGGTTTGGAACTGGGGAAGGGCCCACGGCAGCACCTGCTGCTCGTTGAGAAGAGTAAAATTGAAACGTATCAATATGTGTTTAACATCAGAGTCTCCAAACTCCAAAAAAGTCTCCAAATTTCTCTCTTTCTCTTTCTGACTTTTTTTTTTAAATAAAGAGACCAAGAAAGGGTCTGAAAACCCATGCAATGTCCCTTTATTTATTTGTATGACTGCATTCCCACTTCTCCATCTGAGCTGCTCCTGCCTCTCTCACACATTTGTCAAAGTTTAGACAACAAACTAACAGGGCGAAATGACTCTGGGTCTGTAGCTAGTCATACCTCATTAATGAGCTTTAGTGCTGTACAAGAAGCTAGCAGGATTGCAATCTCCACAAGTTAAGCACACATAGGAATAGAAAGAGCTACACAGCTGCACATAAACTTCTCATTGTGGATTTGCTAAAGGATAACTGAGATCATAGAGAATGAAGATGGTTTCTAAAACGGACTTCCTAGTTCACCTTGTATCCTGGATTCTACAGCAGTTATGGTTGGAAAAAAAAATATTTTTTGGTTGAAGTGGACACACACATTACTTTGAAATATGTGCGTGGAGTGATGTAACTTGCACAACTTTAAATAAAACTATGTACTTTGTTTGTCGTCAGGATTAGAAGAGCTGTTTGTTTTTTGATGCTGTTGAACACTAATGTGCTAATGCTCTCTTCTGACTTCCACTTTTGCTCCTTTCACAATAAATAATTCCTTAGGTGTTTTAAATTATATCAAAAATAGAAACAAAGGTAATAATAAGCTCTCTTACATGCTGAACGAACGCAGTCTGATTATAATTCATAGTTTATTTTTCTTGTAATCTAAAAACCAACATAAAAAGAGGTTCTGGGGTAATCTCAGGTCATAATAAAGATGAAACAAATTACTCCTGTTCTTTGATTCTGCAGCTTAGCTAAAATACTTGCGTGCATCACAAATCGATTATATTTTCATCGTGCTGATGCAGAGGGGATATTAGCACGACACAATCTGAATTAAAAAGATCAAACTACAGAGCTCAGAGCCTTACAAGGATTTTAACTTCACAGATGATGAAAACTTCTTGGATTAAATGTAATAAACACACACACACACACACACACACACACACATATATATATATATATATATATATATATATATATATATATATATTTCCTTTCGCTCCTCTCTCATGTCACCCATCCCGCCCTCCCAGATGTCCCCCATCCATCTATCTGCTTTCATTCGTCCTATGTACTACTTTCCCTCTCTCATCTTCTTACATCACCCTCTCCCCTGCCTCTCCTCTTTTAACATTTCAATTCCCAGCCGTCCCTCCTTGACTCCTCTGCCGTCATTTCCTCGTCTCTCCCTCTTTTTTCATCACTCTTATCTCCTCGCCTTTTTTTTTTATTTACAGCACTCCCTTGGATCATCAAATTCCCTCTACCATCTTTCTCTCTCTGTTTCTTACACTCTCTTTCTTCCTTAACATTTCCACTGACTCACTGTTTCTTTTACCAGAAGTCCTAGACTTCCTCTCTTTATCTTTTTTATTTTTTATTTTTTATTATTTTTTATCATAATTTTATTTTCATCTTCTCCTTTCTGTACTGATTCTGCCTCTTTAGGGCCATCATTCTAAATTCCTTTTCCTGCAACCTTTATTCAGTGTATGCTGTTACCTGACAGGCTTCATGTGAATGAAGCGCCTCAGGTGCGCCTCAGACCTTAAGCTCTGAATTGAATTCTTAAAGGTCTATTTTTATAAATTGTCCTGGAAGACAACAGGATTCATGTTTACTTCTGTTTTCACCATCCCTGATATAAACTGACGTGACAGTGTTGAAGTGCTGTACTTTCAAATGTTAAATGGAGGGATTTCCCAGCTCTCTCCTCTCATCTTGACAATATTCATGCTCCATTAGAGCTTGTTTGTAAGGATTGTCTGAGTTCCAGCTTTTAAAAACAACTGTTAACACTTTTGATTTCTGTTGTTGTCAAAGTTAGCTGCTGGAGAAAATTGTACGAAATGTCTAACTGGGGGAGTAATGGTGTGTGTTTCCCTGAAAGGGTTTTGTTGCACCTATCACAAATAAAAACGTAAATGTGTCAGGTAAAAAAAGAGTAGATGGAGAAGAAACTGCACATTGTTTCTCTGCTCCTGTGAGAAAGTTAAAGAAACAGTCGCACAGAGGTGAAGGTTACCTGAAAAGATGTGAAGGAGAGGGTTTGTAAATGTGTCTGACCAGCTGGCAACCAATTCAGGAAGGTGGCAAATTCAGCCTCCTGTTTCTTTAAAAACCTTTGTGATTCTCAAACTTCTTAACACTGCTAAACTTTAACCACCCTTTTCTTAAAGAGGTACAAGTGACACAGCGCCTGCATGTCATCAGGGTTTCTTCCATCTGTAGGGACATTGGTCAAAAACTCAAAATTACAGAATTCAGCATGTCAGGTCACACACTATTATAGAAGATTGGATTACTATCAAAAAGGATATTTTAAACAATGTCACAGAAACACACCAGCTAGCGACAAAATTCTTGAACTCTAATCACAAATTTTGGAGGAAATGTAACATTTATGTCAGAAAAATCTGGATCTTTATTCTTCTATTTCCTCATCTCCTGCAGCTCAGTCTCAGCTGTTGTTCGGTTTTCAGTTTCCTCTTTGGTTAAAGCCCCTGTGAGAGGTTTTTAACTGGTAATGAAACAGACTGAAATTAATATTTATGCCTCTTTTGGAGCCACAAAACCAAATCAGACCATTAGCAACAAGACTGAGTGCTGCTGCATAGTCATTTTTTTATTGCTTGTGACTGCTGCAAGGGGGAGGATGTCAGACAAGACGGTCCACAGCAGGCTACAGAAAGATCTGCTTTTATATTTCCACAGAGAAGTTTCCTTGAGAGTGACGTCTATAAAACATTCCCTGAAACTATGTAAGTTTGGGCCACCAGAATTAGGGTAGAATTTTTGTTTCATGTCTGCAATCTTGACGTTTCTGTCCAAAATAAGATGACTCTTAACTGTGATTTAATATTTATTTATTTTATTTTTGACTTGGTTTAGTAACTCCTAAAAAATGGTCTTTGTTGAGCCTGGTAGTGTAAATGTCTCTGTCATCTCCCAGTGTTCCAGTTTAAAGAGTGAACCTATAAACTGGAGACCAGCTGAACGTGACTGTAGATATCCAGTTGACAACAGCTGTTGAAACACAAAAGAAGTCCTTGGGAATGCATCCTGGTTTAGTTTTATATACACATATATACACGTGTCATAATCTCCTCATCTGATATTTTTTTAATATCTAATGATGGGTTTTGTTTTTTGTTTTTTTTTTCCACTTAAAGTAATGGCGCTGCCCAGCTGGCGACATGCATGCCTGATTTGATAGTCATGTGCTGTGTACGTTTGTTTGTTAAAACTTCTGATTATGGAGGCTCTGGGTTTCTTTCTTACACTCATTTAGGGAACAAAGAAACGGAGTAGCATTTTTTTTTGTTGGCCAGAAGTGTTGAAAACCCTTAGCAGTACCGGACTTCTTTTGTTTGTGCTGACGCTATTCAAGTGGAACACTGACAACGTGGAACTTAGGTGACCCAAGGAGAGCCATCCCTTGTTTAGATACACTCGTGAAGTGCTACCCGATCTACGGATTTCAGCAGGATTAACAGATGAACCATCCAGATTACTGGTAAATGTTTCAGTGCAGTGCCTGGTCTCCATTCACAGCGTACCCAGCTTCATATGGAACAAACTTGACCCCTACTATTACAAGCAGTAGAATAGAGGTGAGACAGCAACACACACACACACCCCTGACTCTGACTGAGGACATTCTTATGATATGTTCTTATTTACGTGTTTATGTATTTATTATAAATGTGAAGGAAACAGATCAGACAAAGTATTATCTAATCTTATCTTGTCTTGTCTTGTCTTGTCTTGTCTTGTCTTGTCTTGTCTTGTCTTGTCTTGTCTTGTCTTGTCTTGTCTTAAAGCTGTTTGAGAAGGTGCTGCTCAAAGTCCTCAATCAATGGGCTCCTTTGGAAGCTCAAACACGGCTCCACCTCTGGCGTCTTCATGCTTTAGACAGGGAGCAGTCAGTCCGCTGTTTCTCTGCTCAAGGCTGTTTGAACCTTTAGAAACGGCTTTGACCGACTTCAGACGGTTTTGTCTCTAGAACTCGTCTCCTTTCAAGTGTAAACAAATCCATCTGCAGTGAAATAAAGCACTATCAAAACCAGCACAGCCTGAATATCCTCAATGCTAACAGGCTCCCTGCAATGCTGCATGGCTTGTCTGTCTCTTTCTATGGTGTCATCTTTGCTGAAAGGCCTTTGTTGTTGTCTTACTGCCCTCTACTGGTCTGGTGCTGTTTTGCAAATACCTGTACTTTTTCCCATACATTGTTGCCCAGGTTCATGGATGCCATGTTACCCTTTTGCCTCGGGTTAAAGTCCCAGGTGAAATGAGTGCTGAACATAGACTTCTGACAGAAAAAAGATGCTCCTGCATGATGCACCAGAAGAACTGATCATATTCCATGACCTGGAATGAAAAAAAGCATCTCTTTATCTTCTCTCCTCCATCCCAGCTCTCCTCTCTTTACTCATCATTGTTTTTCTGATGTCTTCTCCTCGGCTCCCTCCCTTCCTCAGCCTTCCACTGTCCTCAAACTCTCTTTCCTCTTCTCTTCTCCCTCTGCACTCTCTCGCTGCTCTCTCTCCCTGGGGTCTACTGTAGCAGAGATAACCAGTGTGCTCTGGTGCAATGTTACAGTGTCTGGGTGCTGTAGATACCTTATCTTAAGAGGGCTTACACCCTGAGAGCATGAACAACAAATCCTACTGTTCGCACACACACACACATGCACGCACACACACACACACACACTTGAAGCAATCATGCTGGCTTATGTGTGTCCATGTGTGTGCACAGTGTCACACTAACAGAATAAATACACACACACACACACACACACACACACACACCAATGCACTGCGGGGAGAGAAACATTCCCTGGCTGCTGTGTAATCATTTCATTCACAACACTATAGAATCTGAAAACTTCTCTGGATTTAACCGTTGGCACAAATACAACAAACAGGGGTCAGAGCCATGTGGTCCGGACCCTCCAGTGTCAACATTGTGTGTGGACAAATGTGCAGCATGTGTGTCAATTTAAGCTCTGCTCGTGAAATGGAAAGACCCCCAAATATCTCCTGGCACATGCTGAGCACATCACCTGAAAACCTCTAACTGAAATAAGGATGCTTGCTCAACATCTAGCACATTTTTTTTTCTAAGAAAAAGGCTTAAAAAAGATATGGGGTGTGACCATAAAATCTTTTATGGGCTCTTTTTTAATTAGTTTTCCGAGCTCTTGCTCTGATAACACCCCCAACTCCCCACCCCTCACTCTCCCCGCAGAGCTTCACTTCAGGGTGTCCCTTTTAAAGCGCTCTAATTAAGAAAAAAATCACCAATATCTAAGTCTCTGGTTAGTCAAACCACATCAACTGCGTACAACAGATGATAGGATACTAATTTATTCTCCAAAAACTAATTTCAAAGCAAATGATTTTTTTTGTTGTTGTTGTTTTGTTTTTGTTTTTTTTGTTGTTTTTTTTTAAATGAAATAGGGGATTTCTCTTTCAGATTCTGCAGCTTTAATAAAAACACGATCAACCCCGCGTCACTCACTTTTTCATGACTGTTCAAAGCTTTGTTTGACCCAGGAGACAATGTTATAAAAAGTAATAAAAAACTGACTGACAGCATGCAGACCACTTCCTGTAATATAGCTCTGAGCCTGAAGCAGAAAGGATGGACGACAGAATGAAGCCTTTTTATTTTCCTTTCTTCAATATTCTTCTAAATTGAACAGAATAAACCAAATAACAGGTTGAGGTTAGTTTTGTGGTTCATGTGTTTTTCAGCAGGGAAACTGTGTTTTCTCTTCTTGGTTTCAAAGTTCTAATTATGCTTCTATCTAAAAACAATACTGACTACTAATTATGGTTGGTGAAATTGGAGTACTTTTTTGATCATGTTTCAATGTTTTAATGGTGTGTTGGTTCTGACTGTTTTGTATGTGTTTTTTTGTGTTGTTTTGTGACTAAATGTCAAGGTGATGTCATCATCATCATCTTGCTGCAAAACAAATCTGCCTACAGGCACAAAAAAAAAAAAAAAAAAAGCAACGTAACCCAAGTAAACTTTGTAAGTACAAAGAAAAGGGAGCTGTATGTGAGCAGCAGCTGACAGTGTGCAGGGCACAGTCTATGAAATCACGCTCCAGCTCTAACAGCACAAGTCTTATTTTGTTTTCACCTTCTGCATACAGACCAAATTAGAGGTTACTTTTAAATTCACATATGATTTCAGGAAGGCTTGGTTTATAATAAGAAAGATATAGATATTATTTTTGATTGAATAAACTCAAACTTATCTGGAAATGTAGAGAGATAAAGAAAAAAAAGGATGCTGTGTTCTTCAACAATACAGACTGCACTACCTGAGGCCTGTACCCTGCTCTGCCCCTCTTCACTGAAGATGTCAGTCTGTTTCAGTCAAACCTCTGCAGTGAACATCAAATTAAGCTCATTTTGGCAGGATGTGTAAATTCCCTCTAGCTTTATTTAATAGATATTGCAATTAGTCCACATAATTTTAAGGCTCTGTGAGATCTCTCCATTGGTGTTGATTGGAAGCAAAGTAGCATTAACCCGTTATAGCTTGTGCTCTATCACCCTCCCGTTTTGCTTTCTTCTGCTCTGATGTCCTTTTTCTGTCAGATAATCCAGCTCCAGTGTCAACCATCACTATGAAATTAATCCAATAAATCCTTTTCAGCACAGAAAACAGATTTCTCTTCTCACTGCTAAACTTTGCCAGCCAGGCTTAAATGGATTCATGTTCACACATGTTGGCATTGATAATCTCATTTTAAATTTTGGTTTATAAACAAGCAAATACATACAAGTGAAACTATTTAACATCACTATTAAAGAGGTGTTAATAGTTTGGCAGTGAAAGTCTTGTGTCCGACAAGCAGACTTCTTTAAACCTCACAAACCAGAGTTTTTTTTTTACTCCAGGAAACTCAGGAAACTCTGACACTGAGGAGAGGAGAGGCAAAAGACCGGAGGAGCTTCAATCTTAAGTTCAGTTGTTTTAAATTTACAGCATTTTTAAAATTCATTGTAAGAAAGCTGAAAAAGCAAGGCATAAATAAACCACACCCTCTCATGGTTTTGTTTCCAAATACAGTTGGAAATCAACAAAAAAATCAAGTTTTTATGATGTTAAATTATTAAATGTTTGCATCACAGCTCTGCTGGTGTCATGATGTCTCAAACAAAGCAGTGTGCACACTTTGTCATTTAATAAATAAAGCTCAAAGCGTCACACCTGTTTCTAACTGTTAACAAGCAGGCAAACACAAACCATCTATAGATGAGAAATAAGACGAGGAGCATCTGAGAGCGTCTAAGTTTCTTTTACTGACTTACTGCAGAGGGAGAAGTAACTCCAAGGGTGTGTGTTTGTGTGTGTGTGTGTGTGTGTGTGTGTGTGTGTGTGTGTGTGTGTGTGTGTGTGTGTGTGTGTGTGTGTGTGTGTGTGTGTGTGTTTGGCCTGTTGTTCTGCATGCTGAGTATTTTTTTTCCTCCAAGTTCTTTGATTTATTATTGATCAGAGGCAGAACAGTAGCCAGACTGCAGAATGAAATCAAATAAAGAATAAAATAAATTCCTGCTGCAGATCAGCACTGCAGCGGGAGCTGAGAGATGAAGGTGAAAGCCAAACCAGGATAGGGAGGGGAGGAGAAAAGGGGGATGATCATTTTATTATTTTAAAATGCTCTCTGCAGTGTGTCGTTTGATGAAAGTCATGCCTCCGGTTGACCATCTGCAGGAGGCCTTGTTTTCAGAGATACAGCTCCTTAAACAGCCATGTTTTGAGATTAAACATCTATGACAACAGCCTTTTCTTCTTTCACATTAGGCCTCAGAGCACTGCTGCTCTGAGTGACGGGTGGATCCTGTTGCCTTTCTTCTAGACAACACAGACGATCCAGCCTCTGAACTCCTCTTCTTAGCCATGTTTGAAATGTTACTGAGGCTTTTAAGCAAAAACTGACCATATCAAATGATTTTTCTGTGTGATTTATTGGACTAACTGGTCACCAAAGAAGTCTGTGCTCATCTTTTTTAATTGAGAGAAACATTGAAAATGTTAAAGCATTGATGTTTTCAAAAGCAGCAGGTGTAGTGAGCTTGCTTTACCCAGAGGGGCAGCTTAAATGAGCATCATTTGCTGACTATCTGCTGTCATCAAGCCTTATTCAAAAAACATATTGCCCTAATGGTATACCAGTGCAAACATGTACAGAAGTCCTGCAGCTCTGTGCAGTTTGCTCTTGTTTTACATCTGACTGAGCTGCCAGTATCTCCACTCTCCATTGTGTGAAGCTTTACTTCCGCTTTTAAACTCATCCTGAAGCTCAGATCTGCCTGTGTGCTGATGATGAGCCTGGAGGAGTGGTGACAGGTCTGTCTGGGAAGTCTTGTTTTGATGGATAAGCATCCTCTAAAAGCATGCCAGTGCACACTGTAAGCCTGGATAATTAAAGTCCACTTATAAAAATCAAGTAAATCAAGTTGCCTCAAAAAAGTAAGAAATGAAATATGAGAACTTCCGTTGACTTAACTAAAAGTCTTCAGTGCAGAAAAAAAGAACTTATACCCAGGAAGATATAGCAGACATTTTTTAAGTTACTGCTGTAAACCTGGATTAGCTAAGTCTATTTTTTTTAAATGAGTAAACCTTAAAGAAACACACTCATGTAAATGGCTTTTCCCTTGGGCATAAGGCAGGATTCAGCCAGGACAGGTCAGTGGCCCATCACTTGGCTAACATGTACACTCTAAAACAAACAAACAAAAAATGTTAATAATATTGTTTCAACTGGTAAAACACAAATAGCTCAAGTTTTGCAACTAAATGAAGCTTAGCGTAAGTTCAATCAGGAAGACTGTCTTAATGCTCTCACTCTTATGGTTCCCTCTCTTTCTCTTTCCCGCTTCTCTCTCATCAGCTGATCAAGGGGCGTGTCACTTTTCTATCCATCCAATCACATCTTCTCAGCATCAATCGTAAACCAATCATCACATAGCTGTCAAAATTTAAATACCGTCTCCTCTGCTTGTCAGCTGTTTTTCAGGCTCAGGTCACAACCCCCCTCCTTCCCAGGCACCTCCAGTCTTCATTGCTTCAGTTCTCAGTTCTTCAGCTTCACAGTCCTCCTCAAGTCATCCAGATCCAGCCTACCCAAGACCATCTACCATCACCGAGGCTAGACTCCATCAGGGGATATTCATATTTTTCATGTCACTGTACTCCCTATTATTATTTTATGCTTGATGGGGTCTAACCGCCAAATCTGTAATAATAATTTGTTGCATTAAATGTTTTCACAATTTGAACTGGTCTATAAGTCTCTCCGTGATTGAACTGAAGCTGGCCTAACATAATTGGTTTAAGTCATATGTGCTTTGTAATTTGATTGATTTAAAATCATTACCTTTTATAAATCCAATTCAAAATTTAGACAAGCTAACCTAAAATTTCCATATTTTTCAATTAAATGTTCTCTGTAACAGAACTTCAGAAAACTGCTCATTTACATTAAAAGAAAATAGTTTTAGCCAAGCAGTTTTGTCTGTGGAGCACAGACAGTTGTTCCAAGGTGAGGTGCTCCTTTCTGGGTCAAACACAAAGCCTTCAGTCTCAAGCTAAATGCTGATGAGAATATGAGAAGAACATTTTCTCCGGTGTTTAAAACAGATTATTCATGTCCTATTTATCACATCATGACATGTTTAAGTGTTTAGCCACCCTGACAGCCATGTGCTTATCAGCCCTGTCTGACAAATAGCTGACTGTCATGCTTTTCTCCATTCTGGTGTTGCTGCAGACTCACAGAATAACTCTGTAATCACCTCTCATTCATCAAACTCTCAGCCCTCCAAGTCTTCTGAACAGAAGGTCGACAGAATGTCTCTGCCTCGTCAGGACGTTGATAGTTACCGAGCGACAGCAGATATTCTCTAAGTGTTGGAAGAGTGAGCTGAATGACAGCGTTGCCTGCGGTGTAATGGGAGACATTAAAGGCTTTTCAGACATAATTGGGTTTCAGGGCTTTTGCTGAATGAGACAGGAGAAAGAAATATGTCAGTCCTGAGCTCTCATAAGTCACAGGAGTCACAGGGTTAGGGTAATCTTTTGTCTTTCTCTACCCATCACTTTTTTTATCTCTAGTCCCTGGATTTTCTGATTCTTTTCTTTTCAATTTTGTTTTACTTTACTTAGAATTTTGTAATGATTTAGTCTTCGGTTTGTATTTTGCCTTTTTTTAAAGTTTAGAGTTCCTTGTGATTGTTGTTTCCCTTGTGTGTTTTTGTCTTATGTTGCATGGTTTAGTTCTTAACATTCTGTTTTATTTTGTAGTTTTTTATCAGTGTGTTTCTTTGTTCTTGTGGTTATGTTACATTCTTGTTCTCTGTGTACTTGCGCCATGTGTGTTTGGTTATATTTTTAGCGAAGAATTCTTTTAAGCAAAAGTATAGTAAGTAAAAACAACTTCAATATAATTATTGATAAACCTGTAGAAGTAAAAACCTCTTTTAGGACTGGAAGTGAAGTTTCAACAGCTTTTTTTTTTTCACATTGCTGCACTTCTTTCCCACGAAACATTTAACTGAAGTGTCGTATTGTAGTTGTGATTCCGACTCATTCCAGAAGGTGGCGGTAATTCACCTAAACCTGAGTGCCAACCCCATAGAGAGACAGCATTAGCACCATGCATTGTGGGAAATAGTATGTCAGGTAGACTGGTCCGATGCATACTGAGAAATTTTCCCGGATCAGTAGGACATCTGGGAATTTTTGGCATACTGCAGATTTTGCAAGTTTTGGCGTACTGCCTAATACATACTGAATTTCAGCCAAATCAGTAGATACTACTAGTGTAGTAAGCGGTTTGGAAAACAGCCTATGTGTCTTGGACGCTGCAGCATCTCAGCTTGGAACTTTGAAACTTCTGATCACTAGAGTTTAATGAGAGCGAAAAGACGGAGCTGAAAACATACGGACATAGTCTCTGGGCTCCTTTATTTCTTTGTCAGCTCATTGTTTCGTCATGTCGTGTTATGAGTCTCCCAGTGTTTTTACCCCCTGCAGTGTCTTTTGGATTTTTCTGAGTTTGTTAACAAATGCATTTTGTTTTAATCTGCCCTTGGGTCCTCCCAACTCTCGTATTTCTCAAACTGTGACACATTTTACCTCAAAATATAATTTCTTTTGATTTGTATTCTTATCCACTCCATCTCAAGGTCTTATTTACAAAGAATTTTGCACCAATGCCGGTTCGATCATAAAGTTCATAGTCTGGAGGGGGGGGGGGGCTGCTAAAGTGCCCTCCTGGTTGGTAAAATACAGCTGCCCTCTTGGGTGGTGAGAATGGGCTGTATGTCCTTTTTTTCCCTTTTTGGCTCTGCCTTTTAAAATGTACGCTCCACTCTTCATGACTTTTACTCCACTAAATCTATTTCTGATATGATTTCTTTGCATCTTTATGTCCTCTAATGTTTCTCCTTTTCTAACTGATCTGGATCTTCTAAAGTTTTTGGTGTCACGTCGTCCCAGCTGTGACATGTTTATCCTAAAAATAAAACTCCCTCCTCTCAGATTCCCATTTTAAGCCTGCCTCCTTTTTTTTCTGTTTCAGCTCGAGTGATTATTTTTTAAATCAAATCAAGTCCTTGTGTAACGGGGTCCTCTTAGTTCACTTAAATCTCTGAGGGATGCATGAATAGAAACAAAGTGCTTTAAACTTAAAAGCCTTCATGAGGTTTATTATGAACCTTGGAAGAAGAGAGAGACAAAAGAAGATGGTGTGTGTGTGTGTGTGTGTGTGTGTGTGTGTGTGTGTGTGTGTGTGTGTGTGTGTGTGTGTGTGTGTGTGTGTGTGTGTGTGTGTTATATCTTCAGCAATATAAGGTTGAACAAAGAGGGGGTAATATGAGCTAACAGGAGAACATAATGAGAAAGTGAGAAGTGAAGGAGAGATAAAGAACAAAGTGGGGAACAGATAAAGTTTGGAGGCAGCCTTAACTCTCTGAGAATTAAAAGATCGAGTACAGCCGCCTGGAAACAGAGACAGAGCAGAGCGCTCTCTCCAATGCGTACACTGCTTATCTTTTTACCTGAGAGCAAGAGAAGTCCTCTGTTCTGTGATTCATTTTAGGCATTCAGCTCGAGATGTTTTGTAACGTCTTTAACTGAAACATCTCCTGCCTGAAGGAAAATCACAGATTTAAACAAGGAAGGATTTGTCCCTGTCTCCAAAATAAGATTAAAAGGGATTTGGCTGTCTGAATGAGACCAAAATGTCCAGTGATAAGACATTTCTGCTGCAGAATTTATTGATGCAACCAAACTTTGGGGCCTTTTAAGAGCATCTCTGCAGTTCTTTTTAGACTAGTCTTAATATTTCGTTTTGTTGACCGCACTTCATTTTCTGTTTGAAGTGGATTGCAGTGACACCTTTTTAGATGGAATTGAACGCACACTGTCATTATGATATGACTCTTAACAAGTTTGTTTTGGAAATTAATGGGGATTGGATTGTCTTTTTAAAACCATTTTTCTTTGTTCGAGACAACTTTTTGCCAGATACAACATAACGAGGTAAGGTTTTTATCAACAGTTACACAACGCTGTTGTTGGAAACATGACAACAAGCAAACTTTGTCAGTTTGTCCTGTGAACTGGTAGCCAGCTTTAGTGTCACTCGCAGCCTGTCTGAGATGTATCATAGCAAATCCTTATGTTCAGCTCCTCTACCAAGCAGAGCGAACGTAACCTCACTCTTCACTTTACTGATGGACTCTCCAGTATAACTGCTGCATGTGGGTTGGAATGAACTTTTTTACAAACAGTTTAGCCTTTAGCTCATGGTTTCGCCTTTTGCTCAACAGTCTCCCGTTTAGCTTTCTTCCACTCTGACGTCTTTTTTTCTGTCTGACAGTTCAGCTCCAGCGTCCGCCATCACTACAAAATTAATCCCAGAAATGCTTTTCAGCAGAGAAAAACACAGATCTCTCTTCTCACTACTTAACTTTGTCAGCCAGCGTGGTGTTGTCATAGAGACTTCAACATGCCATAAATCAATCTGGTCCTGTCCAACCCGATCAGAAGGCTAAGAAATAGCATTTGGAAATGACCTATATTGGCGATGATAATCTCACTTTAATCTCATTAGGATCAGACATAAATTCAGTTGTGAGACTTTTTTAAGATCACTTAAAAAGAGTTCAAAGTCCCTTAAACTAAAAAGTTGTCTCTGCATGGGTTTCAGATATGACTCATGGTTCGTGGGTGTGTATCATGACTGCACATTAGAATAAGCACATGCACATACTGTCCTAGACAGAGCTGATTTCTTCCTGCTCGCTCAGTCTCAGCACAGCTCTCTCATCTGCAGCTCTGCCTCATTGAACCTGACAGTCTGAGGGGAGAAGACATGAGAGAGTGAAGTTGAGCACATCCTCAGCAAGGCCGCACTCCCCTAATATTATCTCATGATACGAGCACCATGAATCAGAAGGAATTAGCATTCACTCAGCATTGATCGTTGCGGCCTCTCTCGACACTCAAGACATCAGCTGATCTCCACTGGGTTGAAGCTGCAGACTTATATTTTTCCTCTCTCTGAACTATTTTCCAGGAAGAGTGAATGTCTTCTGACTCTTGATTTACATTCTTGTTAAGGGCAACATCAACCGCTCTACTGTTTATCTTTGCATGAGGCTCATTTCATATTGACTGTGCATCAGAAGAGCCTCACAGGACTCATACAATAAATTCATGCTGACTTATTCCTCTCTCTCTCTCTCTTTCTCTCTCTCTCTCTCTCTCTCTCTCTCTCTCTCTCTCTCTCTCTCTCTCTCTCTCTGTCTGTCTCTCTCTCTTTCTCCATCTTCATGCCTCTGATCTGTCTGATGTACTGTACATCTGTGAGAAGCAGCGTCAAAGAGGTCTGCTGGAACCAGGCTCAATGGGCTGCAAACTTGGAGAATTACAGACGGCACAAACTTAAATTAAGGCATCTCATGGATAAGTTTTTCTCTGTAAAATCCTAGAATCTGTCTGTGAACTGATCTTAATCCTACTAAAAATGACACCAGATCTTCATGAGATCTTTGTCACAAGACTTGCTGAAATAGTAAGGTCATCACATAAGTATCTCCTAACTGATTCATGACATGTCAGCGGGATAGGGTCTCATATACCATGGTCTTGCCATAGCTCCACCCCCTACAGGCCTCCACAGGACTGGCAAATCAGAGGGAAGGGGGTTTGTGGAGCCTAAAAGAGACAGCAGCTAAAACCAAACATTGGGAAAATATGTATTTATTGATTTGTAAATTATTTGAAGCTACTACAGGGGCTATATAAAGCTTGCAAAGAGCACAGTACCCCCTCTTTAAGTTTAAACTTAAATTATTTTGGTCTCTCTTGGTTTTTGTGTCACTTTAGAAAGATGGACTACTTTTGTTATATTGTCAAATTGTGTTTTAATTTGCAGTTATAACCTGACAACTGCTTTGTGAAACTCAGGCCTCCCTCTGTCTCTCTCCTTGTCTCTCAGGTCTCTCCATCCTGGGTGTTTTAAGCACTCAGAGAGAATGAGGGGACTCAGACTAAGCACCATAGCGGTGTGGAGGCTTTAGTAGACCTCATTAACCTTCTTCTCCCTGAGCAGATTTCTATCTGTTTGCTGAAAGTGCTGCATTTGGTATTTAGTTTATAGATTAAGTTTAGTCTGGAGACCACAGGAAGTGAAGTTATTGGTATTTAACATTTTCAGGTTTCTGTCTTCAGTCTGCAGGGGGGGGGGGGGGGGGGTGCTGGGAGAGACGATCCATTGCATGACTTTTTCCATTTTGTTCCTTTTGACCTCTCTTGTTCATTTGTTTGTGAACATTTGGACAGTCCTGAAACAAAACTTGTTGAGATAAAACCATTGGTACATATTTTGGTCTGATTTGGGAGGCCTTAACAACAACATATGGATATCTGTGAGTGGAATACATTTGCAATGCCGGTCTTTATCTCACCTCCACAGGCTTTCTATACCTGACAGCTAGAGCAGCTGCTTTGAGGGTCTCTAATTACAGAGAGAGTGGGTGTTCGTTAGAGTTTGTTAAAGCCAGGTGTGTTTCATGCAGATGTTAAAGGATTACAAAACTCCTCTCCAACTTTAAATGATAGTCATTAACTTTTGGATGCAAACAGCCTGGATACGACATGGGTCGGACTCCAGTGTGAGGGAATTATGTTTCCTCTCTTAGAGTTTATGCAAACAGTGAGGTTTCAGTTTCCTTTCTCTGCTTCTGTTCACTTTTATTTCTGCCATTATGAAGCATTTCTGCAAAATGTGCAAAGTCAACGAGAGGGGGAGAGAGAGAGAGAGAGAGAGAGAGAGAGAGAGAGGGTTAGTCCAACATTTCCCTGTCTCCTTCCAGCAGCTCTGGTCATAAACCGAGCACTAAGATAATCCATCTCTCTGAATTATTTACATCCTATCAGATGGCTCCATCTCTTCTGTCGCCCAGCGGAGTTGGTGGGATAACAATGAGATTGCCTTATTTTCAGGTTGCACAATTTCCTTTTATTTATTATGGCTTTATATCTGTATGAATATTATTTTACCAGACAGCATCGCCCTATCTGATGATGCATCGTGCACTGAGTGAAAATCTGTATCCCTTTATTTTGTCTGCGTGCAGGTTTATTTCTGTGTGGTACGTGAGTATGCAGAATCTCTTCCAATGCTGATTCAAAGTCAGCGAAAGAAAACATATGCAAACCTTTATATCATCCAGTGCAGACACACAGCCTCAATATTTAAAGTTTTAAGATCAAGCAGGGCGGCTTTTGGCAGCTTCAAACAGAGTGAGGTGGTGTACAAATTTTACAAACATCAAAACAGAAAAAGATGATAGGTAGACGTTAAAAGATGTGCCTCCAAAGACCCAACCTTCATAAACAATCAGAAAAACTCAGCTCCATAAACCTGACTGTAAGATTCATCATGACGGCCTCAGGCTGTGAAATGTCCAACAAAATAATCTGGTTTTCTATGTTTTTCTTTCATGTAATGTAAAACCCACAGAACCAACTGTTACAACTTCTCCTTGTATTCCTTCGACCTTTGACTCACACTGATATGAAAAGAAACCTCAAACATTTCCATTCGAGGCGATTCAACTCGTTTTGTTAGTTTGAAGGGGGATGACAAATACCTGCAGCTGAGCTCCATTTTCGATTAGACCTCTGTGCTTTATGAAATCCTCTCCCAACAGGCCCCAATTCCCAACACATCAGATCCAGTAAGGTCATCTTGTTATAAAAACAGTATTGTTTTTTAAACAAGAAAATGTTCACAGATCTACAAGTGCATGTGTTGTGAAACATCAAACCAACTTTCAAATTGTATATGTATGCTGAAAAAACTGTCCATAAAAATCATGCATGATCATCATGCTCCTCTTAGAGCCACAGCTCAGCCTGTGCTGATCTAGCAGCCTCTGCATGATATCTTATTGCTTGACTGGCCGTGTTCAAGTTTATGTCACTGACAGTCATCACCACAGCAACTCTTTCTCACAGTAAGAGACATTTCACAGCCTCTCAGGATACCTTGTGTCGGAGTTGCATGGACTCAGTGAACACTGTTTGACCATTTTCAACCTAAAATCTCAAAAAAAAAAAAAAAAAAAAAAAACCCTGAAAGAAAACTGACTTTCTACAATGCATTTAAATGGACGTCCAGGCAGAGAATGTCCAAGTGTATCGGAATGGCTATATGCACTAATGGTTATATGCACTGTGACTGGCTCATCATGTTTGAGGGCGGGACTTAGCCATAGGTCAGTTGCACTGATAAAACTTTAGATGATGCATTTGATACATCAACTTCTTGATAGCAGCTCTGGGTTCAAATGTATGTCATGGAAAATTTTTACATTCCATGCTAGACTCACTTGGTGATCCTCAGACAGATATTACTTAATAGGTCATTTCTTAAAATATGTTTGTGTAGGTGTCGAAACTGACCTTAGCCTGACTCCTGAGCAAAACTGACCTTAGCCTGACTTCTGAGCAAAACTGACTTCAGCCTGACTCCTAAGCAAAACTGACCTTAGCCTGACATCTATGTATCTACCACCACTGACCTGAGTTTGACTTTTAAGCGCCTGGTACATGATAGAAACAGACCTCTGGTGCCGGTCATGCAGTGTGTCTCATGTTTCCTTCTTTCTGTATTTAAAGCCTCCAAGAACTTGGACTCGGAGAGCACTTTTGCAGACTGCATCTGCTCTTTGAGACCAGGTCCTCTACCTTACAAGGTTTACTGAGTACTCATGTTGTGGACATTTTCCTGTTACTGGTGAACAATGAAACAGGGACTTCTGCTGACCAACAAGGTTTAATTATGAAATTTACATTGAAATTACAATTATACTTGCAAAGACAAACTTGACTCAAGATTACGTTAATAAACACAGAGATGCAGAGATCCACAGGACCAGGTTTTACTCAAATATAAGACTATATGAACCCAGGATTGGAGACAGCCTGAGTGATGCCTTATTTATGACATCCAAAGAAAAGGAGTCAGAATATATACAAGGTGTTTCTTTTCTCCCTCACACATTGTGACAGTCTTTGGTGATAAAAGATTTATCATGTGGCAAATTCCTTCCACTTTTTATTTATTTTTTTATTTTGTGAGAGTGTCTATAGAGAGATTACATCCTGCCATTTTAAAGCAGTAGGTAGGACAGACAGAGACAGTCCTGAGGGACAAACATCTCTGCTTCAGAAATTCCCATTATGTCACCAAACTGGGGCGTCGTCCACACACCTGATGGCTCTGCCTCTGCTGTTTCTGCAGTGAATTATTTTTGCAGTCCACAGGGAGCGTCTGACATTTGTTAACAGCTGGCTCAGACTGAATGACCTGAGTGGGCCATGTTTATGTCTACAGAGCTCCTGATTGGCTACAGTAACAATTTCTGCTCTTCTGTCTCTTGCACACCTCTACACTCTGCACTGTGACTTTTATACTTTTAAAAATCTGTTTTAATATATTTTAACCTTTTCTTTCCATTTTACTTCCTTTTATTTCTTGTTGCTCTTTTAATTAATTTTGAAATTGTTTCTTTTTAATATGTTTTGCTGACCTTTTCTATGTGAAGCACTTGAATTATTGTTGCTTGTTGCTGAAATGTGCTATATAATAAACTTGCCTTGCCTTGCCTTTTCGAGGGGCAAAAAAAAGGGTTCTTATCCAAATGGTCTGAAAGAAGAGAGCTGATATGAATGAGAAAGCAAAACACACGTAATTTCATTTCCAGTCTTTTCTTGGGACATTTGATGGACCAGAAAGTAACATGTTGTCAATAGAATAGCTAGTTTAATTACTGATATGTTCCCTATTGGTCTAAAAGGTGGTGCAGGAGAGTTTTTATTCAAGGAAAGCTGCAATCACCCTAAGAGAGCTCAAAAATCAAGTCAAAGTAGACCTTTCCATTCGCCCCTTTCATCAGATTGGTTCCTTCCTGGGACAGGTAGAGTCGCCCCTGCAGGCTGTTAGAAAAATAATGAAGGTTAATGGTTCTTCCACAGAGGCTCCGTTCATTTTATATTTATAGTGGACGGTTTTGGGGTGACACCAACCATAAAACAGGAGGCCCATGATCTCCTTTTTTCTCTGCAAGACCGGGATCTCTAAAATAAATGATTAATAATATCAATATACATTAATAATAAAACTGTGAGCAGAAAGCTCTCAGGTGATGTAATTCTGATGCAATTCGCTGGCTAGCACAGACACAGAGTCCTCACTTTGCTGCTTTTTAAAACTTTATAAACAAAAACTGGGTCAGAGTGTTTGAATGTGACAGTTCTTGTTTTTAACTGATGATTTAAGCCTTTTTAATAAGGTTATACTTATTTTAAAACAGCTTTACATGTTAAAATTTCAGCTCTTGACGTTTAAAAAACCTTCTCAGACAATAAAGGGAATTTTCTTTATAACATTCTCAGATACAAGGCAGTACAACCTTATGTCTGAGGGATAGTAAATAATTAGAGACTAAGCATTATAAAACATGTTTCCCCGCTTTCACCATGTTCTCCAAAGCTTTCCAGACAATCTGAAGCTTCACAGAAACAATTTTGTCTCCTGGTATGGCCTGAGGTTGATATGGAAACTCAACCACTTGGATTGGAGTGTACTGCAAATACACACAAAGGCAGTGGAAAAACAAACTGGATGAAAACTTTAACTGTCTGCACACGAGTGGAGCTGTCCACGGTGCTGAAATACAACAGCTGCGCTTTGACTACAAGAACTTTCTCCTAAAAATACATACATTTCCACCGTCATAGCTAGGGTAGAATTTAATTTTAGGGGATAAATTTATCCATTTATTTATTTCCAGATGTCCAGGGACTTTGGGAGGCGGCACCTTTATTCTGTTACTGATTGGTGGAGCAACCATAGTGTTTTTATTTCTCCCCTCCCTCTATCTGCCCACAATAAATTGAAAACCAGCTTCAATGACTCCTAAACATTGGTCTTCTTTGAGCCTGATTGTGTGAATGTGTCTCTGTCAGCTCCTAGTGTTCCAGTTTAAAGAGTGACCCTGTAAACTGGAGACCTTCAGCTGAATGTGTCAGTGTACATCCAGTTTACTATAGCTGTTGAAACACAGAAGAAGTCCACGGGAATGCATCCTGGTTTTGTTTTGTACATGTATATGCGTCATAATTTCCTCATTGGATAAGTATTTAATGATGATCTAAAGCTGTTTACGAAGGATGCATCCTGCTGAGAGTCTTCAATCAGTGAGATCCTTTTGAAGCTCAAACACAGCTCCATCTCTGCTGTCTTCATGTTTCAGGTTTTTGTACACGGCTTCACCCGGCCATGGGTTTTTCACAAGCACTCGTCTCCTTTCAAGTGCCCACAAATCTATCTGCAGTGAAGTAAAGCGCCATCAAAAACAGCACAGGCTGAATATCCTCCATGCTAACAGGCTAACTGCATTGCTACACAGCTTGTCTGTCTCCCTCTATGGTGTCATTTTTGCTAAAAGGCTTTCGTTGTTGTCTTGCTGCCCACACACACACACACACACACACACACACACACACACACACACACACACAAACACACACACACGCACACACACAAACAAACAAAAAGGGGCCTCAGGAAGAATTTAGTTTTGGTGAATGTTTTATCATGAGCTAAAAGTTCCTGGACCCTCTGGTTGAAGCATAGCCTAAGATTCCTAATGGGCTTTCATGGTGCTGTCCATGGTGCTGAAACTATAGCTGTATCACATGCTGCAAGAGGGCCAAGTTTTCACACCTGATGAAATCCTGACTGTTTATATAAAAGTATACTCATACACCTAATATACACACTGACTTGGATACAAAAACATTTAGTGCATGTTTTAATACGAGTGCTGAAGTGTGGTTAGTTGTCTCGAGGGTTTAACTATAGGAGATAGAGAAAGTGAGAGAAGAGGAGGTTTTCAGAAGTGTTTGGGGGTGATAAAACAGCCCTTTGTTTCAACTCCTCTGTACCTCTCAGCGACACACACATCATGCAACAGTGATCAAGAAGTACCATTATAGCCACTTAAACTCCACTCCAGCTCTATATATCCAATTTAGGGGAAAAATTTTAGAATAAAGTCATCTCTCAAACTGTCTGCACAGTAAATGATCTCTTTTTACTCAATTATCATCCAAATACTTCATCTTTTAATATTCCAGTTTTTCTTCTTCTCTGGTGTGTTTTTGTTTGGAGCTGCCCTAGATTTCAAATAAAAGTAAATCAAAACGTGGACCTAGAAAAGTGCAAGGTGTAGAAGGTTTTGATGATTACTTTGAGTTTAGGGTGTGTTCACTGAAAGCTCCCCTTTCATAAAGTTTAAAATAGACTTTTTTCTTTGTCAGGATGATCAATTAGTAGACTGTACCTTTTCGACTAAAAGGACTGAGTGAATTAAGCAGCAGTGAAGTTTCTTAGGCCGCGTTTAAACTTCCTCAGGATGTGGTAACAGTCTCACCAAATCCAAGAGCTGTGATTAAGAACAAACAGATGCATTGTGACGTTAAGACAAAAACAAGGGGGCAGTGAAAGGTTGAGGCAGATGCAAGAGAACAAATATCAAAATGGTAATCCAAAACAATCTGAAGAGGCCTTTACTCTGGAGCAGCAAGTGTTAAAAAATTGTGTTTCTCATTAAGTAGAAAGAAATGTAGGAGTGAAGTGCAATCTTGCAGTCTGCTACCTAGTCGATGACTCAACAAAAGTTGCAATTTGTGTACACAATTCACAATAAGTTAGGGATATTGTGAGGTCCTCAGTGGATTTCATACATAAGGTGTTTGTTTCACGTCAGTGATTTTTGGGATAGGGAGGCAATTGTATTAGGGTGTAAGACACGCCTTATTTTGTGTTTTCCACAAAATGGTCTCACTGCCTCATACTGAACAGTGCGCCTTACATATTGGGGCCAATACCAAAAATACAAAAAGACAACCCTTTTAAATGTGGCATCAATTTCAACATTCTTGGGGTATAAAAAGCTGGTATTGTCAGTAAGTCATTTCCAGTTCATCATTCAAGCAGCCATGAACACACATTGTCACTTAACGGACGAGCAGTGCCACCTGGCCATAGTGTGTCTTCAGGCTGGTAGCAGACAGTCAAATGTTGCTTGTGAACTTGGTGTGTCTCAAAGTGTCATCAACAGACTTGCAGCAAGACACAGAACTACTGGCAGTGTTCGTAACGGACCCAAGAGTGGAGCCCCATGCGTGATGGCTGCAATGATGACCAGTACCTAAGGTCCTATGCACTCAGACACCGTTATGCAACTGTCACACAGCTGCAAGCCTGTTTACACAAAGTGAGAGGTACTAGGGTTTCCAGACAAACCATTCACAACTGACTCCACAGTTTTGGCTTAAAGCCAAACGACCATTGCAGGTGACTCCACTGCCACCAAGACACCGCCTTGACCGTTTGCAGTGGGCGCAAGACTATGTGACCTGGACAATGCAGCAGTGGTCTACTGTCCTGTTCACTGATGAGTGTCGGGTCACCTTGCACAGAAATGATGGGTCAACATGGTCCCCAGGATTCACTTTGGTGGAGGAGGTGCAACAGTCTGGGCAGGCATCACCAGTCAGCGCAAAACAGATTTGGTGATTGTAGTTGGCTCAGTCACTGCACATTCTTACCTCAGAGACATCATAGAACCCATCATCATCCCCAAATTCTGCTAGCACACCCCCAACTTTCTGTTCATGGATGATAATGCTCCACCACATTGTGCCAGAATTGTCACAGTTCAACTTCAGGAAGTTGGTGTGCCACATATGGTATGGCCAGCAATGTCCCCCGACCTGAATCCTATAGAGCACGTCTGGGACCAGCTGAAGCAGAGGCTGGATGCTCGTACCCCACCCTCACATGACCTGGCAGAACTGCATGTAGCACTTGTGGAGGAGTGGAAAACATTGCCTCAGAACAACATGAGGCTAGTGAGGAGCATGAGACGTCGCTGTCAAGCTGTCACTGCAGCAAACGGAAACACCACAACACTACTGACTTTATCAATTTTGGTCATTTGGGGCTATCTTTGTTATTGTCTAAATTGTTGGGGTAAGAAATATTAAAGTAATGAAAATGGTGTTGCCACTCATTCATTAATAGTGATATCAAATGGAACTATTACGCATTTCATTAGAATTCAGATCAAATAGGAAAAGCACTCATGTAAATAACAAGATCCCTAACTAATGGTGAGTAAAAGACACATCATTTCTCTTTCCTTTACCAAATTGGTTGTCTTGCCCACACTTATCATCTTGATATGAGGTTCGCAGATAATACCCAGCAAGTGTAGTTTATGGGCGACAGGATTTGCCGGAGCTGCTTCTTTAGTGTTGTTAGAAAAACAGGTCGATTTTCAGGCAGAGCTCCGACCAAATGGAGGTGTCTGGGTGAGGTGCAGGATTTAGGGGAGCTGGCTCCTGCAGAGTACAACAATAATCACACTTGTCTCAGAAAACCACCTTGAGCAGCTGGTTTAGTTCATTCGGCAGAGTCGACATGAGATCAACACAGCAGTTCTGTGTTTGATTCCAACTCTTGACCCTGTGCTGCACTACATCTCCACGGTCTCAAAGAGAACGAAAAGAAGAAAGCTACTCTTTGCACTCAAGTCTTTATCTTATAACTTGGAGAAAGGTCAGAGTTCATCAGTCCGCACAGCTGTGCTTGTATTCATCATTAATACTCACAAGTACTGATGAAATGCAACTCCAGTTATAAGCAGAGAAGCATTGTTTATTCATTTTGCTCACATAAGTAAATAAACAACAGAGCAGAGCAGGATGAGACATCAGAAATAGAGATTCACAAAGAGTGCTTCTCCTCTTTAATGCTCCAAACTGGCTGCCTCTGTGTGTTTTTGAGGAGGATTGAAAGACATCGCCTTAGGCAACAGGACAGCTTGTCAGGATCAGTTTTGAGGTAATAAAACCAGAAAGAAAGTATAATAGAGCTAAAATTAACCCTGATGCTGCACAGTAAAAATAAATCCACATTCACACACACACACACACATTTTTTCTTAACATCATACGTGAGCAGGTGACGTGTTTTTTCTCACCTTCTCTTGGATAGCTGACTGAATGACCCAGAGTTTGAGAAAATAAGGCCCCCTGTGGTGTTTTTACTTACCATTTCTTCTTACAGCTTCTCTAATATCACATTTATTTTATCCTTCTCTTGGGTTTAACTGTGTGTGTCGGTGTGATCAGGCTATTTTGGAACATCTCTTTTCATACCAGAGGGTGTAGAGGCCCAGACACACATTATTACATGGCCATGAGCCTGAACGTCAGAGGTGAACTTTCATTTGAGTCCCTGCTGAGAAGGAAACAGGCGTCACACAGTTATTTTTGCTTGACTGTAATATGGACACAAAAACACAGACTGAATCTGCTCCTTTCACTGGGATCACTGCTTTGTTTTGCGATACAGACATCAGTTATGATCTGATGTCTCAGAATTACTCTTCACTTCCGATGAAACTGATTAATTATTTAGGAGTCATTATTTGGTGTCTGTTTTTCTTTTTTGGTGCATTTTGTTCTTTTTCATTGTCATGCATTTCATTTTTTTTTCCACACACATTAATATTGAAGCTCAAACTCGTTAACTTCCTGTTTTAACTTGTTTGTGTTTAAGTTTGATTTTCTATCAATGTTGATGCTGTTGCTCCAGATAAACTGTTATAGTTAAACCCTGATTGTTCCTCTGATGCAAAATGTTGACATTGGGGTTTGAAAAGTCAGGGTGTTAGAAAGTCAATTCCCTTTAATGCCACTAAGTTTTTGATGCATACTCAACACATGTACGCTATAACGTGACCCTCAGCTATCCCGTGGGAAATCAAAAAGTGGTGCAGCATTAATGTTGTGAAGGGCAAAAAGAAACAAAGCTCCCTGAGTGGAGAAAAGGAAGGACCCAGTTCCATTGTACAAAATGTACAATCAACAACATTTGAGAGAATCAGATTCACCTTCATTCACCGAGAATCTTCAAAAGAATTCAAGGAATTTGACTCCTTTTTTTCAAAACTGTAATCTCTTTGTACAATGTAATTAAATATTAAATATTAACACTAAAGGGGACTTTAAATAAGTTAAAGAAAGAAAAGCTTTTACATGTGGTATGTGCATTGTAGTTGCATGGTAGAGCTCTGTAACATCAACCAGAGGGAAGTAGTTTAAAGAGTGTGTGTGAAGGATTGCCAGAGACATTACCAGTTTGCTCGAACAGTATGAGTCCTGGATGGAGGGCAGGCTGACTTTGATGATCTTGTTTTGCAGACCTGACTGTCCTGAAGTCTGTGCTTTGTGTTTGGAGGCAAAGGGAAACTAAACAGAGCTGAAGATGCACAGGACAGACTGGCTGTGCCTTTGTCTGATTAAGTTTA
The DNA here is from genome assembly GCA_030710495.1 of Labroides dimidiatus. Classification (NCBI taxonomy): domain Eukaryota; kingdom Metazoa; phylum Chordata; class Actinopteri; order Labriformes; family Labridae; genus Labroides; species Labroides dimidiatus. The sequence goes on from CM061154.1 coordinate 16,917,871, forward strand.
TGTGGGAGGTCCAATTCAGATCTCACTGCTCTCAAGACTCATAAGTCTCATGAGGTTCAGTTATGTTGAGCTGATCCATGCCTGTTTAATTAAACCATTAAAGCAAAAAAAAAAACAAAAAAAAACCCATCAACTGTCTGACAATACTTTGCCGGAATTAAACTGCATGAAGCTGATTTTGGGTTCTGCTGAATGCAAACCCTTTGACTGTCTTCAGATTGGAAAAACTTAGCTCTTGCTGCTGAGGGGAAGTCATCCTCCTCTGCCACTCAAAGTAGCTGAGGGATTGCAACCAAACTCTAAAGAACATCCCAAAATCAAAACACTAACCCAATATTCAGATATTTGTTAAAACCAGTAGAATAGAGGCTGAAAAGTTCTCTAAACAAATACAGGTTTATGTCATCAAAGAAAAATGCCATTTACCTCATAAAAACTTGAATGATACAGCTCTTTTTGAAGGGGAGATATTTGTCTTGCCTGCAATACAGAATATGTAAAACAAATGGGGTAATACCTTCCTAAGATGCATTCCATATGAGCTCAAAATATGATCCAAACTGTTGATACCAACATTTTTAAAGCAAATATTCAAATAAGAATACAAAAGAAAGCATATTTTTCCACTCCCATGTTGAAAGGTCAATAAAATGGTAATAATTTCTCTTTAAAAAGTACTTAAGAGGAGCTCAAACACATGCAATCAATTTGCATGTGGATAAACATGGTGAGATTAATCATTTGACAGCACTCAAAGGTTAATCAAAATATCATTTAGGAACATGTAGTTTAAAACTATGAGACATGAGACCTATGTGAGTATATGGAAGAATAAGTATGAGCCACTGATGAGTCTTTCTTTGCACGTTCCCTTGGCTCCACATATTTTTTTTTCTCCCAGCTTAATTCTCTTTCCTGTCACCTCAATGCCTCAATGACTTCCTGGTTGGTCATTAGCTTGTTTTGTCTCTGAGGGCAAACTACAGTCAGCAGGAGCAAACCGCAGTTTAAGGCATCAAAACACCGGGCTGGAGAAGCTGTGAGGAGTCCAGCTGAGTGCTCGCCAACAGGGGAACACTGACGTGCATGTGTGTGTGTGTAAACGCTTCGATGCTGCAGGCTACACTGTCAGTCAGTCCACAGTCTGAGCTTTATTACCAGTGTCTGAATATTTCACTCGATAAATCTGATGATCCCGGTCTTGGCTGCACACTCATGCCTTTCCAGTCATGATCAGTCAGATTTATTCAGCGTTTGCCTCGGTGTCAGAAAGTAAAGTGGATGAAGCTCAAAACGAGACGAGAGGCAGTGGACATGAACTGCATGCAGAACCAAAAACTTTGCAGCAACTTTCTTCAAATGTTACTCTCTAATGCCCAGGAACCCCGGTGACCCAACATTGCTACAGAAAGTCTGCAAACTTTTCCTCCCTTTACTCGTCACCACAAACGCTCAGCATTGAGCAGTGTGAGACATCGAGTGTTAAACGTCCTCTGGGCCTGAATAAACGCTGGCATGTTGATGTTATTCCTCTTTCATCTTTTGTCTGCGTAGCTGCTATTATTCCTCTTAATGACTCTCTGAGTTTTCTTCTTCATTGATCTCAGCGTCTGAAAGTTTTTGCTCTGAGCACAAGTGTTCACATGGAAAGGCACGCAATTTTTTTGACTTTTTACACACCAACTTTAATTTAAACTTTTCATGTTGCTTTTTCTGCACCTCACATCAGCACCTGACAAATATTTTTGGCTGTCTGCAGAACACAGCTAGACACTTTATTCAGCCGATTTCTGCAACACGAGCCGTGCAGACGATCTGCTAACAATGTGCTACTCGGAGCTAAAGATAAAAAAGAGTTTGCCAACACACAGCTAACAGGTGTGTCAGATAATGTGTCCTATGTCAGTCTCTGCTTTTATTCTTTGTGTGTGTGTGTGTGTGTGTGTGTGTGTGTGTGTGTGTGTGTGTGTGTGTGTGTGTGTGTGTGTATGTGTGTGTGTGTGTGTGTGTGTGTGTGTGTGTGTGTGTTTGCAGCTAACAAACACACTCTAAAACATGTCCTGTGGCCAAGCTCAGCAGGTTGCCCTCTACAAAAAGCAGAAAGAGCTGGAACATGCTCTGAATCCATCATTAAACTTTAAGGTAGAATCAGAAACAGAAAACTGTGCTTCTCTCTGAGGGTCAGTTCATCCGTCCCTGTGAAAGAAATGAAGTTGAACCATAATCAACCTAATCCAGAAAAACAAACTCTGAAAACATGTTTTGTTGGTGTTAATTCAAGTTTACAAGATAATCCACCTTTCGTCCATGGAGTTCGCCACAGAACAAACCACAGAACAAGGTATGCCTCCATTGAAACTAAAGCCAATGCCGATCATCAGCATCCTGCACTACCCACTACAAAGGATCAACATGTTATCTTTTTATTGACATTTTTTTGTTTGTTTTTATTTTTTATTTTTTTTTTCAGAAAATAGTCCCAGTTCTCCACCAGACTTTTATCTTTAATTCTATTTGTTTGTCGCAAACCCTAGATATCAGTGTCCCTTGGCTCAAGCTGAATCTTCATGGACAAAAAATGAACACAAAGCCAAGAACTGAGCGTTCACCAACTTTGAGTTGTAGTCACATACTGCTAGCCATCTGCTAAGTGTTAGCTTTCCTAAAAGACTTCTAAGCTGTGTTCAGCGGAAGTTATCATGACAAGACATGATGTAAGAGGATGTTAGGCCATTAAAAATGAAAGAGTAGACAAAATAAAAATCAGCAAAAGCAGAAGTTTAGATTTACTGAGATGGCATGAAACAGAAGCTTCAGTTTTAGAGACTTAAAGCTGTATGAGTGCTGCAGAAAACTGTACTGACAGACTGTCAGCTTTAACCCTCAGACATGTGCAGGGGTTGATTGATTGATTGATTGATTGATTGATTGATTGATTGATTGATTGATTGATTGATTGATTGATTGATTGATTGATTTCTGTTTTGTTTTTCTCCAAATTATTAAATGCAAACAACAATTCTAACTCTCCCATTCTAACTGATTCTCTTTTGAGTTCTCTTTTTATTTAGGGCCTGTGATTACTTTTTATGTCTCATTTGTTGGACACAACCACCAAGCTTTTTTCATATGCAGTGGTGTTTTCAATAGTTTTTTGTTTCCATGTGTGTATCTCACACTTATGCTACCCCTCTCCAGACTGAGCCAACAATGACTTCAAAAAATCAGAACGTCAAAGGAGTTATTTTAGGAAATGCAGAAGAAAAATCACAAAATGCTTTAATAAAAGGAGGGTGAAAAGCTTCTATAGTCCATAAAGAGCATCCTAATTTTTCATAAGCCTGCTGTTTGGAAGGAAAACTCAGAGTGGTTCTATTATTTCTGTTAGTGAGTATCTACAAATCTCTCCCTTCACAGAGAGACTTTGGCACTGAAGAGGCCGTAAATTAACATGTTCACTCTGCCTACATGGCCTCTCACTCAGTCCTCTCATCTCTTTTGGCCTTTAAAAACCATTTCTCTATTACTCTCTCCATCCTACTCAGTCTCACTCTCTAAACCTCTCCTCCACCTCTGCTGTCAACCTATTAATCTCTCTTATCTACTCCAGTTGGAAAAACTAATGTGTCGACTGTTGGAGCATTAACTGAACTGAGTTTTAGATGAAGATCAAATGTGAACGGAATTAAAATATAGGAAAAGTGCTTCAGCTTTGAGGTAAGCATACAGGTGCAGAAAGTTTGTACATGCATATTTCTCAATGTGTAACAGTGTCCTCCTTTAAAAGGAATATAATTAATAATTTCCAGGCATCCAGGGACTTTGGGAGGCGGGGCCTGCAAGCTGATAGCTTCTGATTGGTGGACCACACTGTTTTTTTTATCCCCCCTCCCTCTGTTAACAGTAAGATGCCCCCCAGCTGTGATTGACTTGGTTTAATAACTCCTAAACAATGGTCTTCTTAGAGCCTGATAGTGTGAATGTGTCTCTGTCAGTTCCGGGTGTTCCAGTTTAAAGAGTGACCCTGTAAACTGAAGACCTTCAGCTGAACATGTCAGTGGATATTCAGTTAACAACAGCTGTACAAATATTTCTGTAGTAAAATAAAGCACCAAAACGCAGGCTGAATATCCTCCATGCTAACAGGCTGGTGTCATATTTACTGGAAGGCCTTCATTGTTGTCTTACTGCCCTCTATTGGTCTGGTGGTGTTTTGCAATAACCTTTTTTATTTTTTCTCTCCATACCTCGTCCTTTTTTGTATGTCTGTCTTGTGAGTGGTTCTTAATTTTTAAACATCATCTGGGGACAAACTTTTTGAATCACTGACGACACTATGGAACTAGACATGGAAAATAAAGAGAATGATTTATTTTAGGCTTAAGCTGAAACAAAATGTTCCCTGTGAAAGAGCAAAGTGTCAGACAAAACTTTAAAAATGTATTTTAATCTCTCCTGACGCAGAAGACAAAACCAAACAAGCTCATATTTAGAAGAAAGACATGATCCCAAACCTCTGAATTATGCCCTATCATCAGTTTGGCGCTCATTATGTGAGTTTAGTTTTTAACTTCTCATCCCTCTGTGTCTTTAAAGTGATGCACAGTCATTCAGTGAGGATGGGATGACATGCGGGAGCTGACTTTATTAACAGATTATAAAACTAAGTGTAAGTTACATTTTCTAAAGCTGGATTTTCCACTCTTAAACTCTCATTTGCATGTCTCAGAAGTTTAATTAATGTCTGAATCCTAAAAAAGAAAAGCAAGAAGCACTTCTTCTCTCTGAAACAAAGTTTGAAATTCCAAAGAGCTGTTTTGCTGCACCATCGCTCCGCTTCCCAACACATTTACAGAACAAAGACACATCCTCCTCCAGGCGCTCGCTCAGCTTCACACTCTCAGCTCGGTTTGTTTGGGTTTTTTTAAAGAGTTCATGAAGGAAATTCTTCTCAAATGAAAGCAGATGGTGAAATGGAGACAGGTTCAGCAGTGAAAGATGAAGTAAATGAAAATGGGGCAGCAATTAAAACAATTTGGACTCTGTAAGAAAGAATAAGTATCAACAGACGAGACGGATGGACTGTTTTCTCTCTGGTCGTCTTTCATATGATTTGTCTCCTTGACGTCCAGCAGCACCATTAACCTTTCCTTAAGTCATCAAGCTCTGGTAGAGAATTTCTGAAAAACTTGTCCTGTTTTTATTCTTGGCCTTTTTGAGGAGGTAGGGCTACTTGCAGTGGGGACTTCATGACTCCAAGATTATGTGCGTTGTTGGGCTCATTGATTTTTTTTTCCCAAGTAAATTCTGTTCTGATTTTTTTTATTTTAATTTAATTTATTTATTCATTAATTATTTGTGAGGTGTTTCTGTTTATTCATGAGCATGTATCATGGATGGCTGTTCACTATGGGAAAACCTGAAGTTTGGGTGTAACTAAGGATATGCATCCTATTGTATTTTTGATCAACTTTTGTTTGCATGTTCACATCTTGCATGTGTTGGTTCGCTCCGGCTTCCCAACATTAAAACACATGCTTATTGAGGTTGATTGGTCACTCTAAATTTCCCATATGTGTGGGTGTATGTGTGCAGGAGAGGGTGTAGGGTCGCCCCCTTAGGGTTTAATTGTTGAAAAACATGCACTAAAGTGCTTACTTGGGAGCTAAAAACATAGGCTGGCAAAAACATGCTAAACCGGCCTCTTGGGGTGCATTTAAGTGCCCTCCTGAGAGGCAAAAACATGAGCCAAAGTTTTTGTTTTTTTGTTTTTTGCTTTTTTCTTATCACCCCTGCCCTTCAAAAAGTCTATGCACGCAGAGTGTAGATGGCCTATCACTGAATCTATGAATCTATGGGAGATAATAAACAAACCATCCAAACTGCTCACCCCCCAGAGTCAGAATAACCAAGACTTCCTTTCTCACAGCTGCCATTCATTAGAATATTTTTACAAATTATTTTAAACTAATGTACAATTTTATAGGAAGAACTCAGTTTGAATCTTGTCATATTTGGGTTTTGTGTTATGTTTTATTGGGCTGATCCACTGCTGAGTATTTGTGTTGCTGTCTTTTTTTTTGTTTGGTTTCTCAGTTCTTACTCTTAAATATTTATTCTGTGACTGTTAATCAATTACATGTCCAAAGTTCAGCTCCTGCACGGACTGTACTACAAACAAGAATTAATGAGGTCAAAGGTCAGGCTTAGAAGGAGGGGGAAAAAAAGCCTGAGAGAACAATTAGAGAAAAACATCACAGTTTATAAAAATACAACTTTATTGCAATCTATGAACAAAAGGGATGAGCGGAGAAGAACTTTAGCTCAGGATTCAGAGTACAAACCGTCAGGATGTTAAGAAGTAAAATGACTCCGACACATAATGTAATATTCATTTGAAGGCTTTCCAGACATCAATAGATCCAAATTGATTTTGAAAGTAAATCAAGGTACTGTGCTTCTTCCTTACAAACTGAAGAGGTTTTATTTTGGTGTCAGAGAGAAACGGGAACATTCGAACTGCTTTCAGCTAGAGAGGCGTCAGCTGGGTTGTTGTGCCACATAAATACACGTTTTTATTTAGACTAGGTAAAAGCAGGTCTGTGTTTATTAAAGATGGATTAAAAATTGCTAAGCCTTCCGCAGAGCTCGATTCAACTAATACTCAGCTCTGGCAGAGTTCCACTTTTTTTGACTCTAAGAGAAATAAATGAGGTTTCTGCATGAATAACGACGGTTTGTGTTTGGATGGCTGTCTTTGTACTCCAGACTGGAAATTATTCACAGAGGATTAAAACTAAGAAGGCATGACAGTCGACTCATGAAGAACATGGAAACTTTCAATTACAGCCACAAACAAGAACAGAGACAGAGAAGATTCAGTAAACTCCTGCTCACCTGTCTAAAGTTAAACAGATCAAACTTAAAGGGAAGTCACCTCAGTGTAGTTCATTTACACCTAGTCTGACATTTAATTTAACAACTTTTTTTTCACACTGAAGACACTAAAAACCCTTCAGCCGACCAAAGATGAACACCCCTCATACCGAGTGACATTTTAGTCACAGACAAAGATTCTGCAAAGAGTGGGTCACCAGCTGCTTACTCTATTAATAAATTTTAGTGATCACTCATTTAATCAGCCCCTTGTCTGTTTTCTCCATCATGTCATAGTCTGTGTAAAGCATGGAAATAGCCTCTTTGACATCACTTATTGGTTTCTGAAGTAGAGTTAGAGGTGGAGTTGAGGAGAACCTTTAGGCTCTTCGCTAACAGCTACAGTATTCACATCAGTTAGAGCAATTCAGCCTGCCCCTACATATGCAAAACTCATGACCTCAACATCTCCATCGAGCTCTAATTGAACAGCAAGAATGAAGCAAATTGGGTGGTGTGGATGATGCATGATTCATGTGTGTAAAGCAAACAGAGCCCATCTTTTTGTCAGAAGACCCATTAGTCAGAAGTCCTGATAGTCAGAAAATTAGTATGGATTTCAGTTAAATCCAATCTAATATTCTGACTAATGAGCCTTCTGATCTTCTGGCTAATGGACCTTCTGAGAAGAGGGCAGATTCCAAAGCAAACTACGCACAAATCAATGATGATCATTGAATCATCCTTCTCACTGTGAGAGACATTTAGCTTGGATATTCTCTGGTCAGGTATAACTGAACCGACCAATGGAGGTTCATTTTAATGGAAAATGTAGGTGGTGCTGGATGCCAGGCTGATGCCATCCAAGGCAGTGGTCCCATCAGAGAAAGCCTATCTGAGGTGTTAAGGTTCAAGAACAGTGACTTCTGTTCTTCTGTTAATGGAAATAAGTCACCTTATGTCAAAGTTAGCTAAAGTAAAACCAATTATAAAGTCATTGTCATCAGAAATTCTTAAAAGTAACTTTTTCTAATAGTCATTGTTCCCCACTGTTAAACTCAATCAGTCAATCTTAATTTATATAGCACCAATTCATAACAAACGTTATCTCAAGATGCTTTCCAAGCATTAACAGGTCTAGACCTGTTGAACACACGTGTGATGATGTACTTATGTTTCTTGTGTTGTATTTACAGAGTTTAAGTAAATTTATTATAAAAACCTATGCACGTCTGGAAACTTGTTTATTGTGTTCAAGATTAACCTTGTTAGTTGACAACAGACTGGAATGGTGTTTGAAAGGTACGTTTCTCATTTTGCAAGATTTTTGTCTTCACTTGTGGGCCAGACTGAGTTTTACAAACAAATTCTGCAAGTAATCACAAAACACGGGATCATGTTTGCACAAGTAAAGCATTTGAGTAAGGTGATAATAAAACAACAGAGAAATGAGCCATTTAGACTAGAATCGTTTTTTGTTTTGTTTTTTTAAATCAGGCACCTATGGACACGTTTATCTCTAGAGTAAAGATGGGTGTGTTTGGATGGGTATGAGTTTTTAGCATTCCTGCATCGGGTTCATTTCCCACAGCTGCTTGGTTTTAACTTAATCACTTTGGATCTTAATCCCTTCTTCCTCCCTAACCTCTCTCTCTCTCTCTCCTGCGTTTCATGTTCCCTCTCTATCTCTGCTCCTCGGTGTGCCAATGCTGATAGTGTTTGCACTCTGCTGCAGACTCCTCCTGTCAGTCTGCTTGTTCAAACCCCAGGGAGAACGGACTGGATTAATAACAACCTGCTCCAGCCTGTCTCCTCCTGGAGGATACACAGAGGGAGGGAGGGATGAAGGTTTATATGTGACAACACAAAGGATGAGAGAGAAAGAACAGAACAGAGGGGAAAGGGTGAGACGTGTGGGGCATGAGAGTCTGATTAGGATTGAATGAAACATATAGAGAGATGGAAGGAGAGTATGAAGGGTTAAAGGAGAAGTTGTTCAGATGGAAACAGAGATAATAAAGAGGAGCAGGGAGAAAGAGTAGGACTGAGGATGTTTAAGTGGAGAAGTGAGGACATTGATAACAGGTGATAAGTGCAGAGGAAGAAAAGACAGCAGGTGTCAGAGATTGAAAAAGGGGAAATGGAAATGATTGGATGTACAGATGAGAGGTTGAAGGATGCAGACTGGAGGAGGGGGAGGGTGTTTAAAGAGTTGTCTTCAGTGAGCTAGTGAGCAGAGAGGCACAGACGTCCTGTGAGCAGATCTCCAGTGGGAACAGCCTGCTGGAGTGTTAATTAGAAAATTATTTTCTCCCCCCTCTCTTCATTAGCACCCTGCTCTGTCTCCTCCTTCTCCCCTTTCTTCTCCCTCTGTGTCTCCTTTTCACCACACATTTCCATCGTTCTGTCTTTTAATTAACCCCTCCTCTCCTTGGGTTTAATTACAGGAAATGTCACCTTCACTTTACCGTGTGCCACCGGCCTCCATCTTCACACAGGAAGAAACTCTGAGAGAAGTAAAAACGTCTTGTTTTACCCATCTCTAGGTCAGACTTGATCTCATCACTGCTGCTCCAAACACGAGCGAGCATCACTCAATTAAAGGAGCGATCCGTCTGGGGACTACCTGTTTAGCTGCACTAATGATTCATTATGCAGCCAGCTCATGAGAGGCTCTTTGTTGATGGGTCTGTAATTAGAAAAAAATCTGTGCAGAAGGAGGGAATTCTGCACGCAGAGCTTTAATCCTGTTTGGTAGACACAGAGGGCTAACACTGATGTTTGGGGATAAAGCCGGCACTATACACTTCACCCAAAAATTATCGCAGGAGGTTCAGATAAGAACTCTGTTCTTATACAGCTCAATGGAAATCACTTACCCATCTCAGAATTTAGGTTAGAGAAGTGAAAATAATAGATAAAGCCCACTGCTTGTGTCACAATAGATCCTGAAGTCCTTGACATTGTAAATCATATGTTGACCTTACTTAAAAAATCAGTGAAGACCAGTGGCCCCTGTCCCCGGCCACTTCCACCAGCTCCTCTGGGAGGATACCAGAGATATAATCTCTCCATCTTGTCCTGGTTCTACCCCGGGGTCTCCGAGATACTTAAGTACATAAAAATCAATTATTTTGAGTAATTATTTTGACATATTTTTCTTGGGTTTATGCAACTTAGGCCATTCTTTGTCATAACTTGTTTTTTTTGTTTTGTCTTCTTTGTTTAATTTGGTCATCCAGTGTTTGTGAAAACGGGACTCAGACACACTCTCCACATCATCTCTGCAAACCAATCTGCATTAAACAATTCAGGTTTTAGGTTTATGAGGGGTTTCTTTAATGTTAAAGTTGTTCATTTAATGATACCTCGGTAGTTTACTTGTGATCCAAGATTAAAAGGTCACGACTCGCTCTCAGCTCCTCACACGGGATCTATATGTGACGTATGTAACAGCTGCTCTGAGTCGTGTAGCCAAAGATGCACAAAGATTTGTTTTTATCTCATATTTTTTATGCAAACTCCTTCCTGCATCTGCCTTTGTTCCAGAAGCCAATGTCATTTGGTGTTTTGAACCTTCCAAAGAGTTGAGAATATGTGAGTTATCATCCGATAATGCTGTTACAGTTTGACTCTGGGGTTTACACCTTGTCTTGTCTACATGGATCAGGGTCAGAGGGTCATTGCTGCCATTGAATAAACACACATACACACATCGCCTGCAGGACACGGTGTGACCTCCTTGTTAACCTTCAACATTTTGTTTCTTTAACAACAAACATTTCTCAGAGGTCATGGAGTTATGCTTCTGATTCTTCTTTTATTTTTTCTTAATTTCATGTTAAATAAATAATAAATTCTTTATAATTACTGAGCCCAGTTTACCAAAGTCGTGTTGGACGTGGAAACCGAGTGAGTCAGTCGGCGTGGTACAAAAGAAAAGTTCTCATTTTAAAGTTGGGATAACATTTCAAAAGAGCTCCTGGGAATATTCTTCATTTGCTTTAAATAGCTTCAAACAGGAGTCTCACAAATTCCTGAGCCTCTCTAATGAAGCGCTTTCAAATATTTCATGAGCAACTGCTTCCCTGTTTCTACGCTTAGAGAAGTTTCCTCAGTTTTTGCATGAAAAGTCTAAGAACTGAAACAACTTCATTATTTCTGATGTAAACGATAAAAACACAGATATTATTTTTAGAACACAAACACACAGACACGTCAGTCAGACTGTTACACACAAGAAAGCGTGTCAGCCTGACTTTCAGCATCACTCCTAACAACGGACGGATGATAACAGGCGCTGAAAGATGGATACAGACTCCTGCTGCTAATCACACTGCTGCAGAAAGAAGCAGGTTTGGACTCAGTCATTTCCCAACTTCACAAACCTGCATGAGACAGTGTATGAGACTAAAAACTCTGATCTGGTCTCTAAAGAATTATGTCATTTTTACAGCTAATTTACATGCTCTCTTATCTCCATCCTGCTTTTATGTCTGGATGTCATTTTATAATCCACGTCATTTTAAATAATATTCAGCTATCAGAACGGTTTAAAATAAAGAGCTGTCCAGCAGAGCAGATGAATCCCTAAATTAGAAGATGTAAAAGTGCCAATCTGAAGTTGTTTTCAGGGAATTATTTCCTGACACAGGCTTTTGCTGCTTGACTGAATAGAAGGAAAATTTAAATAAATAAATAATGAGCGCATCTCTTCTCTGGCAGTCTACTCGCTTCCTGTCAAATCAAGACAGATTAATCCACTTTCCATCACAACACTGACGCACGCAACCTGCACATCATGCACACGCCACAGAGCCGAAGTGACTTCCAGAAACATGAGACGTTTGAGCGCTACGTTCATGATATAATGAGATTCTCTTTCCAGGAAATGAGCGGCTGCAGAAGCACACATTCATGTCTGATTATCTGTTTGTGCAGCTCATTATCGGCTCATCCTGAATATGTCCTGCTGCAAAATGTCATCAACACAGCACCTATCACAACACTACTACACATGTTCTTAACACCTAATTCATGTGCAAAGTTCAACAGAGTTTAGAAGCGAAGAATAAGTTTATGGTGGGAGAATGTTGACTCCACAAACATGAAAAAGGAAGTGCCAGCCATCATTTCTCTTTCCTCCCAAGGGTCTGGGCTTGGGAACCTGACCCTCTCATCCTCAAGTCTATTTCAATAAGAAGAGACTACATAATTATGAGTGAAACAATAATTTATTTTGTAAGAAATATTTTAAATATGCAACATAGTTGGTGATTACAGGAACAACTTGCTTTGATCAAAGGATAAAAGCAACCCAAGAACAGATTAGAACCCGGGGCTTACTGAAGCTCTGGTTTACCTAGAAGGGTAAGAGTTAGGATAAGGGTTGGTATAAAACTGCATCCACCAAGTAACTTCCAGTAATAACTTGAAGGATTCATTTTTTTTAAAGTATTGCAGAGTTAGGAAATATGAACAGTCAAAGTATTGAACCAGTGTTGCCAACTGTTACGGACAGGAGTGGAGTTTCAAACAAGCGTCAAAAGTTTATTTAACCAAAAGTAACCACTTAATACATGAAGTAAGGAATGTAGCTAAAAAAAATTAAAAAGTTGTCTGAGATGAAACAATACACATTTTTAGAAGTTCAATATCTGTCAGATTTAGAGTTGAAAAAAAACAGATATTTTACTTAATATTTAGAGAGTTACATCAAGTAAATGGAACAGATTTGGTGGAATGGCCCACATGTTCTAATCTCTATCAGTCAATGCAGAGGTGGCGGTGCTTCTAAAATAACCTTTTCATCCCTCTTTAAGTTGTTTTGGACTCCATTCTTCTTCTTCCTGACACTTCCTGTCAGGGGCCCCATGTGAGTTCAAACAATCAACATTTCATGAGTGTTTCTTTATGAAAAATTCAGCACTCTGTAGTCTGTTCTGCAGTCTCTCCTGAACAACTTTTTTTTTACAGCACCCACACTGGTCTCAGTGTGTTTTTGTCCATCTCAAACATCTCTGAGTAACTACTGAGGAACTTATGCACTGCTGTTCTGCATTTGCGTCACTGCACTGAGAGAAGTTTGTCAACAAGTAATCAAGTAGTTATCTCTCTCTCGCGTGCGCACTCGCTTGCTTGCTCGCTTACTCGCTTAGCCAACTGTAGAAAACTTCCTGAAATGTAATAATTTATTTCTATCGTGAGACAAAAATAGGCAAGCCAACTTTTTGTGGCAGTGGGGATGTGATGCTGCGTGTCTTTGCTGAACACTGCACAAAGAATAAAACACACAGCATAGATACTGAACACGCTTCAGACACTTCAAAGGAGTGATAGTGATTGTTAAAGCCAAAGCTGTCACATTATGTTTCATTGGGAGGAAAGACAACAAGAGGAGACACGAGGACAAATCAGTGAAGATGAAAAATGAGACAGGATAAAAGTCAGAGAGGAAAAATGACAAAGAACTTCTTCACAGATGACATCGGCAGTAAATCCACAATCCAACAAAAGAGGAGCACAGCTTTCCTTTAGCCAACTAGCCGCAGGGCTACTGTGTCTGAACCCAACCATCTGTCACAACATAACCTTGCTGGCTAACAAGCTAGTTCGCTCTTTAAAACCATATGTCACATTGGCTCTTTCAGCTCACTGTAAGGCGTTCATTGGCTCAACATATGTCCAGTAAATGATCCATTAACTCAGCCACAGATCACTTTCCTTTACAACTAGCAGCTTTAGCTCTCAGTCGCCTCCAGTTTTTTTTTCCTCATGGCCTAGAAGTGTCTCACTTACACAGCTCATTGACTCGACCGCAAGCTACATTAAAAACAGGCCAGTGAAGTATTTAGGCAACAAAAGTCACTTTAGCATGTTAAATCAGGAGTTAATTAGTTCATGAATTCAGGAACATGCACCATCACAATTAGAGGATCATTTATGTCATATTTCCAACCTACAATTTAATTTAATTTAATTATTCATAAAGGGACCATGTACAATATCGAACATAAATGTTACCATTTGATGCATTGTACCAGAGTTAGCTTTAAGCTAATTTACATCTGCACTGCAGACAGACAGTATCACCCACCAATTAGCCTCAAGATGGTTAGATTTGGTCTCTGCATCAGGAGGCTTTTTTTTTTTTATTAGAGATACAAATTTGAGATGATAGTGATGAAAAGACGTAATCTGTTTCACTTCACGAGGCTTTAGTCCACAAGAGATCAACTTTTGTTTCAGCAAAGATGCATGATAGAGAATAGTGAATTACATCGCAGTCTTCTGCAGAACTCATGTTTTATGTCTGTTTTTACACATGCATTTAACTTCTGACAGTTTCACAAAGAGTTCCCAGAGTTCCCTTTTTCCTGCCAGCTTCAATTAAAGTTTCCACAGGACATCAAGATGAGCAGATGAGCAGATGTGCAGCACAGCGAGTGAGACGGCAGATGAGAAAACGATACTTTAACCAGAAAACCTAGGAATTGTCACACTTTCATACTTGAGAAGGGAAACAGACGCGTCCAAAAGAAAACAAGTACTCCTATAAAGCTACACATCAGTCTAAGACAGCTAGTGGTTTATCCAAAGGACCAAGTGATCCTGAAAAATCTTTGCAATTTTGTTGACTTCTCAGTAAGGAAAGTAGCAATTGGCTGTCTTAGAAGATGCTAAGTAACATCATGGTCTAATTTGCATAACTGTCTATTGGATGGAGCACCACACAGAAGCATGGAAAGGCTGCGCGGACCGCAAAAAAAAAAAGTGGCAATAAATTTCATTATCAAAACTGCCCCAGTAGTTGCTCTTATTGAACTGCTGGAGATGGGCTGCAGCTTCTGAAGTAAGGTGTACATGGTACTGATAGAAGTCCTACCTTTAAAACTAAGAGCTAAACTGAGAAAATTGGGAACAAAGAATGTCCATGAAACAAGAGAAAGCATAAGAAAACTCTGTGGGAGTAAGTTATTTGGAATCACTGGAAACTGACAGCCCGGTGCCTGATGCCCCAACTGAGGCCAACTGCTGTTGCTGCTGAAGGAAAAGGACCACTTGCAGCGCCATCTTGGTGTCTGATGCTCCAGGTAAGTCTGGCTGTCATAGTTGTTGGCAATGAACGGCCAGGGGCAACAACATCCCAGTGACCAATGCCCTGACTGAAACCGAATGCTGTTGCTCAGAAGAAGAAAGGCTGCTGGCAGTGGCATCTCAGTGCCTAGTGTTTCAGCTTACGTTGACTGTTGTAGTTGTTGGGGATGAACAGCTGGGAAGTGCCTGGTGTAGTTACTGGGAATAAAAAGTTGAAGGTAGTGACCCCCCTGTGCCTAATGACTGACATAAAATGATGTTGCTGGTGTTGAACTGCAGTAGGTACTCTCAACTCGGTGCCTGACTGACATTACCTGTTGTGTGTGTTAGAACTGAATGACAACTGACATTTATGTCAAAATTAGGACATAATGATTAGGTTGTAGCTTAGTGTCAACTTGAGTCTGCATAGCTTAGTCACTATAGTCAAGCAGAACTGTTTAAACATACTGATCGGTTTTCAATAACATTACCAAGAGAAGAGGTTTTAGGTTATGTCATACATTTTTCTCATTTAACCCTTGATAGAGTAGAGAGAAGAAATGTACCCTGAAGAAGTTTCTTCTCATAGTTCAACTCTGCACCAGACTGTCCTGCACTGCTTCAAACCCATTACTGTTTACATAAACTGCTATGAACTCTCTTTCTCTTGCTGCTTAGCATTACTTAACTCTTGAAAAAATCCATTTCTGTGTGTCCCTGATATGTGCATGGAGAAACCGTTTTAGCCCATCAACAGTTAAATAGCTTTTGTTGAGCAGCATCTCTCTAAATGTACCAGGTTGGCGGTGGACACTCTCTGAATAAATCTCGTCCAGATGAAGTACTGATGACATCTGATCTGCACTGGCCCCGTCCTGAGGCGTCTCAACAAACAGAAGTCAGATTTCAGCAGTCAGTGCTGGGACATCAGGGACTCTCACTTCTCTAACCTCTGAGGTCATCTCGCTGAGATGTTGGATCATCTCTGTCCTGATCGGTGAAGCGAAGAGTCGTCAGACTTTCGCCTGGCCCACAGAGACTTAGGGGGAACTGAGCGCTTGTTACTTTGCTGTCCAGAGCAGAAAGAAAGACGTCCATGCAGTGAGGCAGAGCAGAGGCCATCACACCGCAGGGACGAGCTTCTCGTTAGGTCAGCTCATTAGAGCACCTCGTTAGGATGCGTCCTGCGCCATTAATTTGGGCGGCTGGCCAGACAAAGACAAATGGAAGAAGTTCGCTTGGTTGGTGGGAGGGGTGGTTTCTCTCTAAATCTCTTACAAATGCGTGTGTGCGTGTGTGTGTGTGTGTGTGTGTGTGTGTGTGTGTGTGTGTGTGTGTGTGTGTGTGTGTGTGTGTGTGTGTGTGTCTTTGCATTCTGTCCCACAAACTGAAAACCTTATTCCAGGCTCCATTAGGTGATGACTGGTGGTAAATGGAAAGATGAGAGCAAAAAAAAAGGAAGATCTACCTGTTTTAAAAATGATACACCTGATGGAGGGCTAACAAGCTGTTCAGCCTGTGTCAAGTTCTCTCCTCTTATTAACTTCTAATTCCCATAAAACATTTATTAGACCTGTTTATATTTGATTCTTTTATTGGCAGATACTTAGATAAAGAGCCCAAACCTCAATAATGCTCTGCAAAAAATATTGATGTGCGAAAAAAAAAAAAAAAAAAAATTGCCACAAAAATTCTGTGCATAAATACCGATGTGTAACAAAACAATATGGACCAATAACAATGTGCAACTACAAAGATGTACAAAACTAAATAATTGCAACAAAAATATAAGTTACAATATTGATTGTCAGCAAAAATGCTCATCAAAAAAAAATGTGCAGAACAAATCAATTTGCAATAAAAATGATACGGATGAAAAATACGGATGAGCTACAAAAATAATGTGCAATGAATAATATGGTGCAATAATGTGCTGATGTGCAAAAAAGACAAACAACAAAAAAGATGTGCAAGAAAAAATGATGTGCCATGATAACGATGGGCAACGATAAAAATTTGAAGTTTGTGAGGAGAAACTGAAGAAAAAAAGTGAGAAGTCAGAGGTTACAGTATATCATAGAGATGTCAACATGAATGTGACTCCTGTAAATCCTTCAGGATATGCTGCTGTGTAATGCACTTCCATCACGAGCTGCTGTGTTAGCAGATATATATATATATGATTGCTTAGCTCCAGGCTAGTTTGAAAATAAGGAGAGGAATCAAAATGCATACAGATGAAAAGGATTGTGAAATGTTGCTTTGAGGGACAAGAACCCAAGACGTTCCCGACATATGACCTCTGTATTACCCAGACTGTAGGTTCTGCATCTCCAAACTGCTGCATTCATCAGAGAGAAACAGGCTGACATTTTTCTCTGACATCAGGCTGACAAGTGTCGTAAATCAGATGAAGCGATGCTGCAGGTCTACTGTTTAACATGCTGCAGCCCAGTGGAAATGTCACCCTGATAATGAGCATTTTACAGAAAGTAGACCGGGAGCGTATACCCTCAGGGGAGGTAAAAGATGGAGGGTGGCAGCAGAGAACAAGCGAAGACAGACAGAGGCTGATACTGAGGGTGGAGAGTGGGAGAGTCATTACGAAAAATGGCTGACAAAAGTTTGCATGACGAAACTAATAAAATCAAATAACTTACGTGAGGTGTTTCAACAGCCATTCTTCAGGAATCTTCATAAAGGAATTCAGCATTTCACTGTCCTTTCTTGTTTACTTTCACCAGCCAAACAACAGCCAATCATAAAAGACGAGGACTGTAACCAATTACATTTAGGAATACGATGACAGCCAGGTCTGCTCACTTACTATCAAAAGATAATCAAGGGACAACATCCGGAAGAGGAAAATAAAGCCTGTGTGGAAGTGCTAAAAGTTGCTGTTCATTTAGAATCTGCTAGAGGCTGGCAGCAGAAAGCCCAGAAGTCACATACACATCAAGTCAAAAAAAACCCCCAGACAATTACGACATTAAAAAAATATATTTACAGCCTGGTTCAGAAAAAACGGATTGGGCCTGAAACACTAATTTTTCCATCAGCACACATTTCACGGAGGTGAATTTATTTTTAACTCAGCATTTTAGAAGATATTAGGATCACAAGTTTGTCCAATTAGAGGCTCAGCTCAGCTCATGTGACTGACAGATGCCCAATAGTTGTTAAAAAAGAAGCTCAAAGCCTGTGTCCTATCCAATATGGCCCCTCCACCAATCAGGTTTATTTGACTTTGTTATTCTTTACATGCGAGGACTTTCTGTCCTCCTCTGCTTGTTGTTTATGGACAGCTGGACAGACCTTGAAGACTCTGTGTGAAAGCTTTGTGTGAATTTTTCACTTGCTGCCTGGGGAGGATTCCACTCTGGATACTGAGTGGCCCGGAGGGAATAACTTTTTCACCTCTCTACGCCAATGTGTGAGTAAGATAAAGACTCAGTTACACACATACACAAATGCTTGTGTCTGTTGCTGTGTGAAATGTATTACCATGTGACAAGGAGGTGGACACCAGGTCGCTATAAAATGTGCACTGAAGAGATTTTCTCTTCAGTGAGAGGAAGTGCCTTGTTCAAACTTGCTCGCTCCTGCAGTAAAGTTCATTAAACAAAACTCTACTCTCTGTGTTCATTCATCGTTGCCTGTGAGTCAGGGCACAGGGTAAATTTTCCTGACAGCCTGTCAAATGTTTCGGTAGCTTATATATGTGGCACAGAGCGTAAATAAAGACATTATCAGTGTGAGTTACCCAGGTGGCATGTAAAGATGCAGTTTAGTTATACATTATATATTATATTAACACACTTTGCAGGTGACGGGTTTATAAGTATGAGTGGCATCTATTTGCTTCCACTGAAGAAAGAATCAGCGCTGATGTTTTTCAGCGAGCTGACAGCAGCCTGACAAATGTAAAGAAAGAGGGTGAGTTAAATGATTGATGCAGAATTTAAAAATATATATATACATACATAATCCTTTCAGAAATCCCTTCCACCTGTCTACTCCGCTCCTTTTACCCTTAAGTGGCTCATTTCTTTTGGTTGTTCGTCTTCTTTACAAGTTCACACTGAGGTTACGTGCTGCTTCTGAACCTTTCACACCTTATTGCTGCTTCCTCTAAATGATGATGCTGAAAAATACTGAATTACCACGAGTGCATCTGCCAGTGGAGGAAAATTGGGTTGGAGTGGTAAAATACTAAAGTGAAGAGTTCTGACACTCATTTTTTTTCCCAGTTCTGACATTAAAACTGTCAGAAATATATATCAGCTTAAAGTAAAAGTATCAAATTTTCACTGGCTGAACACTTTTTGTTTCAAACGTTTTGGAGAAAACATGATGAATAAGTGATTTTTAAAGCACAGCCCGTCTCGTGAAAGTATGCAACAAGTGATCCTGACCTCAAGCTCACCTGTTTTTCATTCTTTAAAAAGTGTTTCAGGATTTTTTTTTTCCAAATAGAAGCCTCAGAGATCCTACTCCGGCTCAGTTTTCACTAACCCTCTTTTTGTTGAGGCCATTTATTCCATCTTCAATCTCTTAGCAGTGCCAAAATGTTGAACAGGCTTATTTTGAGCATATACCCACCCTTAGTGTCTCAGGATTGCTGGTTTGTATTCTGAGCTTTAATAAATATCACACAAACATTTAAGGTGTGTTCACAGGTGTTTTCCCAGTCCTACAATGTCTCTGTTTTCTTAAAGTGATTTTGAGCATATACTATCGAAGTTTTTTATACACAAGCGAATACAAGGAAGGAAAAAATATATGTTTTAAATATAGGAAGCACGATTCCATCCAGTGCACCAAACACAGGGCTTGCAGTCCGTGCTGTCAATTTGACACAAAGGATCAGGCTTTATACAGTCTGAGGTTGTAACATAACAGAATCTGCCTTGATGTTTTGGTGCTCTGCAATGAAGCGGATGTCTTATCATTGCACATGTAGTACATTCATGTAAATAGAGTCAGATATGGTGATGTTAAGGTCTTAGGTTGTATCCATTTTTTGGTTACCCTAAAGCAACGGGGACATGTTGCATGACGCAATGTCTGCAAGCTCCTTTAGATGACCAAAGTGGGGGTCTATTCAAGCTGGAAGATTTCTGTCATTGCTCCCAATGTCCTTCATCAGTGCCAGGCTCTGACTTTCAGAGTTTAAGTTATTGTCGTCTCTCTCCTCAGATTTCTGCTTCATGAGGATTGATGAGGTTTGAGCCTGGATGCCCCAACTCAGTGTTCTGTTGATGCAATGAACATTTATAAACAACTTGTCTGACTGAAATACATTGCTGTTGTTGTATTAAATCTCTTCTTCAGATTGTCAGCCGGCCTAAGAGACAGAGCCATGGCCAACATTAGCTTTTCACATCTGAAACAAAGCACATAGTCAGCCTGCAGAGGAGAATTTAGGAGGACAGGGTGACATTTGGGAAGGCAGGTGATGAGGCGAGATGCAGCTTTCTGGATGTGTTGTTGTGACTGAAGCAAGTATTTTGGGACATGAGTGGGGGAGCTGCAGCAGCACAGATGAGAGTTTGGACTCATTCCCCCGTGGAAACTGTCTTTCAGATGTTTTTCAGCTGTGTGAACCCTGCACCAGCACAGACAACAGAATGAGTTGGAGGACCACTGCTGTATAATGCAAATCCCCATAAAACAGGTCACGGAGTGTCTCATCTCAACTCCGGCGCCCTGTTGTGAGGGTTCATCACCCTCCTCCTGCATAATGCATCCAACAACTCTGCACCCCTAAAAGACAACAACACACACAAACAGACAGCAGTGATCCTGCAGAGAGACAAGGTTCATTCTGCCTGCTCTCACATGGCATGAATACCACTTTGAGAGCAAAGAATGAATGTTAGACGGAGGCTGCTGCTCGGCTTTGATGGTAAATCTTTTTTTCAAATGACCTCCAGACCTCTCTTTGGTTAAACAACCCAATTAAATTTAAGGAAAGCACCAGAGTCATGGCTCAAACTGGGATGAGGGCTCTCCATCTCTGTCTGTCTCATGCACTCAGAAACAAAAGAGAGAAACAAAAAGTTAGTGACAGAAAGAGACGTCAGGATGTCTGTCTTCTTCTCACCTTTCCTTTCCAGGCCAAGATGCATTAAACTGTAAAGTTTCAGAGCCGACAGCCTGAGGAAGTTCAAAGATTGAAGATCAAGTGTAGTGCTGCAGTATCTCAAAGTTAACAAGAAAAGACTGCTTTCTTTTTCAAGCTGCAGTTCATCAGCATCAGGTATCAGATGTACGAACAACAATTCTGCACATTAAACATGCAAACTGCAGTTTTTACATGAACAGAGTGTGAACTGCACATGCTCAATGCAACTAATGTTATTTTTAGGTCAACAGGGGAGTTAGATACCGTAACAAACCTGGCTTCACTGCAGAATGAAAAACAATTATTAAATCATTGTACACATTAAACGGTTGAGAAAAGTCCTCAAGAAAGGCAGTGGCAATGGCATGTCTGTGCTTTAGCTGACTCAACATTAGGTCAAGATGGTGTTTCCAATATGTTAGCCACCATATTTAAGCTTCAGAGGCACCAGTGGGTTATATGACAAAGACTACAACCATGGAGTCTATAATTTCAACAAGGAGTTCAAACATTCAACTCTGAAAGTTCAGTCTTGTTACATTGATGCTTGTAAAGAATAAAAATATGAAAGCAGCTTAGTTGTGGCACATCTGTATTTGGTTCAGTTGATGGCTCCACCCTTTATGACAGTTTGTTTTTGTAGTCAAGATAAATATGATCTGGTGTAAACATGGAGTGTTTTATTCTGAAAATCAATGTTTTACATCCTGTTCTGTACTATCTGATCCGCACAAACTCAGTTCTGATGCTGTGATGGAGCAGAGATTGACCCAAACAGATCTGGTGGAATTTACCCCAGAGTCTCTTGATAGGGGCAAAAATTGATCCAATAAGAACTCTATAAAATGAAATTTCTCATATCTACAGGTAGAATGCCAATCAAGTGCTCCTGGTGGGTCTCAGTTTCACTGTAATTTGAAAGTGAGCAGGCTTCAGGCAATGCAGGGAAAATACTGATATATTCTTGGTTTGCTATGTATCTGTAGTCCAAAATCCAGTCCTGCACAGATAGATTCCACATGTCATGCATCTGTAAATACAGATTACTGTGGATGGAACCATAAATTTTGACATATTAAACTCATATTGACATACAAATAAAATTTCATGGTCTCACAGTTTGATATAAAATGAAAAAGGCACAAGCACATGTGTATGTGTGTTTGTTTGTGCTTGGAGCTGTGTGTGCTGTCTCTGAGAGTTGCCCTTGTACACACATTATGCAGTCATTTTGTTTCTCTTTCAGTCAATGGAGATAAAATACTTCAGTGGCAAAGTGATGACGATCAATTTCACACTGATCGACTTTACAACAAGCTGCCTCAAGGCAACAATGCGCTCGCAGCTTGTTGCTGTTCGCTCAATGACAACCCAGCCTATGCATACACAAACACAACAACAACTCACACACACACACACACACACACACACACACACACACACACACACAACACCCTTCCGACTGAAAGGACGTTTATGAACATTGAGGTTCTTTATTATGTTCCTACTGGCTTCATAAATCATCCATCATCTTTGTACTGGCTATTAAACTTTATAATACAACTTCACTCTGAGGAAAAAGGTGACAAGATCTTTGCTTTTTCTGCAGAGACGCTGTTATGCAGCTATGAGTTAAGCTGCAGTAGATTTAAGGCTTCAGGTAGACGATGGGGCACATCTGAAAGACTACCACTAAGGCTCACTGTTTCACAAACTTCATTCCTGTGATTGGTCAGCCCTCTGGAAGCCTGTCAGAGGAGCCAGTCATGGACAGACCTTGGTGTTTGAGGCCCAGCTCCTCATGTACCATGAACTAATAAGGAGATCTTTATGTGATGACATCATTTCTTGCTGTCTGGTGAAGATCTGGTGCTATTTTTAAAATGGAGCGTTTGATCAGTTTACAGACAGATTCAGGGATTTCTCCAACATATGAATATGCAGAGGTTTGAAAACCTGCACAAGTTTAGTCTGAACATTGTTACTTTATATAAATGTTTAAAATAAAAAAACAAGCTGAATACCCCCTCTTTAATGTTAAGATTGTAAACATGCAGTCAAAAATGTGATTGATTGATATAAACTTGAATTGTTCATTCAGATTTATTCCAAACAAAAGCATCTTGGGGAAAAAGATCTCAGTAAATGGAAAAGTAATGAGGTCCCTAATTTAATATCCTCTAAAATACGGAGAAACATTCATTTCATAATGTTATCTGAGGCTCACAAAGGATGCGAGTAAACACTCACTAGTTTCATTTTGCATTATTGTATTATGAGCAGTTTATTGAAGCAGAATTCGCATGCAGAAAGAGAGTCTTTTCAGACTGGGTTTCTTCATCTTTATTTCTCTTTCTCTTTATTTTCTCTGTGAGGAAGCAAAAATAGAAAGTGAAGACAATACAGAGTGAAGACAGGCTGAAAGGGGATAAAGAAACAGGCTCTGACTTATTAAAACACATCTGTCACAAGCCGGACCATCCACTCCAAAGTCCAAGAGACAGATCCTTCTCTCCCATGTTCAAAAGACAAAGTAAACAAGACAGTACTTTTTTTATCTGACCAAGAAGAGGATTCATCACAGATTCAGATGAGATAAGTCCATCAGTGCTGCAGAACCCACAAACAGGCGAGGTACACAAGGAAAGAGAAAATTTTGCCTCATGCTTCACTTAAAAAAGGGCAGATAAAAGCAACAAAGGTTTAGAGAAGAAGGAACGATGGGAAGAATTTGAATTTCAAAAAGCACTATATTAAAGCTGGTTGTGCTCCAGCAGCCACATTAGGAAAGAATGCATCTATATGACAGACAAAAAGGCACTCTGCATGAAAAATTCAGGAGACAACAAAAAAGCAAAACAGGCTTAAAAGCAAGTGATGACGTGCTATCATCATTTAGTTTCTCTGTCTGTGATTGGGGAGAAATAATGCCGCAAAGAAAAGTTTCTCTCTGGAAGGAGACAGAAAACTTTTAAGATAGAGTGGAAAAAGAAAATGTTCTTGCATACAGCTGACTGAGTTTGAGTGTCAGCATCAACAAAATCTGTCTAATATGTCCCTACTTTGGTTTACAAAACTATTATGTACAGTTAGACTTTACAAACATAGATCCTTGAGGAGTTTTATGACCTTTATGGTCTATACATTAGTTTTTATAATAAATAAAGTGGAGTGGATTTTGATTAAAATAAGTTGTTTTCCTATAAATGTTCTTCCATATTTTTTATTTGTGAGTATTAAATTATCATAAAATTTCTATTTTACTTTTGTTGTTATGCATCAGTTACTGCTGTAACCATCAAGCAGCATCTTAACCATTTGGTAGAGTGAAAATTAAAGGGTCAAACCTGTTGACCTAAATCCCCTCATCTGTGCATCTAACCACGATAAGCTTCAAGGTTCAATAAAAGCGTTCTTGAAACCAGGTCATTTTTGCATGTTTGTTTGAACGTGATCAGTTTCTCAGTCTCACAAAAGCAGATGTCAGTTCATTCACTTCAGCTTTAAAATCTACCTGCAGGTTCACCTTTCAGCCCTCATAAGGGACAGAGTGTGCTGAAATTGCCTCCAGTCTCAAATCAACCTAACTTTGCTTTCTTTAGTGGAGTTTACTCCAAATTTATCCCTTCCTTCTAGTCATGAAACATTGATTTGTTGACGTAGCTGCAGAGAAGTGAAGTCTATGCATCACTGTCTATATATATATTAGCTTTGACGCCAAGCTTTCATCTCCTCCCTAGGGTAGAAATTTAGTTATGGGGGATAAGTTAACCCCTGAAAACAATCTTACTTGGGGGGAAGTAGTTTCCAGATGCCCAGAAACTTTGGGAGGCGTTTCCCAATCTTAAGAACACACCATGCATTGATTGCACAAACAGTGCATTTTCAACACCACAGGCATCAGGAGCATGGTGTTTAATTTCTGGATACTTCTCTAAAAATGTAAAGAGATCTTTCAACAGCTAACCGTTAGCCGTGTAGGAGAAACTGCTGCTTCTGTCAGGAGACAAAAGCTTCATGTGGGACAACATTTCACGAATGTCAGTGACTCAGAGATGAGCAACGGACTCACAATAAAACACCATTTGATACATGTGCAGACAAATCAGTGTTCAACTGAGATCTACGCAGCATTGTTTAGTATCATAATGGATCGTTTTGGTTAAGAGGACCTTAATTTGTAAGACAAAGGGACGGTTAAAAGATGAATAGATTGAAGAGTCACATTTAAATGATGATAAAGCAGTGTCATAATGAGTGGGTTGGATCGTGAAAAGCAAACTTATCTTTTAAATAAGCTGAACATTAAATCTATCCTTTTTTTCTTAAAGAAATAAATGACATCTTTTTATAAAATTTGCAAATCTTTGTCTGTACTCGAGCTCAAACTGGGACAATGACAGTGATGTTTCTCCAGTTTGACCACGTTTTTTCAATCAGATCTGAAGTACAATTCAACATATGCAGTCCTGATAGAGCAGTGCTTTGATCAGCACAGCTGTGACAGCTCTTCTTCAGTCATCAGCTGGTGTGAAAGCGCACCAGGTGAGCTCCAAATTCAATTAGGTCAGTGTTGAAAAAGTGTAGAAGGACCATCTGATGCCTCTTGAATGAAATGGAGAAGCTACAATATGTGTAAGAGTACTTTTACATTCCCTTTCATCCAGATGTACAATATTTTTATTTCTTGAAATATACTGACCAAAGAAATGATTTTTGTGCCTTTTATCATAGAAATAGGACAGCGGATAGAGTCAGGAGTCTGACTCATATGAACCTGTACTACTCGGGTCAAGGAGAGCAGGCACAGCCACTAAGCCTCCAGTGCCCCCAAAGCAATATTTTACAATAAGTCAAACACTAGTCTCAGAACAATAAGCCTTTAAAGATATCATCATTAAAGAAATACAAAAAGCAGTTCTACCACCACCCTGCCTCCCACACTTTCCCTCAGTGCAGGAACGACTCCCCTGATGACGGATCTGCTGACCCTTCAGCAGCAGCATCAATCAGCCCTATTATCCTGACCGCTGTGAGCCTCCTGAAGGAGACGTAAAAGCTAACCGCTTGTAAAAGAAAATGTGCTTCTGAAGCAGATTTTAATGCTCATCTGTTCCAACACCAACCCTCCCAGCGCTGACTTCAGGGCCCGAAGATGCAAGAATATCTCCAATATTTAAAAATATCCAGGCCAAGGGAGCGGGCTTCCAGAAAGTAGAAAACAGAGAAGGAGACGGTCTGTTACTCTGTGCTGTCTTCATTTGCTTCTCCAAGAGCAAATGTTGAAAGGTTCAGTTCCAGCAGCTGTATGACCTCTATTTTCTACTAGACATGATTGACTGATGAGCTTACACACATCATCTCATTCTGATTTATAGCATCCTATCCATTGAGGTCTTGTAAAACCATCATCACTCTTCTATTCTGCAGCAGGGAAGTAAACATTATTGTGTCTCTCTTAAATAATAATATTGCTGAGTCTTCTTCAAAGTTTTGTGAAAGCAATTGAAAATATGGAGTGAATTTGTGACCTGATTCATTTTGAGTTAGCTACTGACTTACACTTACTTTCTATAAAGTGGTCTGAGTTGTTCTAAATATCACTTTATATCCTTGTATTAATCCGACTAATTAGAGTCGGCATGGTTTACCTTTGACTTGTCACATCAATATAAGCCACTAGGTGGCAGTAGTGTTTCAGTAGTGTTACAAAGGAGCTTAAGGAGGTATGAGGACTAAACTGTGTAGCTACACACTTTATTAAAGCCTAATTTGTTCTGCTTCCATGATGTTGAAGGTGATCCTGGTGTTCAGCTACATGTTTCCATATAAACTCAATTTCTAACCCAGATAGTTTTAGTGTGTTCAGACCTAAAAACTTAATTTCTCACCATTTTACTACCAAGAAGAAACTGAGTGAATTTGCAGTCTCAGCTTGTTGGATTTTGATCTTTCAGAGGTGATACAGTCGTCTCAGAGTAAGCACAGGCAGCCAAACCTGCAAATCAGCAAGCAG
The DNA here is from genome assembly GCA_030710495.1 of Labroides dimidiatus. NCBI lineage: Eukaryota > Metazoa > Chordata > Actinopteri > Labriformes > Labridae > Labroides > Labroides dimidiatus. The sequence continues at coordinate 16,944,969 of CM061154.1, forward strand.
CAGCAGTAGAGCAAGAAGAGTGGAGGACACAGCTCAGTAAGATGCAGAAAAGGGCTTCGGGATGACGGAGGTTGAGAAAGAATGAGGAAATAAAATTATTTGATGACTGAAAGTTGAAGAGGATGATGTGGGGGAAAAAAGAGGTGAAGTTGCACATTAAAGGTAGGTCAAATGAGAGACTGAGAAGAGAGAGAGCCAGAGGTAGGAAAAAAAACAAGGCACAGAGTGAGAGATTCTGATGCTATTAAAAAAAATACAAAAAAAAATGCATTTGCCAGTTTGTACCTTTAGAGACCATAACAGAGCTAAAAAGAAGAGCAAGAATGACATCTAGTGGGAGGCAATGGAACAACAATCCACCTGTATTTGGGACAGTGACAAATCAGGGTAAATGTGCTTGAAACTTGTTAAAAAAACATGTTAGATGGGTTTTTTTTTTAATGTGTAGTTTGCATTTCTGTTGGTGTCATAGTATTTTGTATGACATTTCTACCATTTTGCACCAATTAAAGAATCAGTCCTATTAAATTGTCAAATGGTGTAACCGCAAAAACATGGCGAGGATTTGATAATTCACCTTCCTGGGAGCTATGTGTACTGATGAAATAAGTTATTTTTTGTGAGATATCATCTCAAAGTGTTTTTTAAAATATTTAATTTCTAAACTTGATAAAATGGGTTTTGTTGTACTGAGCAAGTTGGTGTTCTGTAGACATCAATGTTTTCTCTCTATTTTTGGCTCATTTAGTTTAAAATCATTTCAATGTCGTTTTTACAGTTTAGGAGACATAAATGTCAATTGATGTGACCAATGTTCCTTATAAAAATCTGATATAGGGCAAAAAAGGCTGTGAATATGATTTCAGCGGTTTCATCCAACTTATCACGTCTTTCACCAATTTTTAATCTGCCTCTTCCTGAAAATAAAAATATCTGCACTAATCTTGTCAAAGCAGGTCTGAAATAGAAAAAAAAATCTTGACTATTTGTTACCTGACTATCATATTTGTAGTAATCAAAGAACTCACCTATTTAAAAGGTGGGCATGGATCCTGTCTCTGTTGATATTGCTGAATATTCTCAGGTATTTAAATCTCTAAAAAAGACAACAAAAAAAAGGTGCTTTATAGGACAAAAAAGGGACTGTGGTTATGTAAAGCCTTGTCATGCATAATTTGAACCATGTATCTTTATTGACATAAACAAAAAAATGCAAAACACAAAATCAGATAAATACAAGAAATTTATGGGCTATCTTTGAGAATAATGATGATCAAATATGTCCAACATTCATCTGCAGCAACAGTTCAAAGTGTGGGAGAAAAAAAATCTGAAGTCTTTTTTTATCTTGAGTTAAAGTTATGACACAGAGGACAGTGTTTTGGGTTTAAAACTTTCTAAAAATGTAAAGCCATGTGCTCTTTTGTGTTCAGATGTCTGAGTTTTGGTCATGTCTTTTATCTATCTAATGTTGGATTTAAAAATATCGAGCTCAGAAAATATATTTCACTTACACTAAAATGGTTTCATCCAGAAAAGATGTATTTTACATCAATGATTTTTTTTTGTTTGTTTGTTTGTTTTGTTTAGTAGCAAACATGTCAACATATGAGTTCATCCCAAACATACATTCACACAGTCCACATCAGTCCAGATCCTAGACCAGAAGATGTGTTCGCAGTATTCATGTCAGCTGAGTTTTTTCCTGCTCAGCAGCAGTTACTGGCTTCCTGTGTCTGTTTCTCCCCTCCCAGCCACAGGGGGGCGCTGTTTATCTTAGGGTTCTGGGGCCTGGTCCCCTTCCCATCACCCTGCATCCCACTTTCCTCAGTGGCCACACGTTTGTGGATCTCAGAGGCCATGGTGAGGAAGGCCTTCTCCACATTATCTGAGGACTTGGCGCTTGTCTCCAGGAAGGGGATCTTCAGAGACGAGGCCAGGTCCTGGAGAATAACAAAGACTTTAAAATGCAAAATTACCCACAATTCTTAAGTCTGAATCATAAAAAAGCCATTACAATGACTTAGAGTTTGCATTTATAATTCTTGGAGTATAGTATCGGTGAATAAAAAGCACTTACAGTCAAATGGGTGCATGCAGTTATACGTCCAGGCTTAAATTAATGATAAGCTGCTGATAAATATTAGATAAAGGGTGTAACTTCTTTAAAGCATCCTGGTGTTTATCAGCTACAGTAGATAAATGTTACTTGTGAGTTTAAACCTCTGTGGAATTTCAAATTAGCAAATTTAATACTGTTTCCAGATGTTATTTTTCCATTTCGAAGCACTGAGTCCTAGTTTTTAAGTGTTTGATGAGCACAGTGAGGGATGACAGGGGTTGTTCAAAGGTATTTGGGGGTGAAGCCTTTAAGCAGACCCTGCATGGAGCCTGTTACCTGTCCAGTGGCAGAGTCCACCACTTTCTTACTAACGAGGTCAGACTTGTTTCCCACCAGCAGCCTGGAGACGTTTTCACAGGCGTACCGATCGATCTCATCCAACCACTGCTTCACGTTGTTAAAGGACTCCTGCGGAGAGGAGACGAGACCAGGAGGAGAGGAGTTAATGTTCACACTCTCCTTTAGTTTAGTTCTTGATGATGTGACAGAAACACAAATTAACCTGCTCTGTGACGTCGTAGACGATAATGATGCCGTGAGCTCCTCTGTAGTAGCTGGAGGTGATGGTTCGAAATCTCTCCTGCCCTGCTGTGTCCCACTGAGAAGCACAAACTCAAAGATCAAACAGTGCTGACTCTGCAGGTTTCAACAAAAGATGTTTCTTTTAAGAGCTTACAATCTGTAGCTTCACTGTCTTCCCATCCATGTCGATGGTCCTGATCTTAAAGTCGACCCCGATAGTGGAGATGTAACTCTCAGTGTAAGTGTCATCCTGGGGGGCCATTTGACACATGAGAAAACACTCATTTATCCTGTTTTTCACATTTTAAGTCCAAGACGAAGAGCCTACCTACCGCAAAGCGAAGGAGCAGACACGACTTTCCCACTCCAGAGTCCCCAATCAAGAGGAGTTTGAAGAGGTAGTCACTGAGGATGACAAATGAAGAGGAACAAATTGAAAAACAACACAAAGAAAGTGGATGCTGTTCAAGTTTGTCTACAGACTGTTAACTTCATCAAATAAGATCCAAACCAAAAATAGACACATAGTTGTTCTCACATATTCGAGACGCCTTTATCCCTTTCCTGCAAAGTCTGAAATATTTTGAGCACTACAGGTGTTGTTTTTGTCTTTTAATATCTTGAAATTTTGTATGGACTTGTCAGGTGAATGTGGCTCATATTGGGTCTAAAAAGACATTTTTTACTAAAAAAAAAAAATAAGGAAAAAAACTTTCTTGGATTTTAATTTCTACAGTGTAGATACAGACTCAGTGAAGTACTAAGGACACAGCTAATGCACTGCTACCATTGCATGGTTTTGCTTCTTTAAATTCACAAAGAAAGGTGTGAATGCAGGTTTTATTTTGTGCATGTGGTTATTTTGGGTTGTATTTGTGGTTGTTGAAGATGCATGAAGTGGAGTAGGATATAAATCAATTTCTTGAAGCCTGTTTTCCCTCATGTAGGATATCCTTTGGTTGTCTGGCTGCAGTAAACTTTTCAAATGCATGTGGACAAACAAAGCTGGCTTGCAACTCTGCAAGTTTTCCTGATCTAGCCAAGAGCATTTTCACTTCAAATGAGCAGATTTGATGCCATGTGATCATCAGCTGCAGACATGGAAAAGTATACCTGCTTCAGAGATAGAGTTATGGATTGAGTTATATTTCAAATGAAACGTGCAGGTATCTCAATAACACCAAGCTCTGCTTCACAGTACAAGCCTCTGACTGTGCCGAGCTTTACACAAAACTGCTACTTTGTGAAGAATCTGTTTTTTTTTTTTGTTGTTGTTTTTTTCAGATATTTACACTGTAATTTAGTTAACATTGCCTAGATTGGCTGTTGGATCACAGAAACAAGAACTCAAACAAATGTGCTCCAGATAAGGTTTCTTAAATTTCACTAAAGTAATCCTCAAATTTCTGCAATTTTTTGTGAAAGAGCAAAACAGATACATAAGCTTCACAGAAAAGACACAACAGAATTATACTTCCTCCTTTGCTACTTTGTTGTCATGTCTCCACAGATTACCCATCAGCCACTGGGGCCTAGTGATCTAAATGAAATAATTACTTGACAGTGCAGGAAACTGAGCTTCCAGGCTTCTAGCTGACATTCAGGACCGTGTAGCTCTGATAACCTGATAAGTGCGGAGTTAACATATCCACAAACACAAAACTGCAAGTAAATCTCTTTAAATAATAGATAATCTCTTTAGTTTGACACTGCAAGAAAGACACTGAAGTTGGGCAGCAGTCAGTATTAAAGAGCAGGTGTCAAGAGTTCAGCTGCGTGTCTGATATTCAACATTTACAACTTAAAACACAGCATACACACAGAGAAAACACTTACTATTCAGGATTCATGATTGGGAATGTCGATCCAGATGACAGCTCAGAGCTAAAACTGAATCCTGAAGTTGGAAACGTAACAATTCTATCAGACGGTGCTGCTGCAGTGAGCCTCTCTGTGTCTGTCCTTTGGAGGGCGAGAAGCTGGAGCTGCCTACTGTCCGAGCTGACTGGTTCAGATGCATTATTTATTAATAAAGTCCGGCTCGGATTACACCAGGGACAGCACCTGGAACTCACACACACACACACACACACACACACACACACACACACACACACACACACACACACACACACACACTCACACACACACACACACATATACACGCACTCACAAACACTCTACATTGCTGTAAACACTTCAAACCTTTACCTGAGCTCATTTTAGCGTCATCTCTTGCCTGTCTCATGCTTATAGTGATATGTTACTGAAAGGGTGAGCCATGCAGCTGTATTTCTGTTTGTGACAGAGATCTCTTTAGACTGACAGCGCCCTCTCTACGTCTGACGTCAGACAGTCAGACCTCAGAAACTGGGGTCTGACTGTCCAAAATTTCAGGAACTTTGTAAGGCGGGGCCTGCAAGCTGAGTGTTTCTAATTGGTGGTGCAGCCACAGTGCTTTTATCTCTCCCTCTCTCCGTCCACAATAAGATGCCCCCCAGCTGTGATAAACTTGGTTTAATAACTCCTAAATAATGGTCTTCTTTGAGCCTGATAGTGTGAATGTGTCTCTCTCATCTCCCGGTGTTCCAATTTAAAGAGTGACCCTGTAAACTGGAGACCCTCAGCTGAACGTGTCGGTGGATATCCAGTTTACAACAGCTGTTGAAACACAGAACAAGTTGTCCACATATATATACATGTCATAATCTCTTCATTCAGATAAGAATTTAATGATCTAAAGCTAAAAGGATGCATCCTGCTGATAGGCTCCATCTCTGCCACCTTCATGCTTTGGTCAGGGGTGCAATCAGTCCACTGTTTCTCGACTCAAAGCTGTTTGGGGCTTTTAGATACAGCTTTGAAATATCTTTTTGTCTCGAGAGCTTGTCTCCTTTCAACTCTCAAGAAATCCATCTGCAGTGAAATAAAGCACCATTAAAAACAGCACAGGCTGAATATCCTCCATGCTAACAGGCTAACTGCAGTGCCACACGGCTTGTCTGTCTCCCTCTATGGTGTCATTTCTGCAAAAAGGCCTTTGCTGTTGTCTTACAGCCCTCTACTGATCTAGCTGTGTCATGCATTCACTGTTATTTCTTTCTCCATATGTCACTGTCCTGTTTTACAGTCCTTGGTAGAAACGCAGACAATGTGCCAGGAATACTTTAGTTCCTGCAAATGTTTAACCATCAAAAGCACCTTATGTGTCAAGAACATATAAGTCTGCAGATAACAAATCAGCATCCAGAATGAAGTCTCCTGACTGGACTTTTTGGGAGAGCATCATTAAGATAAACTTAATTTTAAAGATGCTCCTCAAAGGTTTAGACAACATTAACAATAAAGTTAAGTCCTTCACACACACACACACACACACAGTCTTCCTCTCACCAACACAAAACCCCCTGAGCTACACATATCTGCACACAGCCTTAATGGCTCTGTCTTGTTATTGTGAACTCAGTGCAGCGACACAGCTGATCATTCCTCTGATGAGTGCAGAGCTGTTGTTCTCACAGCTGTGTGCTTGAAGCATCCTGAAAATGAAATATAATCTCTGCACTTTGATGGCATCAGGGAGTCTTAACAAATGCATCATTTGATCCTCAAAAAAAGAAGTTTTCAAACATCTCCTCTACGTCATCTCATTTTCACCTCCTCTGTTGTCTCCCTATTTCTTTCCTTTATGTTTGCTTTTGGCCTTAACTTATCTAAGTTTCCTTTCCGGACCCCTCGTCTCCTCTTTTCCAGTTTTTCCATCCTATTTCCCCAGTTTTTTTTCTCCCATACTCTGCCCTTGTTCTCTTCCCTCTACTCTTCTTTCCCCTCTCCTTTTCCTGTTTCCTTTCCTTAGGTATTCCTCCTTATCTGATTGTCCTTTTCTTTCCTCCACTTTCATCTCCTTTCTTTGCATCAGTTCCATCACTTCTCATTCCAGTTTTATCCATGTCCTTCTCTTTATTTCCACCATTTCTCCATCCAGTTTTTCCATCCTTGCTTCCTTTTCTCCTCTCCTCTAATCTGCTTTCCTTTCCTTCTCTCCTGACTCCTCCCTCCCTCTTTTGGGACAGAGCACAAAGCAAAAGTGATGCGGTCTAATTCACTGCCTGATTCCTGTGTGTGACCCCATGGTCACGGGAGTGAGCAGGGAGCAGGGGATTGTGGGATATGCGATGGCTGAGCAGCTGTGATGGGGTCAGGGGTCAGAAGCCCTGACGACGGCTTGTTGCCTGGGCAGAGGCGGTGGCGCGGTGGTTGCTAGGGCAGAGGCTGGCTTTGTGGAGCTCCCGATGGAGCATGGAGGTGGGAAAACTGGGGGAAGGGACGGAGAGAAAGAGGAGACATAAAGAAGGAGGAGAGAAAGAAGTTAACAAAGGGAGAGAGGGTTAGAAAGCAAGAGGAAGGGTGGGAAACTGAGAGAATTAGAAGAAAGGAAAATGAAGCTGTACTATGAAAGCGGAGAGAAAAATAAAAGTAATGTGGAGAAATCAGCTGGGTGATGGGAGACAGGGGAGATAGATGAAAACTGTATGAAGTTTCACATCTAAAGACACATCTGCACAGGTTTATTGTGCTACTGGACACTTACTGAACATGGCACTGAGAATTTTAGGAAAGAACAACAAAGGCACTGAAAATAAAACATTTAGACCTGTGTCTTTAACACACAGCTCAATCTGCTGCAGAGAGTTTCACATGCGAGAACCAGGATAGAGACTGGGAGTTACCAAGACTGAATGCAAAGATGCTCGGTGGTAGATTAAGTTTGGCTAATGCATGAATCATTTTGTTAAACTTTTCATAGTTACTGAGCTCTTCAAAGGTGCTGTGAGGACTATCTGGATTATCTGTTTTCTGGGATAAAGACTTAATTTCCCATGATCAAACATTGTTGTAAAGAAGTGACTTTTGCCCAGGTGTGCATTTGTTCTTCTTTTTAACATGACTTTTCTTTGTTCAAGACAACTTTTTCCAGGATACAAAGCAACGAGGTGATGTATTTAATTTTAGCTTCAAAGGTGACAACCTTCAAACTTTATAAACTCAGTTTTGTAGTTTATTGTCCAGAAGGTGAGCAGATTATCTGGTTGGTGTTCCTCACAGCCTGGTGCTCTGAGACATGTCTGTAACATGTAATGTTAGTGAATCCTGGTCATGTCCTACCAGAGCTCATCTACCAGCTCTAGCCTCACCAAGCAGAGCAAACGAAAACTGTCTGTTCATTTAACTGATAGACTTCAAAGGGACTTTCCAGCTCCACTGTCCACCATTATTACAACATTAATCCAAGATATTCTTCTCAGCAGAGAAAAACACAGATTTCTCTTCTCACTCCTAAACTTTGCCAGCTGGTGTGGTGTCATAAAAGGGACTTTCAGTCCACATATGTGTTTGACTCGACCAGAGATACTGGAGGCCTAATTTGGCACTGATAATCTCATGTGCTGTGCAGGTGAGTTTGAGCCAACATGCTGAATCTGTTCTGCCTTTGGAATAAAACACAAAACAGAATCTTAATGCACAAAAATGAAGGATGAAGTTTACTCCAAAAAACTGCAGGAGGGTTTTTTTTTTAAATTGTAAAAAAAAAAGTGTGTTGAACTGTTGTCATGACTCATGATTTAACTAACGTGTAGATTCTCAGTCACTCTTAACACTTGTTTACGACTGGCTTGAACAGAAAATATTGCATATGTGTTTGGCAGCAGATGTGTGTGTTTGTATGTGTGCTGCAGACAGACTGAAGAGTGTGTGAGTAACTTTGTGTGTGTGTGTGTGTGTGTGTGTGTGTGTGTGTGTGTGTGTGTGTGTGTGTGTGTGTGTGTGTGTGTGTGTGTGTGTGTGCAGGTCAGTGGATGGAGTTAAACCCGGTCATTGTTGGGGTGTCCCTGGGGACCTGAGGGAGTGGGGATAAATAGGTGCTTTTCACTATTCACCCTTATTTTACCACGCTCCCTGGCTCCTGCATGTGTGTGACTGTTTGTTTGTCGGGCAGGGAGAGTGTGTGTGTGTGTGTTTGTCTTTGTGACTTTGAAAACATGTTGTGTGCATCTGTGAGAGTGAGTGCCAAGGATCATTGCAGAAAAAAACACCTGTTTGGAAACAAACAACAACAACAACAGTGCAATGAAAACAGACCAAGCACAAGTCGTTCAGTCTGTTTTCTGCCTTAATTGCCATTTTTAACTAACTTAAAAGCTGTTAAAAAAATAAATTAATTAAATAATACTTTTTATTTGTCTTTTTGACCGTGTGTGTATGTGTGTTAGAGAGAGAGATAAAGAAAGAGAGAGAGAGAGAGAGAGAGAGAGAGAGAGAGAGAGAGAGAGAGAGAGAGAGAGAGAGAGAGAGAGAGAGAGCATGCAGACTGTTGTTATTGACACAAGATTTATGTGGAGTCACTCCTTCATTTTGCTCTTTACCCTATCTGTGTGAATGTGAGCAAGTGTGTGTGTGTGTGTGTGTGTGTGTGTGTGTGTGTGTGTGTGTGTGTGTGTGTGTGTGTGTGTGTGTGTGTGTGTGTGTGTGCGTGTGTGTGCGTGTGTGTGTGTGTGTGTGTAAGAGAGAGAGAGAGAGAGAGAGAGAGAGACTATGCCAGGGACGGCCCTGAGGCCAATTAGAGGACAGATAATTAACCTCATTGAAACTGGACTCGAATGAAGGCCTTATTGTGGAGACAGAGAGAGAGAGAGAGAGAGAGAGAGAGAGAGAGACAGAGAGAGAGAGAGCTTGCTAAGAACAAGAGGTGAATATCTTTAAAATGAACATGTCCTCGTGCATCCTGCCCCCCTATAAATGAATAAAGGCTGCTCTTAATCAAAGCAGGAAATGAGCTTTAAGGGGAGCATAGTGTTCTTGATGTTACTCTATTAAGAGAACAAGAAAACGTTTAGAAATCAAATCTTCTTATCTGCAAAATGTTCAGACTTGATGCACAGAATAAATTCCGTGGATAATATCCTCCATGGGTTATGTTCTGTACTTACAGCACCTTGTCAGGACTGATTGTGTTCTGGTTTGGATTAATCTAATCTTATCTTGTCTTTAGAAAATTGTTTTTACAACAATCAACATTTTCAGTCAGAGTTGTGGAAAAGTGGGAGTCAGTACCAACATCTTATGGATCAAGGCGTTTTGATCTTTTCATTGTTTCTGGTTGTTTCAAATTTGTTTTTGTCTGATTTTTTGTACAGTATAAATTTAGATGTTCCTGGACAAGGACTACAGACGTAAATGAGCTTTTTTTTATCAAGCTAACTAGATCTAGATCTTCATTGGCAACTCGATTTAGCCTAGCTGCCATTCGATCACAGTACTAACATAGAGAAGGGCAACTGGACACACTTGCATAGCAGAAACAGATAAGTTGGGCCCAAAGTGTAGCTTTTAAGGAGGGCTTAAGAGCACAAGAACATGAGAAGATACCTACAACACTCACAAAGAACATAGATACACAAAAATAGTAAACGATAGACATAAGAAGAACCACCAGAGAAACAAGAAATGAAAGATAGATTACAACATAAGAAGCAACTCAGGACACTCATGGAAGAGGCTGTGTTGTTGTAGCATGTGAAATGTTTACATTACATTTTGTGATTATTAAAAGAAGACAATCATTGGACTAATCTGTTCACTCAGAAAAAGGATGACTTTTTCACAGGAAAACTAAACATTTGCTCTCCCTCTCTCAGCCATCTTCTTCCACAGTGAGACATTATGCTTTGTCAGGAAACAAGTCTGAAATGATTTTCTAAATGAGCTGTGAAGTAAATTTCATCATATGCGAGATTTCTGGGCTTCCCCCTTACAACAAGCTGCTGTTTTATTGCAGGATTAAGATTTTGCTGTTTGGAAAGTCCAGTTCCTCTTTAGCACTGATGTCTTTGTTTCTTAGGTTGGAGTATCGAGTTCAGTAACAGAGAAAACCCCACATGTCTCTACAGAGTCTTTATTATAGATGTTGCAGCAGAAATGTGTGAATGGAACACGCCTGCACTGAACATGTTAATCCTGTTTTTCTCTGACAGCTTGTCGAGCTGCAGCTGATTGTGAGTTGAAATGAGAGGATTATCTTTCTGTGTCCAGCTTCATATTTTATTTCACAGTCTGCCTTTATTTTTTACCACTAACATTTTTGTTTTTTGTATTGTTTTTGTTTGATTTTTTTTTCCACTTTTTTTTCATATTTCTTGTTCTGTTGTCTTACACCTTGTTGTATGTAACTCCATTCTCTCTCTCTCTCTCTCTCTCTCTCTCTCTCTCTCTCTCTCTCTCTCTCTCTCTCTCTCTCTCTCTCTCTCTTCAGTGACAGCTGGCCTCTGCTTTCCCGCCAACAGAGCAGCTGTCCATACTAAGCAGAGGTATTTGAAAGCGTGTGTGTGTATGTGTGTGCGTGTGTGTGTGTGTGTGTGTGTGTGTGGGGGGGGGGGGGGGGGGGGGGGGGGTTGTATAGTTTAGTTTACATAGCCGGATGCTTCTTTCTGTCAGTTTCTATGCCCGGCCCGTCTCAAACACACGCACACACACAGAAACACCCCCTTCACAGACAGGAAGTAACATGAAACTCGTGTTACTCACAGACCCTTCCTATTCTGTGGCTGCAGGGGGCTGAATACAGACACAAACACACGCACACCTTTACGTCACTATTCTTACCTGTCCTGATGTTTGGGTTTCTGTAGCTGGTGATCCAGCTCATGTCAGTTCTACAGAGCAGGGTGGAGCTGCTCCATCTAAACAGCCGAGACTTGATTTGAAATCACTGTAAGCACCAAAATGTGTAAACCAGTCAGGAGTGAGGGAAGGATGATTTGGAGGTACATTGTTGAAGACATGCTTCTCTTATCAGTTCCTGAGTCTGCTGCTTTCAGAGAGCTAACTATCATGGCACCACTGAGACCAGAGGCAGGTGGTCTTAATAAACGTACTGAAGCAAAGAGAAGTAATGCTAGAGTTACTTTCCCAGGTAACCCACAGATAGATGGATAGATAGAAACACCTTTGATGTCATTTCAATAATTGGATGCCAATCCTTCAGGGCAGTCAATTTGTAAAATTAATATAGCCATATATCAACAAGTTAAAGAAAAGGCAGACATACAGACAAAAGGAGAGAGAGATTGTAGTGGAAGAAAAGGAACGCCAGCAAGGAGGTCAGATTAGAGGTCATCTGGTACATTTTGAAAACCTTTGACTGTGAATAAATTCAAGCTATCGGCTGTCTTTGAAAGTTAGCAAGTTAGCAATTCCCCAATAAGCATAACCAACTTTGCATTTTTGGTTGCTTGCAGAAATGCAATTTGACACATATTAAAGTTAGTTACTCGCATGAATTATGCAAGTAAACACAGAAAAGCATGGTGTTCAAATGCACATAAATAAGCAAGAAAATGATTTTATTTAACACAGCAGGGCCTGAGTCAGGGCATTTGAAAAGCATAAATTTTCACATAAGTAGACTATTTTCAGAAAACATAATTTTCAAAGAAGTGCAGTGACAGGCTTCAAATACATAACTTCGAAAAAAAACACACATTTTGAAGATGATTAATGTATTGTTTGCATACAGGAACACACACATGCTCTGTTACACATTCACACACACTCAGATAAAGTCAACAGTAAACCACATCCAGATCCCTGGCTGTACACTCCAACTGACGGCAGCTGTGTTCGTTAACCCCTCGTCGCTAAAACATTACAACATGGCTAACCACACACACACACACACACACACACA